>CM053792.1:892544952-893144952 GCA_028749045.1 Cupressus sempervirens
AAGAGTACACAAATGAATTCTATAATTTATCCATGAGAATAGAGCATTAGGAAGATGATGAGTAGGTGGCTGCTAGATATATGAATGGCCTTAAATTCTCTATCCAAGATGAACTGAGCATGCACCATGTTAATAGTATGGAGGAAGCCTACTAATTAGTTCTAAAGGATGAAGAAAGAAGAATTGATAGTACAATTAGAGAAATAGAGGAGGAAGAAGGGGTCCCTCAACACTATTTTGAGGAGGTTCTAACTACGATCGAGGAGAATACTCCCAAGGATTTTAAAGAAATACAAACTCCAGACAAGATCTTGTAAAACAAGAAAGATGAAGGGGATTTTAGTGAGGATAAAGTTATGGTAGCAGAAGAGGATGGGAAAAATAACAAAGGCCCTTTACCTATTTTAGATGTGGAGAAGAAGGACATAACACCTTTGAATGCTCAAATTATAACATGCCAGAGATAAATCAAGGAAGACAACCTAGAGTGAACTTGGCTCAGCCAGAAGAGGAGGAGCAAGAAGTCTCACTAGATATGGAAGAAACCCTCACGATGAGGAGACCAATGATCATCCTAGAAAAAGATGAAGTTCTTGCAAAGAACTTTGATGATTTGTGGCTCTAGACCAACATTTTTAGAACTAGATGCACTTCTTTTGGAAAAGGTATGTCAAGTTATTGTTGATGTAGATAGTTGTGAGAATATGGTATATAGAGAAATGATAGAAAGATTAAATTTACAATGTGGGAAGCACCCTCACCCTTATCATATTGCATGGTTTAAGATAGGAAATGAAGTAACAGTTCATAAAAGATGTTTGTTAGATTTACCATAGGAATTTTTTATAAGAATGAGATATGGTGTGATGTTATCCCTATGGATGCTTTCCATATGTTGTTGGGAAGACCATGGCAATATGATAAGAAGGTCATGCATGACGAGGAGAAAAATACTTACACATTTTGGAAGGATGGCTCTAAAGTGGTTTTGTTGCCTCTTAGGGATGAAAAGAAGAATGAAACCATGTTGTCTGCTAGAGAAGTTGTCAAAGAAATGAAAGCAATAGGTTGTTGTTATGCACTAGTATTAAAAAGAGAAGAAGAACAAGAAAACATGGTGCCACCTGAGGCAACAAAGGTGCTGGAGGAATTTTTTGATGTTTCTCTTGAGGAACTACCTGATGGTCTCCCATCCAAAAGATATATTTAGCATCATCTTGATCTTATTCTTGGAGCACCTTTGCCTAATCAAGAAACCTATTGGTTGAATCCAACACAACATGCAGAGTTGAATAGACAAGGGAAAGCATGAGTCTATGTCCAGTACCCACATTGTTGACTCCAAAGAAGGATGACACATGGAGGATGTGCACTGATAGCAAAGAAATCAATAAGATTACCATTAAGTATTGGTTTCCTATTCCTCGAACATAAGACATGATGGATGAATTAGTGGGGGCTAAGTACTTCAGCAAGATTGATCTCCAAAGTGGTTACCACTAGATCCACATTTGAGAGGGAGATGAATGGAAGACAACATTTAAGACAGGAGATAGTTTTTACAAATAGATGGTTATGCCTTTTGGGCTTTCAAATGCACTTGACACATTTATGCGATTGATGAATACAATGTTGCGACCTTACATTGGTAAGTTTGTTGTAGTTTACTTTGATGATATTCTGATCTATAGTAGAAGCAAGGATGAACATTTACAACATCTAAGGATCATCTTGAGTGTCTTAAGGAAGGAGAAGCTCTTTGCAAACTTGAAGAAGTGTAGATTCTTGCAAACTAGTTTGACCTTTCTATTGTCATTTCTCAAGCTAGTGTTCAAATGGACCCATAAAAGGTAAGAGCAATCCTAGAATAGCCCAATCCTTCTAGTATAATAGGAGTACAAAGTTTTCATGGATTGGCAACTTTCTAATGAAATTTTATCCAAAATTTTAGTAGTATTGTAGCATCCATAACAGACTATACTAGAGGAAGGGAGTTCACATGGACACTGAATGCCGAAGAGAGTTTTAAATTCTTGAAAAAAAAGGTAATTAAAGCTCCTATATTGAAACTTTCAAATTTTTACAAAGTTTTCGAAGTAGAGTGTGGTGATTCACATGTTGGGATAGTTCTTAGTCAAGCAAGTAAGCCTATAACCTTCTTTAGTGAGAAATTAAATGAAGTAAGAAAGAATTATTCTACCTATGATATGGAGTTTTATGAAATTGTTCAAGCATTAAGACATTAGAGGCACTATCTAGTCCCACATGAGTTTGTGTTGTTTACTAATCATATTGCTCTGAAATATCTCAAAACACAAAAGAAGTTGAATAGTTGACATGCCAAGTGGGTATCTTTCTTACAAGGATATAATTTTGTCTTGAAGCATAAATCCAAAAAAAAAAGTCAGGTTGATGATGCCTTGAGTAGGCGTGCTACACTATTAACCATAATGGAAATAGAGGTCACTAGTTTTGATGCTATTAAGACCTTGTATGAAATTGATGATGACTTTTGGGAAATTGTAGAACAAATAAAGGCTTCATCTTCTAGTAAGTTGGATCATGCGAAAGGTGATTATTCTATGTAGGATGGTTACCTCTTTAAGGGTAAACAACTATGTACATAGCAAGCAGATCCATGCGGGAAAACATTATCAGGGAATTTCATAGTGGTGGACTAGCTGGACACTTTGGAAAGGAAAAAACAATAAACTTGGTTAAAGATAAATATTATTGGCCCAAGATAAAGAGGGACATCACTAAATGTGTGGCAAGGTGCAAAATCTATCAAGTGGCTAAAAGGCATTCACAGAATATAGGATTATACATGCCATTACTAGTACCCATCGAACCATGGACTAAAGTGAGTATGGATTTTGTATTGGGTCTCCAACACACTTAGCAAGGTCATGATTCTATTTTTGTGGTTGTTGATCGATTTTAAAAAATGGTCCACTTTATTGCTTGTAAAAAGACCAACAATGCAACTACAGTAGTAGAACTATTCTTCTCAAAAGTTGTTCAATTACATGGCCTTCCAAAGACCATTACCTATGATAGAGACACTAAGTTCTTGACCCACTTTTGGAGGACTCTCTAGAGGAAATTAGGAATGTAGTTATAGTTTAGTAGTGCTTACCATCCTCAAATGGATGGACAAATAGAGGTAGTCAATTGGAGTTTGGGAAATCTATTACACTACATTGTGGAGGAGAAGCCTAAACAGTGGGACTTGTCATTGCCCCAGGTAGAATTTGCCTACAATAGTTTTGTTAATAGATCCATGGAAAAATCTCCATTTCAAATTGTCTATAGTCAAAACCGTCAAGGTGTTCTAGATCTTGTGTCACTTCCCTTGGGAGATAAAATTAGTGATGATGGAGTTATCTTTGTTGAACACCTTCACCAGCTCCAACAAGATGTCAGAAAAAAGTTACAAGATTGTTACAGATGCTACTCAAAAATAATGAATATTTGATGTTGGTGACTTGGTGATTCTTTACTTGAGGTGTGAATGGTTTCCTATAGGAACCTATCATAAAGTGAAGTATAAAAAGATTAGCACTTGCAAAATCATCAAAAAGATTAATGATAATTCTTATGAGGTCAGCTTACAAGTAAATCTTGACATTTTGCCTATTTTTAATGTTTCTAATTTATACACATTCTATGGAGATGTCCTTGGCAACATCACCTCCCCAATAAGAAGAAGGAAAAGATTGCCAAAATTCTTGACAAGAAGACTACCTCCACAAGGCATGGCTATCATAACAGATACCTGATATTGTAGGATAGATTACCTAAAACAGAGAGTACATGGTTATGTGAGTGGTTAGTAATGCAATTGGATCCAATTAAATTGCAGTCATTCACAAACAGTTACTTTCAGGAGTTGCATTTCTTTCAAGAAGGGGAGAATGATGCATCAACTTCTGAGAGTCATAACTTTTGACTCGAACATAGGTTTTGGCTGAAATTTCACAGGCAATTGCGTGAGGAGGAGTTATTTGGATTGCTAATGGAGCTTATCTGGATAGGTGGCCATTTCAACATTTTTCTGGGAGCCTAAAATTTCATCTTGAACTCTGAAATTGAGTTTTTGTGTTTTTTTTTTCTAGTTTTTTAAAAATAAATCCAAAATCATACTCTTGATTTTGTAGATTAGTTGGAAATTCATCTTTCCTTAGTTGGGGGCTTTTCTTGGAAAAAAATTGGATTCGTAGGATGAATTTTGGAAATTACAAAAAATGGACAATTTTATTTTTTCTAAAAAATCTACCAAATATGGTAATTTTCACAATTGTAATAAGTAGGCATTTTCTTTCATTGTAAGGTAGAATAGAGTTGGAAAAGTTGAATTAAGAATTTGGTATTTTGAAAATTTGTGTTGTGTTATTATTTTGAAAGGGGTTTGGTTACATCAATTACTATCTGCCCAAACCTTCCTTCAAAAACTCATATTTAGATTTGTCTTTAAAAGAACTTAAAATATTTTCATTAAAATTAATGTTGTCCAAAGAGCAATCCTTACTAATAGAATTATCATGATTTTTTGCTTGAGATGTTGTAGTGGTTTTCTTCCTTGTTCAATTTTTTAAATTTTATGCTAATCAATAAATTTTTCTTACTAATGTCAAATATGAACAAATTTTGAACTTCTTTTAGCACACACTTCGTGTTTTTAAATAAATATTGTTGAAGTTTGTTGAGATGATATGTAATGTTTTCTTGAGACTCATCTTTTCTCTTCTATATGAAAAGACATGCTACATGCCAAGAGACATGTGTTGGGAAATATGAAATGATGCAGACATATGAAGATGCATGCATTTGGAAATATGAAAAGATATGCAACATGCTAAGAGATTTACATTTGGAAAATGAAGAGACTTCTAGATTTACATATGGTGACAGTGATATGGGACTACCTCGTACTCTTTTTTGAGAGGCGCTTGGCGCTACAAACGAGGCATACATACCCTACCCCCCAGTGGGATTTGAACTTGTGACCTCTCTTTCAAGAGTACAAGTTCTCCACCACTAGGCCAACTCAGGCTGTATATATATATGATTGCAAAGCATTGTATGTAGAACTCTATTATTTAACAAAAGAGATATATTTTTGACACTGAATTTTTCTTCTTAAGTTGGAAGGTTAATATAAGAATTCTTTTTAAATATAAAATATAAAATATAAAGTAATAACTAAAAAGTAAAACCTTAAATGATCCCATAAAATAAATAATAGCATTGACTTATTATCACTATTTATGCAATAATTATTATATAGTCTCACCATAATACTTATTTCAGTCTAAGTCGTTTTATTAATTAAAGCTCATAACCTAATTCCGAGCTCTTTGTCTACATAGGACAAACGCAACAGACATTTATCACAACGACTGTACACCTAAACACACACTAATAAACACATTTAGTATATATCCATTCAATAAAACCAAATACTCCCAATGTCCATTATTGATATACATGTGCAAAGAAATTCGGTGAGTATATGAAGACAACATATATTTCTTATATAATGTCACCGTGTGCAGATATGTCTTCATATAAAAACACTCTCAAAGATTCAATATGCATTCATATCTTGATAAAGAAAGACTGAGGATGAGCATTTCACGTCATCAATCATACTTCCAAATGCACAAATCCAAAAACAACAAAGCCGGCCATAAACAATTGTATTTATCATCACCTTTATTTTAATAGCAGTTTATCCATAATCTTAAGTCATCCAAACATGTTGTGTGGGTATTTTAATGAATGGTCAGTACACCAAACTTACAGGGTTTCTTGTCACAGTATGTTTGCAGCAGAACTTAGAAATACCATCTTTGTTTCAAACGAGTTTTGTTAATATTTACATAAATAGAGCACAATTTGGCAACGCAAGTTTTGTAGAAAAGATAAATTACAAGAAGAATGGATCTATATTGGTATTCACAAAGGAATTTTTGCTGCCCATGTCGAACAGAGCCGCCCATGATTTCTATGGTTACTTGGGTAATGTTCAATTCTTTATATTCTGATTGCTGAATTCCCTTTTCACAGTCTTTTCAACACTGAATGCATGAATAAACTTAGGTTTCATAATCAACATTATAAGAATATATTCTGTCAAACTTTACTCAATTCTTCATATAAATCTTAGCTGCCTGAAGCTTGGAATCTGCCAAGTTGATAAGATTACTGACCAACCAATTTTATTTTTGTTTCAGGGGAAGAAAATGATTATGGAATCCTCCTTGTTAATTAATAGTCTAAATCAATTGAGCAGGAGGTTAATTCAAAGTTGCTTCAACTATTTTGGAATGTTCTATTGCCATACAAGGTTGCAAAGGAAGAGAGAATTTGATTGTTTTGGCTGTGTTCTTCATATCTAATGTACATGGAACATGGAGATACATGTACTTTTAAGTTTTTAGTTCTTCTAACTTTAAAGATTCAAATCTAATATTTGAATCTGATGTCATTTAGGGTAGTCAACTACTAAGCAACGAGCCTTTTTGCAGGGTTTGTTCATAAACGACTCTACATATTTATCTTGCAATCTTTTTCTTACAGTTATGAATTTGTGTGGACTGAGATTCAGAGTGTTTTCTTAATTGGTAATCTCTTTACTACTGTTAATTTAGTTTGAAGTAGTTTGTATATATTGTTACAACTATACTATAATGAACACTTTGAGGAAAGATTTGTGTGCATTTTATGAAATCGGGAGAGCAGGTGAATATTTTGAAGCTGAATTGACTGATAGATTTAAAAACACAGTAAAAGAAGCAAAGCTACGAAGCAAAAAGAAGCAAACGACTTACCTGGGGCAATGTAGCCAACTGATCAAAATTTCCATAAGAAAACTAAAAGGTATTTTCACTTTAGAAATTAAAATAAGAGTATGTTATTGAAAAAGGTGATATTACAAGAAGAACATTACAAAACACATATCCATTTCAAAAGGATATATGTTACTAATGGATATCCATTTTGCTTTCTTATTAATAAAGTAAATTTAAATTTGGTCTCACCGATATCAAAAAGTAAAAGACGATTCTTGCATATTTGGCAAGTTAGATTTTTGAAAAAAAAACCATTGCCACCTTTTGACCCCTTGTGATTTTGCACATACACACTAAGGATATGAATGTTAGGATGCAATTAAACTATTCTAAGAGAGAATCAATTATCACTCTATTAGGGCTATGGATGTTAAAAAAATTGATCCAAACTGTCATGTGTTGAAGGAATGAAACCACATGCACACACTATGAGACTTCAATGCTAAAATACATGTGTTGAATTTAATGCTAATAGTTATTGTAAGTTTTTTATACTTAAAGAATACCTTTTTTAGGGGGATGCCTTGAATAGTTTTCTTTGTTTGGTGGATATTTTTTTATACCTTATACTCATGGTCTGTATTTTCTCTATTAAAAACATTATTTCACTTATTCTTTTAGTTCCCCTACAGAATTTTACCTCTAGCATCCTTCCCTTTCCCCTTGTTCATTTTCCATTTTCTCATTTTTTGTTATTTTCAAAGTTCCAACCCCATGCTTTCATTGTTTCATTTTTGAACAAAAGATCCATAATGTATGACATTTGAAATCTCCTCTTTGCTCTTTCCCTTATCACTTTTAGCCTTTTTATTTCATTGTTCTATTTTTAAAACAACATATCATTAATGCAAAATCTATGATTAATATCTCATTCTTATTACTTTTGCTTTATTTGTCACTAATTAAACATTTAGAGTAGTATGCCCCCTTTAACAAAAATAGAACATGGTTACTCACATGCTTGTCCCAAGTCCTACCTAAGTTGTCTTCTTTTGATTGGATGTTGTAGATACCACTTTTTATTGATGAAAGTTGAACACGCGATATCTAAAAATAAACTCCAATGGCTCAATTTTTCTATTTACCTATAACGTACACCTTGGCATCCGTGCAATGCACAATATCAATAGTAATTGATGATTAAGGATTCATTCATCCTTGTTTATAGAAACTATCTCCTAATTAGACATAAATTTATATTATTTCAAGTGTGACATGTTAGGAATATATATTTATTATCATGTTTTTAAAGTCAAACATTTTGTTATTTATTTATTATCTTCAAAGACATGTGGCTATTATTTTTATTTTCAGTGGCAAATTTCCACACCACTTCACAATCTTACGAACCACCTCTTCAAGATGTTGCATTGGCTAACTTCTTTCCTCAAATGCATAATCAAAATAACCTCAAACACTCTTCATCCGACAAATATTGCATCTCATAAAATTCAACATTCCAATTTCTACAAACCTCTCTACTTCTAGTAGTCACCACTATTTTGCGTGGATTATTACCTCTACCTTAGAAAAGAAATCAGAAATTCATACAAAAACAATTGCCACTAGAAAAATAATTGATCAAAACATCATGCTGCTATCATAGAATAGAATTAGAAACTTAGAATTTTATTCATTCATTTCTCAATGTCAACGCACATTACAATTGTCCTTTTATAATTGCTTGGATTGCTTCATATCCATGCACCTATTGCTAACAACTATTACTATTACTTTATTACATGCAAGTTGAGTTACAATTCTAAGTAACCCCTATGATAACTACCATAAATAATGGTGGAATTATATGCACTATTAAAAATAATATTCATGGAATCAATTGAAGTTTTGCATGAACGAGTCTCTTTATTTGTAGGCAAACTAAAATGCATTAAAAAAATTCTAATCTCTAACTACAACTATGACTAATATAAACTAATAGATAAAGCAATGATCAGTTAGTTAGATAGTGCGCATGCAAAGAAATTATGATTTCCATCATTCCTCCTTAATTTCTTCAACTCCAATTACTCCCATATTTTCTCATAGATATTCAAAGCTTTCCTTATGCAATTCTTTAGTGAAGATATCAGTGAATTGCTCTTCAGATTTGTAGTAATCAAGATGAACTTCTCCATTGTTCACCAACTCTCTAATGAAATGAAATCTCACATTAATGTGATTGCTTATTTTGCGAAAAACATGATTCTTCAAAAGTGTGATTGTTGATTTATTATCACAAAAATTTTGTGTTGACTCCTCTTGTTCTTGTAGTAGATCCTTCAAAATTATTCTCATCCAAGTTGCTTGACATGCTGCTGATGTGACTACTACATATTCTGCTTCAGCTAATGAAATTGTTACTATCCGTTGCTTCTTTGATTCCCATGATATTATACCTATACTAGAATGAAATATATATCCAGAAGTGCTCCTTCTATCATCAATATTACTTGCAAAATCACTATCAAAATAACCAATCAAAGAAAAATTATTAGTTTTAGAATATAAAGTTCCATATTCTTTTGTCCCTTCGACATATCTTAGTATCCTTTTTCCAACTTGCCAATGTGAGTCTTTTGGTTACTCCATGAATCTTGATATCAAACTAACACCATACACAATGTCAAGCCTTGTAACTATGAGATACATCAAACTCCCAACAATTTTCTTGAATAAAGTTGAATTATCATGTGGCCCAAAGTCATTTTTGCTAAGCTTTGTTACTATTAAAATTAGTGTTGGTGTTGGATTACAATTTAGCATATTGAATCTTCTTAACACATCTTTGGCATACTTTGTTTGACAAATGAAAACCCGTTTATCATATTGAATAACTTCAATAACCAAAAGATATCTCATCAAACCCAAATTAGTCATTTCAAATTCTTTCATTATTGATTTCTGAAACATGTTTACAGACGAATCTCTAGTGAAAATCAAATCATCAACATATAAGCATACAATCAAAATATGACCTTCTTTGTTGATCTTTGTGTATAAGGTAGGTTCACTAAGAGTCCTGCAAAAGCCATTGTTTATCATATATGAATTAGTTCTACTATACCAAGCCCTAGGAGCTTGCTTTGAACCATAGAGAGCCTTTTTCAATTTGCATACTTTATTTTCATGCCCATATACCTTATAATATGGTGGTTATTGAATATAAACTTCTTCCTCAAGAAAACCATTCAAAAAATCTGATTTCACATCCATTTGAAAAACTTTCCAATCATTTTGTGTAGCTATAGCTAAAACCATTCTAACCATATCAAGTCTAGCAACTGGAGAAAATGTTTCATTATAATCTACACCATATTGTTGTAAAAAACCCTTTGCTACCAATCTAGTTTTATACCTTTCAACTTCACCTTGTGCATTACATTTGGTTTTAAAAAACCATTTAACTCCAGTACAATCCTTACCTTTAGGTAGATCTACAAGCTTCCATGTATCATTCCTTTGAAAGGATTCATTTTCTTCATCCATGGCTTTGATCCAATGTTCCTCCTTAACTGCTTCTTCAAAACATAATGGATCACAAGAGAAGAATGAAAAATTTGAACCAAAATCCAAACTCTCTTCTTCTTGATCATAAATATCTTTCAAACTTCTCATCTTTTTACCTTTTCTTGTTGAATGTGTATTACTTACACTTGGAGTGTGCTGATTTTCATGATTTGATGGTTGACCTTGTCCATGATTTCTTTGTGCAGTTCTTGGTCCTATTTGATTTGGCTGAACCACTTTATCTTCATGCTCTTCTTCATTAGTTATTGGTACTCCAATTGTGATTACCTTATCAATGTTTCCATCCCATGCTTCTTCGTCCTTAAATATGACATCCCTACTTTTAATGATCTTCTTTGAAATAGGGATATATAATTTGTAAGCTATTGGATCCTCACTATAACCAATGAAAATACATTTTTCACTCTTATAATCTAATTTTCTTCTTAAATCAGCTGAAACCAAAACATATGCGACACTACCAAATATTCTAAAATAAGATACATAATATTTCATACCACTTCATGCATCTTGTGGGATCTATCTTTCACACTCTTTGTAAGACTTCTATTTAGGATATATATCACACATGCAGTAGCTTCAACCCAAAATTCATTAGATAAATTCTTTACCTTTAACATACTCATTGCCATTTCCATTATGGTTCTATTTTCCCTCTCTGCTATACCATTCTACTGTGGTGTGTATCTGGTTTTAAACTATTTCTTGATCCCATGATATCTATAAAAATCCAAGAATTCATTAGAATTGTATTCACCACCTCTATTGGATCTGAGTACCTTGCTGAATAATCCTCTTTTCTTTTCAACTAGTGATTTGAACTCCTTAAAACTATTAAAATTCTCACATTTATCCTTTAGAAAATATATCCAAGTTTTTCTACTAAAATCATCAATAAATGTCAAAAAAATATAAAATTCCTCCCAAAGATGAGGTTTGCATTAGACCACATATATCGATATGAATCAACTCCAGAAGATCTCTTGCTCTAATCAAACTTCCTACAAGAAAAAATTCTCTATGTTTCTTTTCCATTATACAAGTTTCACAAGAATTAGAAGGCATCGTAATAGGAGGAAAACCTTTTACCATATTCTTGTATTGCAATAAACTCAAGCCATCAAAATGAAGGTCTCCATACCTCAAATGCGACAATCATGTCTAATCTAGGGCTTCTGCCTAGAAGTTAGGTTCTGTCATTCCTTGAATACAATGGATCAGAAAAGGATACATCATGTTCTTTCTCATCTCAACTTTAGCAATCAAACTGTCTCTAGAATTTCCATCCAAGATTGTGCATGTATTATCCTTAGAAATAACTTTATACCCCTTTTAACCTAATTGACCAATACTCATAAGATTATGTGTTAGTGCAGGAACATAATACACATCTTTTCTTCATTTTTAGCTAATACATTAATAATAACTTTTCCCATTACATGCACCATGCTATCATTTCCTAATTTTATTTTAGATTTGACAAAAGTATCCAAATTAAAAAATAATTATCTATTTTTTGTCATGTGGTTACTACAACTACTATCTAAAATCCGTACATCCTTAGAAATTTCTTGTGCCACATTGCATGTTATAAATAAACTACCTAAATTATTCTTAGACACATCTGGATAATTTTCACCATGACTCTCTAGATCTGCTTGTTTCTTCTTGCATTCATAAGCCAAATGACCATACCTCTTACAATAATAAAACTGGATATAAGATTTATCAAACTTTGATGATTGTTCATTTCTACCATGTCTTCTATTATTGAACCTTTGATTAGGCTAATTTGTCCTTCCTCCTTGATTTTTGTTTAGTTGTTCAGTTCTACCTCTTCCTCTTCCTCTGAAATTTGATCTTCTTCTTCCTCTTGATGAAATTTGAGCTTTAAAAGCATTCAAGTAGAAGATGAATTTTTATTTCTATTAACTATAGACTCATGAGATAACAAGGAACCCATTAGTTCATCCACAGATTTGTGATAGATCTTTTTATTTTTCAATAGTAGCTACAATTGAATCAAACTTACTAGGTAAACTTCTAAGCACCTTTTCAACCACTTTTTTTCAGTAATATCTTCCCCTTGGGTTCTCAATTTGTTAATAATATTTATTACTTTATTAAAGAAATTATTTACATTATCAGATACATTCATATTAAGATTTTCAAACTTTCTCCTTAATATTTGTAATCTTGCTACCTTCACCTTTGTTGTAGCTTGATAAGAAATTTGTAAGGCGTCCCATTCTTGTTTGATTTGGTTGCTTGAGAAACTCTTAAAAATAATAAATCATCCATTGATTGTTGAATGAAAAATAATTCCTTTGAATGCTTCTTCTCCTTATCCTTCAATGAATCTTCCTCTTGTTGTGACAATGCCTAGTATGTTGCATGATCCTTTGGTTCTACAAAACCCTTTTCAACTAAATCCCAAAGATCTTGAGAACAAAATTAATTTCTCATCTTTATGGAACAAACATCATAATTCTTGCCATTAAATATCAGAATTTGAGGCTGTGATGTATTGTTCATCATTGCCATGTCTTCAAACTCAATTCTCCAACTTTAGCTTCACTTAATTCTCTAACTTTAGCTTCAACTTTCTCCTTAAATGCAACTTGCTAAAAAATTTCAAAAGGCTGGCTCTAATACCACTTTGTTCGAAAAGAAATCAGAAATTCATACAAAAACAATTGCTACTACAAAAATAATTCATCAAAGCATCATGCCACTACCCCATAATAGAATTAGAAATTTAGAATTTTATTTGTTCATTTTTCAATGTCAACTCACATTACAATTGTCCTTCTATAATTGGTCAGATTACTTCATATCCATGCACGTATTGCTAACACCTACTTATTATTAATTTATTACATGCAAGCTGAATTACAATTCTAAGTAACTCCTATGATAACTACCATAAATAACGGTGGAATTATATGCACTATGAAAACTTTTCATGTAATTAATTGAAGTCTTCCATGGACGTCTCTCCTTATTTCTAGGCAAAATAAAATGCATTCAAAAATTTCTAATCCCTAACTATGACTATGACCGATATGACCAATATAAACTGATAGATAAAGCAGTGATCAACTAGTTAGACAGTGCGCATGCAAAGAAATTATATTTTCCATCAAAGTCTAGCTAGCAAATCATCTTCTCCACTGGCCCTCCATACATCATCTAGTACAACTAGACACCTTTTCCCTTCCAACCTTTCATGAATCAACTCAATATCCCTCTATTGAGTTACTCTCTATTCACATCCCTAATTTGGCCATGTAAACCTAAGTGGAAGGCCACGCCACATTGTAACTTGGAAATAAAATATGACTAAGAAACTGAAAGTCACATAGATTTCTCATACCTCTACTTTATGCAGTTATAAGAATGCTGAAGAAGATGGGTCTTGCCCATGCCCCCCATCCCAACCACTAAAATAACTGGAAAAGATGGACCATCCAATAATCTGACCATGTCGTCAACTTTGGATCATTTCCCACCGAGTGTAGATCTATGGGCTCAAGACTAGTTCTCTTCTGCTCCGCACTTTGTGATGTACTAGGAATTGTTTCATCTGTAGAAGAAACTTGTTGCAATAGCTTCGACTTCCTTCCATCTTCAATAATAGAGCTAATATGACGCTGGATGTCCTTAATTCTCTGCCTCGTTCTATAGTGAAAAATCCATTTCTTACAACTCAACCCATAAGATTGAATTTTACTCACATACTTATATTCTACAATACAATATTCCTCACAGGTATCCTCTTCAACCAAAGAAATAACATGAGTTTTCTGCAGCCAATTTTAGATATGCTCTCTATTGAAACTTTTGAGCAACATCTTTCATAAAATCCCTCAAATATATGAGTTGGGCACTTAACCATTCGAATTCTTCTTTGAAATTCTATACCATGTTTGCCTCCTCCGTTAGTCTGGTAACGGTCATCTCAAGGACCATCAAGCTTTTCTTAGAAGAGCTTCTCCAATTATAGAGACCATCTTACAAAATTGGGATTGAACACTTGCAACTTTCTATGCAGAGAACAAAGACTTCAAGAAAAATAGAGTTACTAAATAGACCCAAAGCACAAAAAGAAAATTAGAAGCAGAACAATAAAAGAAGAAAAAGATTGCTAATAACAGAAGATAATAAATATATATTTTCAAAAAACTTAAGGATGCATCATTTTTTTATAAACTCTATTTCCTAATTAGACATAAATCTATACTATTTCAAGTGTGACATGTTATAAACATATATTTATTATCTTATTTTCTAAAATTTCTCATGAAAAAGATTGCATATAAGAGAAGAAAAGAAGACCAATAGCTAGTTAACAGAAAAATAAATTGAAATGATATGAAATCTCAAAGGATTACAAGATTTAAGAAAACCAAAATGGATCCAATATCCAAAGATAAAAACATTTATTTATTTATTTTTTAAATCTTAAAAACTACAAAGTTGTTCAAGATCAAGAAATATCAATCTCAAAATGGCATATCATAGTTCATTAAATGATATAACACAAAAACCATTCGAAAAGTAACTTTTTCTAATATTTTCTACAAACATTTGATAAAAATTCTATTTGGCCAAGCAATTAGCAAAGTCTTTCCATTCTCTAAGAATCTACCTAAAAACAATAGAATCAATTAAGGACAAAATCATAATTTTACAAATATAATTTTGTCAAAAATTTAATGATGTTGTTTCATGCTATATTCTCGAGACTTAAATTGAATTAATAGCATCTATAATAAGAGTTAAAGATTTTGAGAGCTCTGTATCAAGATGCCATATTGACATTGTGTATCTAACTAGAAAAAGTTAGAATAAAATTAGAGCTTCCAAATTGCCAGAGTTTGAAAAATGTACGTTAGAAAATATTAGCTATTTTCAAACTCTCAAGATCAAGAAATAATACATTAAGAATCCATATTTCAAGTATTAAAAAGAGAGATGAATGCCCTTGTAGATGTAATAAATAAAATTAATTTTTTAAATGCTTTTTTGTATGCAATGGTGAGTTGATAGGCGATTTGAAATTTTAGGAATGAAATTAGTTTGTTCAATGCACAAGGTAGATAAATAATGTTATAATAAGAAATAAGAAATAATTAAATTAATATAAATTATACCCAATAATCAACTTGTTGAAATCGATGGAGCTTTGGTCTAGTCAATTTTAACAAGACTACTTTTGGTTGGCCATTTAGTTCCATCCCACATGCTTCTAAATAATAGTATCACTCGTGTGTTTTTTTATAGTAAAGCCAAATAAAGCATTGGCCCTTAAGAAAGAAATAATGGGAGACCTATTAATGATAAACAATTGACAACAAAAAACCAAGTAGCATTAGGTAATTTCAAGAAGTTGGGTCTCACTTTTGGACAAAAGAGTGGAAGTGCTTTTCCTATTTTTGATTTTTCTTGTCAATTAATGTCAAAATTTGAGGCATTTAGAGATTTGATATAAAAAAAATTTCAAAGATAAAAATTGTAGTGTTTGGAAGCTAATTTTTGAATATGTAATTTATTTGTGTACCCATATGATAGATTTCTTTTTGGGTATGGATCTTTAAAAACTACTTTTTCAAAATGCTTGTTTCGGGACCATACCACACTTGTGTATGCACACCATAATTTGACACAAATAAATGAAATTTAGTAAATTCTTTTAAATGAAGTTACTTAATGCAACAGATATTGACGATAATATTTTTCCTTAATTTTTTATTGAATAATTTTTTTATTATTAATTTTTTATTTTCTATAAAGCTAAATTTTAAACCTCTTGTGTATAGATACCATAATTTGATCATAATTTCACGTTTTGTCAAAAAATATTATTTTTAACTTCAAAAGAATTATATGTAGATTGATGACAGATAAATTAATTTAAGGAAAATCATAAAATAATAAACTTATTAGAGTTTTAGTGAACCTCACTATTTTACATTTAGGTACCACCTTTGATTAAAAAATAATACAAAATTATTAAATAAAATCATAACACTATAAAATTCATGTTTCTGAAACTAGGACAATGAGAACTCTAAGATGTTTTTGTTTCGTAAAAAGATTCGATCAAGAAGACCCTCTAAAAATTATGGCAAGGTGTAAATTCGTCAATTCAATGCCTTAGCCAAATCTAGAGAGGTCAAGGTATAGGCTTGATCTCACTAACCTATCTTAACCAAAATTTAAGACAGGAAAAAAAATCTTGCCCCATGTTGTAAGAAATGGGCACCCCTTATTTGGAATTCAAAAAATAGGTGTCTGTTTTGAAAAGTAAAATTGGCATTGAAAATGAATATAAAATCCCCAAAAAAATTTAAAAATGATTTAAAAAAAAAAATGGGCACCCATTTTTTAAAAGTAAAAAATAGGTACCCATTTAAAAAAAAAATCAAATTTTTAAATTTTTTAAATAATGGGCATCCACTTTTTTAAAAAATGGGCACTATTTTTTGAATTCTAAATTGGCCACCTGAGCCTAATATGAGTGCTCATTTTTTAAAAATAGTAACTCGTTTCTAAAAGAGCATGATCTCAATTTGTGGACTTCCATGGAATTGAGAGCCAACTTCTTGCTTCTACATGTTTTAAAACCAAAAAAGGTCCATGCAAGGATCCCAATAGATCCAAAACACTATAAAAAACACATCCTTATCCAATGATCAACTAGAAATTCATTAAATTTCTTAGAATCTCCACCCTCTAGCATCACATCCTTAGCAAACTTGGCTCACAGGGAGTCAATATTATTCTTGACTTTTTCCAATGTGTTCTCCAAACCCTAACAAGCAACACACTTGCATTTAGGCATATCACAATCATGGACATACAATAGAAATGAGTTAGACAAAAACATTTCCTTTTCTTTTTTCTATAGCATCCACCAAGGAAGTAGTTATCATGGGGGGGTTTCATTTATAGTAGAAGGCAGGGGAGTTGTGTTAAGATATGGTACACCCAAAATTTTATAATTTTAAAAAACTCTTAGAACTCAAAAATATATATGCATAGTACCATGCATTATATTTTATAATTACTATGACTATGGATATACATAAATTAGTTTATCCATAGCCATGGTAACTATTGATGACATGCTAGGATGATAGTAAAACAAAATATAATATATGTTTGTTTCTATTTATTAATTATTGTGTCATGTATATTATAATGATATAGTTAATATTTATGAGTAATTCTCACCTCCTGATTTTGATTTCTACTCATACCTATTTACATATTAAAGCATATTCAATGATTTTTAGATGTTTCATCTTGTGAGGAGTGTGATGATAATGATTTATGGACATTGTTTTCTTTTATTAAAATGACATTTTTTTAGGATTATAGTTCTCTTGCATATTATGTTGGATTATTATTATTATTATGATTCTTTATTTTTCATACATTACATAGTAATAGTAAACAAATAATGTGTTCTTTCTTTCAGCCTTTCAATTCCTTCATATCTTATTATTTTATCAACATTATTATAGATTCAAAATGGTAGTTCTATTGGAGAATATTTGATGGCTTTGATGTTATATGTCTCAATTAGTAATGGGAGGTCATTATTAGAGCAATTATTTTCTATGTTTTCATCTATATGTTTATAAGTAAATAAAAAAACCGTTGAAGCATTAAAAATTATAAAATGATATTTTTATAGATAAAGATAATTTTTTTAAATATATAAATGTTCTAGCATTCTACAACTAGCAATACTTAATTATGAATGACATAACATTTAAACTTTAATTTTGGATTTGATAAAATAATTGAAACAAGATATAGATTTATATATACTATGAAGATGAATTTATTATTTCATTTTTCAACTATTTAATGTGATAAATTGATGAGCTTTTCATTCAATTTTTAAAATTTTTTTTTATGATTTTCTATTTATTTTATAGAAAGAAATAAGAGAAACTTGCATTTTTAGAACTTTATAAAAGAAATTTGTGTTCTAAATAAATGAAGTCTTGTCACTTTTTAATTATTTTAAATTAATTAATAGAAAACCATCCTTGAAATTTTAGAAAATAAAAATTTCATTGTCATGAAATATTATCACTTTCTAATTATCTTTTAGAATGAATTAAACGCAATTCATTTATTATAATTTTAAAAACAAAAAATCAAAAATTAAAAAAAAATTACATCATATTATGCAAATTATTAGTTTTTATTATAAAAATTATAAATTTAAGAAACTTTCCATTTTAATTTTATAACATAAAGTTACATTCTAGTACATGAAAAAAAAAAGCTAGAAAACAATTCAATGAAAAAATATTTGCAATGCAACATTACAAAGTGAATTATTTGGTAATCTGAAATTAATTCATTTGATTTTTCACAAGTTGTGTAGTCTAGTTGGATCTCCATGATCTGGATGCTCATTCACATAGATTCATTTTAGTTTTGTGTATGGGCATGTCTCTCTAATTTTCTCAAATTTGAATATCTTTCAATTTTATAAGTTTCCTAGGATCATGCTTTTAGTACTAGTATTAGAGTTTTTTTTCAATTATTAGAAAAGTAATAACTAAAATACAATAGATTTCTAGTTCATGAAATATTGTTTAAGTAGATCTAACTTAACTTTACTGTGTTGAAGTAAATTGTGGTTAAGACTATTTGATAGCTTCACTTAATTAGCAACAAGTGTTCTTGGTGAACATGATCAAGTCTTGTGTAAGGAATCTTGATGTTTTTAGTTTCTTTTTGAGAGAGGTAACTTATCTTTGAATAGTCTAGCATTGCTTGTGCTAAGATCATCTAAAAATCTTTTTATGATGTAAATACTATGAAAATTCCTATTACAGTCACTGATTATTAATCTCCTATCATAAGTGATTATTAAACTACCGAAAATAAATTCCTAGCTAATATCAAAATATAACACAATTGAAAATTCACTTATAAAATACAGAAAGAAATTCACAACACAAAGAACACAAATTTTTTGGACAAATCATTCCTTATAAATCACTTCTTCTTCTCGCTTTGTGAATTCAATCCTTTGCTAGATCCCTTCTTTGCTTTCCCTTTCCTTACTAGGGAAACATTTTCGTGTTCCACCTCTATTTCCTGACTCTTGTTGACCCCATTGACAAGGCTTAGTCCAAACTCCTCCTAACTAAAATCAGTCCATAGTTGATCCCAACTCGATAAGGTATCTCATCCACTGGCAACTTGAACAAAGACACTCCATTATTTAGTAAACCCATTTAGGGCTATTCTCACTAGCTCGTCATCACTAGGGCTATCTCCAATAGCTACAAATTCATCCTTGGCAAGTCCAAGCCTAGTGAGGCAACTTGTGATGTCTTCTCCTTGGTTCATTTGAGTATTCTTCAACTTTTCTCTAAGAATCATCTTCCTATTAATGGTAACATTTTGGTATAGATTTAGAATGGCATCCCACATCTTCTTTGTTGTATCTAGCTTTGAGATATGTGGAACAATATGATCCTTCACACCATAAAGGATTGTCCTCCTCACCTTACCATCTTCCTTCTCATATATTGCAAGATGTGTAGCATCTATAGGTACAACTGTACCAGTGGTAGCATAATATTTGATACCATTTTCTTCCAACAATAAAGAAAGTTGGGCCTTCCAGACACCAAAATTTGAGGCACCATCCAATTTGTGCTAATCTTTAAAACTAGTTGAAGCCATATCAAGGGAATAAAGCAATAATAAATCTAACGAGATCTATCTAGGTTTTATAAACCCTCGATTTCTCTCCTTAGGAAAAATTATTCTACCCTCAACAAAGCTTTGATTGGATGTGAAAATTCCTGTTGTAGTCACTGATTATTAATATCCTATCATGAACGATTATTAAACTATTGAAAATAAATTCCCAGCTAATATCAAAAAATAACACAACTACAACTTCACTTATAAAATATCGAAAGTTATTCACAACACAAAGAACACAATGTTTTTAGACAAATTGTCCTTGGAAAAACCCTTAAGGGAAATCTAGTTCTACAAATGAGAAAATTATATCAACTTCACCAAATCAAGAGATACAAAATTCCTTGCCTCTCACTGGCAGAACTCAGACAACCTCTTAATTTCTCCTACTGATATTCCCCCACTATCATCCCCAATGCTAACACTATGCCCTTACTAACATTGTAAGACTATTTGCTATCACTACAAACTCATTTTCTAACACTACAAATGCTTCTACAAACTTGTTCTCCAAATGCCCCCTTGACCCCCTTTTATACTACTCCTATTCGAAAACCAATGTTTGAGATTGATTCTCAATCGATGGTTGAGATTAAAAAAAACTTAACAACACTAACCAAGTTGGTTCCTAGTTGTTCCCAAAAGTGATCAATTAATTAATAAATATTTGTCCCTATACTAACCCATTAGTTAGCAAAATAATTATTTGCTAATTAACTACATATGGATGAACAACTATCCAAAGCTACCAAAACTAGCAAATACTTGATTTAGAACTATTAATTGACCAGGTTACAAATATAAGTTCTCATCTCCATGTAAAACTCAACTATAATATCTCAGTAGTGTTGGAGGCTGACGACAAGAAAAAAAATAAAACTTAACTATTATTCTATGTCAATATTGATATATTGCACTAATAATATTTAACTAATCATATTTTTATTTCTATATTCAAAAAAGAAAATAATGAAGAATGAATCTCAACTTCATTAAATTAGTATACAATTTCTTGGTTGCAACAAAGATGAGAGAACCTAGTATCTTAAAGATTTTATGCAATGCTAATGACATGAATTGTATATATAACCACCTTCAAATTTTAGTGTAATCTATAGCTCTAATTAAGAATGTCATAAGCACATAATCTAACCCCCTAAGGGTGTGATCCCATGAGGGGGGCTTCAAGATCTATGTTTATGGAGTAGATGTTCCTATGAAGTGAAAAATAAAGTAGTATAAGATTAATTGGAATCTTCTCGTAAAAAATAGTCACCCCTACTTTTAAGGTTGAAAATTTGAGTGGGTGGAAAAGGTGGGGGCTTAGAAATAGTCCGAGTCCCGTGGAAGGGGGGCTGCCTTCAAAATAGAGCAGGTGGCCACTGAGATTTTTTAGGAATATTTAATGGTGAGCAATCACATGAATTTCTAGCCCCACCCCATCTCCACCCGTTCAAATTGAGTAGGCTAAAAAGTCAAAGCTCCTATTTTGTAGGAAAAGATTATGAATAAACCTTGAGCCCCCCCAAAAAATTATCATGGGGTCACTCGCTCCACAAAAGTAGAGCCAAGTCCCCTCCATGGGACCCATGCCTTAGGCTTTTTGATTTCCATTTGTCAATCATATATATATTTTAGCTCTTATCAATATTATTTTTTAATTGTTTAGTCATGTAAATTTTCACAACGCTAAATAAAACTATTCATAAGACTATATGTCCCTAAGAAAAAGTAAACTTATCTCTTTATACTTTTAAATGAAGGCCATATAACTATTTATTTATTTTAAAGCTACATTATTATACATTAAATTTTGATCCATTTATGTACACAACTCAAATATAATATTCCATTGATACTACTATAGAATACCCTTTGTCCCCCTCTATCACCATAAATCACATCTCAAAATAACAATTCTTTTTGTAAATGATAAAAGAAAAATAACAATTAATTCTTTTTGCAAACTATTAAAACAAGGGTTGTGTGTGCAAATCTAGTCCCTACCTAAGGTGGGGGAGCTAGAGAAAGGGGAAAGTACTTTCTAATTGACACTTAGTTAGATTGTTAGATTTATGAATGCTACATTCTAAAAAGAAAAAAATTCTATTTTCCTTTTGAATAGGATCATGTTTACAACATCTATATGTTATCAAATTTATGAATGCTACATTTTGAGAAGGAAAATTTACAATTTTGGTCTTGAAGAATATTGCTTTTATAAAATGTATCCTATTATATATTAGATGTTTTGTACAGAATATTGCTTTTATAAAAAGTATCTTGTTATATATTAGATGTTTTGTGTTTTATTATTATTGAAGATTAGAAAATTTATACAAAATAAATAATGGTATAAAAGTTGCCTTTTTCTGGTAAAGGGATTGACTATAAGAGACTATAAAATGAGAGTAGTATTGATGATAATTACAAAGTGATCTTGTTGAAGACGACTGACTAAGTTATCTATGGGAGACACTTAATAATTTTAGATGGTTATCTTCAAAATAAATACCAATCCAAATAAATTTACTTCTAACCTTGCAAGTTGTTAGAAGAAAAGGGATGAATTCACAAATGTCTATATAAAGTGGCTAGAATTGAAATGATAGTAGTAGTATCTATTGAAGAGAAGGAAGGGGGACATGGACAAAATAAATAAACAAAGCAACAAGGATGAATAGATTATTGCATACATATTACTCTTTTAAGTGGAAGTTATATCACTCTTTTAAGTGGAGGTTATAATGTACAATCGATGTCATGTCATTCTCTATTGCTAGTATCTTGACTGCATTTGAGATTTACAAACTATTATGGAGGCTTAGTTACATGGAATACTAAATTTGGATTGAAATTCTCTATCCTAATACAATTTACTCTTCTATGAGGGCCTTGTGGCCACCATACTACTATTTTAGCAAAGGATGCTCACAAGTTTGTAGAGTACAAGCTAATAAAATGATATATCTGGTTTGATTGCATGATCTCATTAGCTTTACTTGAGTTACCCCATTGAAAAGAACCTTCACAAAGATAGATGTATCAAACTATTCTAGGTAGGAAGAGTCCTCCTCCTTCAATATAATTTAATAGAAGGGCTTATTTTAACTATTTGTAATCAGAATAATAGGGTTTTGGTGATGAACTAGTGTGATTTTTTTTTTCTAAATGTAGGACTTATGGATGTAGTACCCAACAGAAGAGCATATATTGTAAATCTTGAAAAATGCCTAGGTACTCATGTTGCTAAATGTCTATGAATTCAATTAACTTATAAAACTATCTTCAGATATTTTGATCCTTCCAAATAGAACACAATATAACCTACTATCTAGATGACTATTGAGTTCTATTCGACTCCAAAACCTATTCTATTTTATGAAAAGTCTTAAGACCTAGAATTACCATTCATACATTTTGGGTTTTAGATACATTAAGAATGTATAATCTATACTCACACATGAGAGAGACACAATTGAGAGAATAATACAATTCAAAAAAATTCAATCATCCAATGCCTTTGAATATGGAGACATCCTCTTATTTTGTTCCTTGTTTTACAAATATGTCAATATATAAGAATAATAATACATAGATATTGTAATAACCATAAATAGTTTGTAAACTGATTCATTACACCTATTGTTACCTTCTTTTTCAACTGAATAATCTTTCTGTATTTGCAAAAACTCACGTAGGCCTTTAATAACCTTATCATGCTCTATATGCCAATCCATTATTCAGTTAAGTGTAGGTAAAGGATCCATATGACATCCCAGTATGCTTTTGAGTTGAATGCTAACTTCACTTACATGCAAATTTGTGCTTTCTAAATACTCACAAACTTAGTTGGAGAAATCTGCAACATCAGGTTTTTCTTGATTATATTTATTACATGTGACATTTGGCAATGTAATGTTTGGAAACATTGAGTTGAGGAATACAATGTAGATATAAAGCACTCTAAATCTTCTGAATGAATATATCATTCTTCTTCCTTTTGTGTGGATGGCCAAAGAGATGTGCACATGTTTTCACACAACCATTGTTGTTTTGCAATGAATAGAAAATTACATGATCAACAAACCACCTTTGCAAGGGAGATGCCATCTAGCCATCGCTTTCACCATTCTTATTTCCTCCCAATTGCAATAAAATGAAGAACTTAGACTTTAGGATGCAAAATCTATAAAATGAAGTATTCATAATTAAACTACAACCGAACTAGACCTTGAAAAACTATTTCTATAACCAATCATAATAATTAACCACCTAGGAAAGTCCACCAATAGACAAATCATAATGAAGTAATACCCAATAAAATATTTTACACCATCAAACACTCTATTTTATAGTAGACATTGTGGTGTATTATTTTGGGGAACCAAAAGATAAAATTCCAAGCACTTGTTCAAGTGCTAACCATGACTTAGGATGGCTTATAGCATTATTTGACAAGGTTTTATTACAAATATTTGTACATAAACCTCTTTCAAGGTCAGAAGAATAAAGTATGACTTGTGCAACCTTGCTCCATTCCTACAACCAACACAATGAATTTCTTAATACCAACCAAAAGCAAGAGAGATCCTATCAGCAATGCTTTAAAACAAGAATTAATGCCTGAATTTCTTAATACCAACCATAGGCAAGATAAATCCTATCAAAAATGCTTTAAAACAAAAATTAATGCCTTTCAAATAAATCAAAAGATAAGCAAAGAAACATTCAATCTTTATGATATTTTGTCAAAGAGAAGCATTCAAACACCAGCCTTTGGATAATGTGATATAATATTTTTCCAACCACGTATCATTTCAGAAGATCAATATTGTAGAATTCATTTATAAACACATTCTAGCCCTTAATGGTGGCACACCACACAACTTGTTGTAATAAATAACCCCTGCACTCCACACATCCATCTCTCACTACCGACTATTTCTATAAAATAATCACCTACAACAATACATAAATCCAAATAATATTTTAATAACAAGCACCATAACAGAAACAACAATCTATAGTATACCGTGACAGAAAAAATATGAAGAGAATCTAGAACTACAACAGTTTACATGAAGCAGAGCTGGGCATAAGAAGTAATAGTGGAGAAGGAATTACTCTTCTTGTGCCCTCTTCTGCTCCTCTAATCCTCTTATAGATTGAAAATTAATAGAAGTAAAATGACGAAACAAGATCAGAAGCCATAGAAGAAAACAAATAGTAGAAGCACATTGTCACATCACTCATGGAATAAAACTGGCCATTTCCATCTTTTGCAAAATGCTTTAGTACGCATGTATACAAAATGTGGCAACACCCATAGCGTTAATCTTTTACCAAATGCCAACTGTGTAAATTTGATTGAATTAGTTGAATTTCCTCTAAATTTGGAGTATTTCGAGGCTGAGTTATTTCTCTTTGGGGCTCTTGCAGTGTATGGTCTGGATAAAGTGGCACTTGAATTGATAAGTGGAGGGCCTCCTCCCATAGGAGCCAAGAAAGCTAATCTCGACAAAGTCACCCAAGAAATTGTTCTTGAATTTGCTTACTAGGAAGTGGGTCACCTAAGGTGAGTATTCATCATTGAATTTCAATGATATGTTTCTATCATGAAAATGCTGACAACTTTTTGATACAAACGAATGTGAAACCTAATCTTGATGATATGCCTTCTAGCTTTGAAAAGCTCTTTTAATTGCAGATATTTTCACAATCCATTAAAATTCGTTAGCTTTTCACAATCCATTAGAATTCTTTGCTGTATTTTCTGGGCAGATTGTGTAACAATTTTTGCATCAACATTTTCGATCACACTTTATGATCCATCATCAGAATGAGAGAGCTCTTTTAATTGTTTAAGTTTTTTAATAAAACATTTTATAAATATGAAAATTGACCTTAGATGTGTCCCTGTGTCTCGTTATCATTAATGTGCAGGGCTATAAAGGGTACTGTGAAGGGCTCTCCTCGACTTCAACTGAACTTGAGTGCTGAAATATTTTCCAATGCCATAGAGTTTGCATTCCAAACCAAATTGAACCTTACGCTAACACTCTCAATTATTTGCTTGGGAGTTATTTGATTCCTTATGTCGGACTCACAGGATATGTGGGCACCGCTGATCAACTCCAATCTAAGACTGCAAAATGGGTGAGTAGATCGAGCACTACTGAGTTTAAACGGAAAAAAATGCTAATAAAGGGAAAATAGATGGAATGTCTTGCTATCATATAATATCTTGTAATTTTATTTTCCATTCAATGAATTTTTGCTTAAACAATATATTGTGTGATTTTTTATATAATTGAAATTGAAAATTTTATTTTTTAATGTTTCGAGATCAAATTTCATGGTCTCTTATTAAGAAAAAGAAATAAATATAGCTTAATTGTTAGCATAAAAGTCTAGAAAATAAAGGGAGGACATAAAGATACATGAACTAAAATGATAAGAGAGAAGATGGTAAAGATATTTAGATTAATAAGAAGCTTTTCAAAAAAAAAAATTCTAATGAATACAAATAGAATGAAATAGAAGTATAATAAATTAACAATGAATAATATGAATACATCATAGAATTAAAACAAATATGCACCAATGAAGGAAAAATAGATAGAAGATATTGTTACCCTACCTTTAGAAATGTTCATATTTTACATTTGTTTGTATGCTTTTATCTCATTTTTGAATTTTAGCTTAAATTTTGAATCAAATTTTAAAAGTTATTATTGAGATAAAGAGAACAACACAAAAGAAAAGAAAATAACTTTATTTATCATATTGTGGTAGAGAATAAGGAGTAGACAACGTATTTGAAAACCAAAGTAAGAAAAGGGTGGATAAAGATGTCTACATTAACAAGCGGTGCCTTGAGTAGGATAGAAATAACAATGATTATATTAACAATAAAAATATCAATATTATAGTTTAATAATTATAATAGAAATAATAGTTTTTTAAATAATAAAATTGTAATGTAGAATAGTACTAGTAGTGATAATAATTTTTTCATTAATTTTATATGCTTTATAGTTATGTGTTTGTTATAAATTCTACACTTTTATATTAATTTTATTAATTGAAAATAATATATATTTTATATAATGCAAACTATTGCATATATGTAAAAAATATTATAATATTTAAAAAATAATATATTAAATATTAAATATACTATTATTTATTTAATTTGAAACATCTAAATTACAATTAAATATTATTTGATATAATTTATATTATAATAAGACATTTAAAATATAATATTATATATAATAGTTTGATTTTAATTGATTGGAAAATAATTGATTTTGGTAAAAAAAATATTTATCATAAGATTAAAGATTAAACAAGTGTCACACAATGGCTTGTATTTTCCCCAAGTATAAATTTTAATTTTTTTTAGAGTTATAAAAAGAACATGTGCCACATAGTGGCTTAGTACTTGCCTTTAGTTTTTATATGAAATAGTTTTAATTTTATAAATTTATTATAGTTTACAAAATATTTTAATTAATAAAAACTTAGATAATTAAAGTTTTCTATAATGATATTAATTATAATTATAATTTAAATTTTATTTATAAATATAATTATCAATATATATGTTCTATTGCACATATATGTCATCTGATACTATTATAAATAAATAAATAATAATATGAGAATACTAATATTTTATAATATTAATATATAATATTATTTCTTAAACTATTCTATAATATACAAAAGGTGTCTTTTTAGTATTTTTAATTGAATGAAAAATATTATATTATAAAAAAATACAATATTAAAATAAAAAAAAATTTAAACTAACACATTTACATTAAAAATAATTAAACATTAATGAATCATATTCACCTTAATAAAAACTAACTCCTAAATATTATTAGTTTTACAATCCATTCTATGCAACATATTAGTTCGATAAAAAATATATTAATTTTAAGTGGTAGAAACTTAAAAATTTAATCACTAATCACTAGTTAAAGCATAAAATCTAAAAAGCAAGTACTAATTAATGCCGATAGGAATTCTACAATGGTAGAATGGGTGGAGTGGGAAGATCTGAGTGTGTTAATGTTAACATTTACTTTTTAGGTTAAATTTGACAACCATCTACATGTCAAGATCTTAATATTTATTATAAATAAGATCTTAATATTTATTATAAATACTGTATTATTTTTTTAAAGTTTAATAAATGGTTCATAAAATATTTGAAAATTTTATAAATTAAGAGACATATATAATCATTTTAAAAAGAACTTAAGTGCATGCAAAAAAGAGACAAAATATAAAAAAATTAAGAAAGTGTAAAAAAAAGAATGAAAATAAAAATATTTTTAGATGTAGTAAATTAAATTTTAATCATGCTTATAATAAATATCTATCGGCATTTCTTTAGATACATTTATTTAAGATATTTATACTAGTTGTTATTTAAAAAAAATAAAAATTTATTATCATTATATATGAATCTTGATTAGATTTGAACCCAAGACCTCCCACATGAGAGGCTCAAAAGTTATGTTGTGCTATAGGCTCTTGCCCAATAATTTTAAATTTATGATATAAAATTTGAAGTGATTATATTTACCCTATTGAGCTCCCATTTATTATCAAGTAAAAAATATCTTTGGTCCTAAAATATCACAATAGTACTTAGTACTAATAATTACCAAGATAAAAGAATCTAATATACAAAAATATAGAATAAAATAAAAAGTAAAATTAAACAGTGAACAACTTGAAGCATGACATAGAGTTCTCCATTGCACCCTTGCAAACAATCAAGTAGAGTGTTGTGGATTTTTACAAAATTCTATGATATAATAAGCTTGGAATCCTTAAATTATATTTTCACTAAATTGAAAAAATGAACAATAGGAATACTGATAATACTGATATCTACTTATGTTTCAAACATTTCTTTACAATATTAATTATAAGCACAAACCATTTGTGTCTATTCTCCTCCTAAAAAGCAACCTATCATTGAAATTTTACAAGCCAACTTTCTTTCTATTGAATATGTGTTTATTTTAATTTTTCCTTGAAGAACTCTTGCTAAGTTTTGTGTACTCTGTGTGCATTGGGATGCATATTAGCTTATAGCGGGCCTTCTTTGAGTAGAATTTGGACAGGATGCAGTGATACATGCATTGTTATACGAGAGGTTGTCTGAGAAGGTGAGGCCATACATTCTGATTTGGGGGATTGTATTATTTGAGGGGGATAGATTGGATGTCCTCTTACATCTATATGGGTCTCTCAAAACTTCAAATTATAATTTAATAATCAAAATAAAATTGTTTTATCTTCTTTAAACTTTTATGCTTTATTTTAAAACTAGTTGATAAGAATAATGTTTTAAAAAAAAAAACTATATTTTGTTAAAATTCAAAATCTTTATATTATAATTGTGTTGAAAATTATTTAGAGATGGACCATTATTTAATTTCATTCTTGAGATTATACTTTTTTGTATGAAAATAAAATAATAATGTATATAATTAAAGTTTACTATCTTGGAAATAATGAAAATATAAAGTATATATACTATGTATTCTCATGTTCACATGTACACCTAAAAATAATTGAAAATATAAAAAAATTAAATAATTAAATTTTTTATTTTTATTTTTGAATTTTGCCTCTAGTTAGTTTTTTAAAAATTTCTATAAAACCTTCATTTCATGCAAAATTAAATCTTAAAATTGTGAGAAATATGGCATTTTTGTTTTGATGGAAAATTCATATTGTGATTAACTAATATTATTGTAACAAACTTCATTAAAATGAATCATTTTTTATTTGCATTGCTTAATTCACTAGCGCTCAGAGTGAAATTTTATCTTTTTCTATAGATCTTCTTGAATTTAATAAAAGGCCATTGATAGGTGTATTATGGCATCCTATATTATAATATTAAGAGAAATAGTCTAGCAAAGGTATTGTGGAAAAAATTCAGAATTATGGTTATCTTAGATAAATTATTTAAACAAGATAAGGAAGACATTCAACAAAAGTATATTTGTGAAGTATTGATTAAACTAAGAAAAGAAGAACCTACAATTGATGATTGGAAACCATTGATGCCAAGAACAATAACTAACATCACTACAACAATCGTTGAAGACTTTGACAAAAATGACCATCTTTTATAATATTCATAATCGTAACAAGAAAATGTTATATTCTCTTAAATAAGTCATTTCATACAACATTGCAACCAGTAAACACTTAATGTTCTGCAACTTTGCTTTGTGTCAATGGTGAAACCATCCCTTGACCAAACAATCCCACTAATCTAAATATTTTTTCCAAACTTGTGGCTGACCATTTTTAATGGGGCCCCTTAGGATGTAGCCTTTGGTGTCTTGTAGTTCACTTCAAGAGTGGATTTTGGGTTGTTGGATGACTTGGATTTTCATAACCAATTTGGCCTAAACATGTGTTCGGAGAAGCTTGGAGCTTTGGAGATCTTGAAGAAGAATTGGAAGGGGGCATTGGTGGGCTAGTGTTCCTTTGAGATCCCATCTGGGGATTTCCTAGCCATTACTAATGGGGATGTAGGTTCAAAGATTATTCTCCTAAATTCTATGTTTGAAAATTTTTTGCAAGGACTTTCTTTGAGTTTGGTAGGTAGGTTCTTGTTCTATAGGTCTACAATTGATAGGGTCAAGAGTTTGGTATCTACCAAATGGAAACCCAAAGGATTTGTTGATGTTGTAGCCATGGTGAGTACTCTATTCCTATTTAAATTTTCTATTGAGGAGGGAAAAAACTAGATCTTGGAAAGAATGTGGAGATTTGGTAAGAATCTCCTAATTTTGGCTAAGTAGAAGCCGAGCTTCAACCCTTCTACCAATATGCAACAAATGGCCCAAGTTTGAGTTAGGCTCCTAGACCTACCTCTACAATTTTGGGATGAAAGGATATTCAAGTGGGTAGGTGAATTCTTTGGATATTTTATAAAAGTTGATATAGTCCCTATTCATAAGTCTTTCTTAGGGTTTGCCAAATTATATGCAAATGTGGTAGTGAATAAAACCCTACCAAGTTGTCTAGCCCTAAAGTCCAAATTGTGAAGATGGAAACATGTGATTGACTATGAGAATATAGAGATGTGTTGTCAAAACTATAGGAAGTATGGCCATCTTGGTACCAATTGTAGACTAAACAGGAAAAGTGAAGAGACTGGAAAAGGTAAAGAGATAGTGATTGAGGATCATGGTCCAAATATTGAGCTAGGGAGCTCTTATGTTTTGGACGAAAACTACCCTCTTCCCTATTCAAAGGAGGATAAAAAGTGAAAGGACCTATTAGAAGAAAATATAATCATAAAAAGTAGGGAGGATGGCTCTATGACATCACTGGAGGAAGGGGATATTTAGATACATATGGTAGGGCAAGTGGGAGCCCTAAGAGATTGTATGGAGATAGGAGAGAAAATGGGGAGGAGGGAAGATGAGGAGATAGCCCTAACTCAGGTTATAGAAGAAGGGAATGGAAAAGGGGATTCTATTCCTTTCCCTCATAGACTAGTGGATTCTCAAGGGGATAGAGGGATCCTCTCACCCTTATAGTTGTGTGTGAAGAATATCACAAGAAAATTTGAATAAGTGAGCAGACTGCCCTTCTCCAAAGGGGACACTCATGGTCATACTATACTATGATGAGGACAATAGTTTTACTCTTGAAACATAGTGACACCTTGTGTTAAGGATGAGCTTTGGAAAGAACACAAGAGGAAAATTTGAGGTCAAACAAAGGCAGATGTAGGCTCTAAAACTAGAGCTGGAAGCTTGACAACAAGTGTGGCAAGAACTAAGGTGACTTCCCTAGACATTTCTCATTAGAAGAAAAGGACCTTAGAGGACATATAGAGAGGTAAGAAATCAATTTTCTCACTTGGAATATTAGGGGCTTGAACAACCCAAAAAAAAAAAATTCTCTAAAGAATATGGTTTGTGACCATAAGGTAGATATTGTGCTTATTCAATAAGTTAAAATAAATATGAAAAATTATAACAATGTGATGAGATAAATATGGAAATGGGCTAGATATGCTTATAGTGAAGCTATGGAAACCTTGGGATAGATAGAGACTATGTGGAATCCTAATAAGATTCATGAGCTTCAACTCCCTTGTCACCCTCTCTTCTTGGTTATGAGGTTCACAGACACTGATAATGTTTGGGTCCTTTTCAAATTTTACTCCCCTAATGCCATGGGAGGGAGAATGTAGGTGTGGGAGGAATCCTCGGCTTGCATTTCTAACCTAAAAGATGTTAAGATTATTTGTGTGGGGATTTTAACACCCCTCTATATCCCTTAGAAAAGCTTGGAGGATTGGATGATGTCTCAAAAAGCATGCATGACTTGGATGGGTTTCTAAGGAGAAATGACTCCATTGATAAGGAACTTAAAAGAGTGTAGTTTACTTGGTCTAACAATAGGTTGGGATATAACCTCATTTAGTTTAGGCTCGATAGGGTATTCTTTTTGACTGATTGGGATATACAACCTTTTACCTCCCTGTGACGATATCCCAGGAATGTTTCTAATCATTCAATGCTTATTTTTAGCTTAAAGGATAGACATTCTACCAAAAGGAAACCTTTTAGAAATGAGATAATGTGGCATTCTCACCCTTAATTTTGTGATCATATTAAGAGGTGGTGGAAGATGAGGGTCTAGGGTATGGCTACGTTTCACATAGCTAAGAAGCTAAAAAAAATCAAGTGGGAAGTTATGGTCTAGCACAAAGCTTTGTTTGGAGATATATTCAAACATAAAAAAGAAATTGAGGCTAAGATGAGCATCTTTCAAGCAATAATTAAATGGTCATTGTGCAATGGAAAAATGGGTGTAGTGGGAAGGTGTAAGTGTGTTAATGTTAACATTTACTTTCTAGGTTAAATTTGACAATCATCTACATGTCAAGATCTTAATATTTATTACGAATAAGATATTGTTTTTTTAATGTTTAATAAATGGTCCATAAAATATTTGGAAAAATTATAAATTAAGATATATGAATAATCATTTTAAAAAAACTTAAGTGTGTGCAAAATAGAGGAAAAATATTAAAAAATTAAAAAAGTGCAAAAAAATTATTTTTAGATGTAGTAAATTAAATGTTAATCATGCTTATAATATATATTTATCAACATTTCTTTAGATAGATTTATTTAAGATATCTATACTAGTTTTTATTTTTAAATTATTATTATTATTATGTATGAATCCAGATTAGATTTGAACCCAACACCTCCTACATGAGAGGCTCAAAAGTTATGTTGTGTTATAGTTTCTTGCCTAATAATTTTAAATTTATGATTTAATAGTTGAAGTGATTATATTTATTCTACATGAAAGATTGAACTCCCATCTGCTATAAAGTTAAAAGTATCTTTAGTCTTAAAGTACTTTATCTATTGACAAGTACTAATAATTACCAAGATAAAAAAAATCTAATATATAAAAATATAGAATAAAATAAAAAGTAAAATTAAACAATGAACAATTTGAAGCATAACATAAAGTTCTCCATTGCACCCTTGCAAACAGTCAAGGAGAGTGTTGTGGATTTTTACAGTATCCTATGATATAATAAGTTTGGAATCCTTAAATTCTATTTTCATTAAATTAAAAAAATGAACAATAGGAATACTAATAATACTGATACCTACTTATATTTCAAATGTTTCTTTACAATATTAATTATAAGCAAAAACCATTTGTGTATGTTATCCACCTAAAAAGCAACCTATGATTGAAGTTTTACAAGCCAACTTTCTTTCTATTGAATATGTGTTTATTTTGATTTTTCCTTGAAGAACTCTTGCTAAGTTTTGTGTACTCTATGTGCATTGGGATGCATATTAGCTTGTAGCAGGCCTTCTTGGAGTAGAATCTAGGTAGGATGCGGTGATACATGCATTTTTATATGAGAGGTTGTTTGAGAAGGTGAGGCCATACATTCTGATTTGGGGGATTGTATTATTTGAGGGTGAGAGATTGGATGTCCTCTTACATCTGTATGGTTCTCTCAAAACTTTAGATTATAATTTAATAATCAAAATAAAATTGTATTATTTTCTTTAAACTTTTATGTTTTATTTTAAAACTAGTTGATAAGAATATATATTTTTTAAAAAAATGATATTTTGATAACATTCAAAATCTTTATATTATAATTATGTTGAAAATTATTTAGTGATGGATCATTATTTAATCTCATTCTTGAGAGTATACTTTTTTATATGAAAATAAAATAGTAATGTATATAATTAAAGTTTACTATCTTGGAAGTAATGAAAATATAAAGTATATATACTATGTATTCTTATGTTCACATGTACTCCTGAAAATAATTGAAAATATAAAAAACTTATTTAATTAAATTTTTTATTTTTATTTTTGAATTTTGCCTCTAGTTAGTTTTTCAAAAATTCCTATAAAACCTTCATTTTGTGCAAAATTAAATCTTAGAATTGTGAGAAATATGGTATTTTCATTTTGATGAAAAATTCATATTGTGATTAACTAATACAATTGTAACAAACTTCATTAAAATGAATCATTTTTTATTTGCATTACTTTATTCACTAGCACTTAGAGTGAAATTTTATCTATTTCTATCTCTTCTTGAATTTAATAAAAGGCCATTGATAGGTGTATTGTGGTAACCTATATTATAATTTTAAGAGCAATAGTCTAGTTAAGGAATTCAGAATTGTGGTTATCTCAGATAAAGTATTTAGACAAGATAAGGAAGACACTCAACAAAAGAACTTTTGTAAACTATTGATTAAACTAAGAAAAGAAGAACCTACAATTGATGATTGGAAATCATTGATGCGAAGAACAATAACTAACATCACTACAACAATCAATGAAGAATTTGATAAAAAAAAGACCATTTTTTATAATATTCAAAATCGTAACAAGAAAATGTTATATTCTATTAAATAACCCATTACATACAACATTGCAACTAGTAAACACTTAATGCTCTGCAATTTCACTCTACGTCAATGGGGAAACCATCCCTTGACCACCCGATCCCCTCGATCTAAATATCTATCCAGACTTGTGGCTGGAAATATTTAATGGCCCCTCAGGATGTAGCCTTTAGTGTTTTGTAGTTGACTTCAAGAGTGGATCTAGGGTTGTTGGACAACTTGGCTTTCCTTAACTATTCTAGCCTAAACATGCATTCAAAAAAGCCTAGAGCTTTGGAGATCTTGAAGAAGAATTGGAAGGGGGCATTGGTGGGTCAGTGTTCCTTTGAGATCCAATCTAGGATTTTCCAACCATCACTTATTGGGATGTAGGTCCAGAGATTATTCTTTTGGATTCTATGTTTGACAACATTTTGGAAGGAATTTCTTTGAGTTTGGTGGGTAGGCTCTTATCGTATAGGTCTACGATTGACAAGGTCAGGCGTTCGGTATCTACCAAATGGAAACTCAAAGGATCTGTTAATGTTGTACCCATGGTGAGTGCTCTATTCTTATTTAAATTTTTTATTGAGGAGGAAAAAGACTAGATCTTGGCGAGAATGTGGAGATTTAGTAAGAATCTCATAATGTTGGCTAAGTAGAAGCCAAGCTTCATGTACCAATATGTAACGAATGGCCCAATTTTTGGTTAGGCTCCTAGATCTACCTCTAGAATTTTGGGATGAAAGGATATTCAAGTGGGTGGGAGACTCCTTTGGATATTTTATAAAGGATGATATGATCCCTCTTCATAAGTCTTGCTTGGGGTTTGCCAGATTATGTGTGAATGTGGCGGTGAATAAAACCCTACCGAGTTGTATACCCCTTAAGTCCAAATTGTGAAGATGGAAATAAGTGATTAACTGTGAGAATACATAGTTTTACTAGATCAAAACTATAGGAAGTATGGCCATCTTGGTGTTGATCTCATATTGGCTTTGACAATTGAGTGTCAACACACTTTAGAAATTCACTAACTTGACGCCGAGTATAATATAGATGCCAAGTTACAGTATGTGCCGAGCTAGAAGTTCATCAAGTGCCAAGTTATTCAGATGTCGAGCATATAGATAGTACTGAGCAAGTTTCAATTGTTGAGTGACTAATAGATGTTGAGCCAGTATGTGTGCTGAGTAAACTATAGGTGCGAAGCAAGACATAATTTCTATATGTCTTGAGCATCATTAATCAATAAGTGTCAAGTAACATAGAATCAACATAAGAGTTTGTGTCCTCACAAACTAAGATGTCAACCTTTTTTGAGCCAACATATGATGAATCTCAAATGATTAAAAGATAAGATCAAATCTATTCAATTCCCTATGCAATCAACATGCAACCAATAAAAAATAAAATATATATTTTAGTGGGAAAGATGGATGAATCTCAATTGTAGATTCATACCTAACCCTAAGTCAATAAACCTTTTTAAGGAGGTCGAAACCCCATAATTCAATAATGAATGAGAGAGTATGCAAAAAGAGAATGCATGTCAGGAGTGAATACTAGTGAAGTTTGAAGGAAGTGAAAGGGGTGAAAAGGCTTAGAAGAAGGACAACATTGTAGTATCAGTTAATAAAACAGAGCATCAACACTTCGAATAGAATCATATCAGATCAAAGAAGGATCAGATTAGAATGGATTGAACATTGATCTAAAATCAGCAATTGAATATTGTAAGTTATCAGGTCAACACATTCTACTATACTCTCTAGCCATTGTATTAGGAGAATGAAAATCCTATGAAGATTAGTTGGTTTAATAGCCATATTGTAAATCCTTTAACAAGGTGACATTCCAAGTGAATGTTTGTAAATCCTTTAGATAGGTCACTTTTAACACAGTGTTTGAGCCTTTAATAGGGCAAGCCTCTCATAGGGTAGACTATTGATGATGATCAAACTTTGTAACCTTAAGAAGTTATATATTGCTACTATGATAGGTTATGGGTGTCATTCCCACCCTAGTTTTACCTTCTCATTTTGGAGGGTTTCTAGGTGATCAAATAGCATGTTGTCTATTTTCACGCATGCCTTCACTTTCATGTTAATTAGATATGTTTCATGCATGTATTGAATTTAGTTAAAAGTTTTATAGCTTAAAATTTGGTACTTCTAATTCATCCCCCACCACACCCCCCCCCCCCCCCCCCCCACCCACCCCCCCCTCCCCCTCCCCCCGCCAGCAGTATTCTTCCCACTTGTAAATTCCAACAATTGGTATGAGAGCCTAGTTCTTACAAGGAGAAGCCTTACAGCTTGAAGAAAAGATCCAGATATGGAGGTCTACAAGCTTGGGAAGATTATAGAGAATCAAGGAATTGAGATACATCTCATTCTACATGCTTTGGAAGAAGCTAGGGAAGAATTGAGGAAATCCCTAAAGAGAAGAAGAGAAATTGCCATAGCTGAGAATGATACATAGTATAAGGAGATTGACACCTCAAAAGTGTTTTCCAATGGAGATTCTAAGGAATTTGATGCAGAAATTGTAGATTTGATGGAGAAAAATGGAGCTCAAGTAGAATAAATTAGAACTCTCAAGATTGAACAAGAATCACAAGCCATAATGCTTTGTGAAGTGAATAAGCAGAAGAAGAGAGCTATTGAAGATAAAGCTATGATAAAATATGACAAGAGACTAGAGAAAAAGTCAATTGAGCTTGCAAGAGTTTCCAACATGCAGCTAGACACCCTAAGACAGATGATTAATGCCCATCATGAGTAGAATGTTAAAGACATTGAGATCTCCACACTAAAGATGTAAAATGAACAATTGCAAAATGACTTGAGAAGAGATAAGGAAATTGTAGATAGCTTCAAAAAACTTAATGAAGCTATCAAGTACTTTGAATAGCTAATAAAATCATCAAGATCTAGTAATGACACTTTAGGACTAGGATGCACTAGAATTGAAGAAGGAAAGTCATCAAAGACTACAGAAGGAAGAAGTGACAAAGGTAAGAACACAAAAAAAACTTGTCATTTTTATGGTAAAAAGGGATATACCTCTAATGTGTGCAAGAGCAAGAATGCCAACCAACATGACAAACCTAAAAACATGGGTCACTATCACAAGTGCAATAAGAAAGGTCATCAAGCACATGACTGCAGGACTAGAACCATCAAGACACCAAGATTTAAAGGTCACTGCTACAATTGTAAGAAGTATGGACACAAAGTTTTGAAAGTAGATCCAAGCCCACATGGTCATCAAACAAGGGAAGAAGCCATGAAAATTCCTATAATTGGGATAACAACACTAGGCACAACTATCACTACTGTTAAGAATCTGGACACATTCCTAAGAACTACATAAGAACACATGTTAGTGGGAACTGCAATAGTTGGTTGAGTCTAACCACTTGTTTTAGCTATCTAAAGACTAGACACATCAATAAGTATTTCCCAACTAGGTCAAAGGAACCCAACTTAAAGTTCAACAAAGGAAAAGGGAAAGTTGATGTTGAACACATCAAAGGTCAAGTGGTCACACTTCATCCAACTGAGCAAAAGAAGGTATGAGGAATTTCTATTTAAATGCTTTATCATACATTAGTTCCAAGACAAGTCAGTACTACAAAGGATAGATCAGCATGAATAAAGATGCAAAGTTAAATCTTCAAAAAACTTCACATTGTTGCTGAATAAGGAAAGTTGCCTTTAGATGTTGAGTGAAATCATAGTATATGCTAAGTTGTTTGCCAAAGTAAGTAGAAGCTGAGTTAGTAGTGGATGTCGAGTGAAGGGAAATTCATATTGAAGTTAACTAAGGGAAACTTTAGTGAATGTCAAGTGTTGGAAAATCAATGGAAGCTGAGTGAAACAAAATTTCATAAGGAGTTGAGTGGACAGTTGTATATGCACTAACCATTAAATGCTATGAAATGAAGGGTATAAGGTCAAGTTTTCAATCATTTTTCATCATAGTGAACATAGAGAAAAATCAAGAAGAATGCAAAAATGGTTTCCAAGAAGATATTGAAGCTTTTGCAAAGATTTCAACCAAGATTCAACATCATTTCATCTACAATGGTGCCGAGCTATGTAGTTAAACAATTTTTGCATCCGAAAACCCTAGTTTGAAAAAAATGATATCTAGCTCTAGTAAACCCTAGGACAAGGAGTCATTTGAGGTTCAATTGGTTAGTAATGAAGTTAAATAGCCAAACTTTAGACCAATTCTCAAAGTTACATATAAAAATAATCGTACCAGAGCTTTATCCATTATTCCACCTAAAGTTGTGATGGTAAAAGATGTTAGAAGATGTTATAACTAAAAAATTGGAGCTATTGGTGATATGGAGATTAGGGAAGCATACAATAAACTATGTGAGAATGGGTTATTGAAAGAAGAGTTTCAAATTGTTGAGAGGAAGGGCTTAACTTGTGCTCTACATTTCCCTATAGTATTTAAAATAGAATGGGTAAGAATTATGATGAGTAGATCCATGATGGACACCTAGGGTTGGAAGATGGATCCATATAACTATAAAAAATACTTATACATAGAGTAATCGGGTATCCAACCCTAGAATGACCGAAGACCCTAGGGAGTGATTTTGAAGCCATAAAGAAGAACATTGGGGCAAAGTGGAACAAGAGAGGGATGACAATTGACATCATCAAAGATCCTCTTGTAGAATTTGTTGTTAGGGTCATATCTCATAAATTCTACCATTCAAGCTAACTCAACAGTGTACCTTATATTGAAGTTGACATGGGATACAAGATTGTTAAATAGGATCATACATATGATCTAGGTGAACTGCAATTACAACAGATTATGGAGAATTTGGGAGCCATAAGAAGATCCAAGGGTGCGTAATGCAAATTTGGAGCAATTTTAATTTTTTTACTTTTCTAGTTCAGAATGAATTCCCCTCTTTTGGAAAGGTAAGTTGGAAGACAAATAGGTCAATAGTAGTATAGATGAATGAATATATAGAGCAGATGGGGGAAAATTTTGAAACTATAATGACTAACTACCTTGAAGACTTTAAAAAGTCAATGAAATAAAGACTAAGGATACCTGTCTCTCTTGTTGAATAGAACATTAATGACACGTGTTTCTTAGTTGACATTGATTTCACATACAACCAAGCAGTAGTACCAAGGGTGGGATGGCTAAGGCTACTTGGTTATGAAATCAATATTGATGAGGCATCAACAACAATCACATCATTGCTAGTAGAAGATATTGATAAAAGTGCAAAACCTTTTGGCACTTTTGATGTTGTGAAGTCCACAGTTTAAATGGAGTTAAAAATTTCTTTAGCTCTAAAGAAAAAGGAAAACTCGGTGAAAAAGATTAAGACTAGATTTGGTGAAGGCACAATAGAAGGTGAGAAGGATGATGAAGAGGAAGATGAGGATGAATAAGAGCAAGATCAAGCACAACTTGCATTAACCCAAGGTGTGGGAGAAGATGTAGAAGAGGTAGAAGGTGCTAAGGAGGAAGAGGAAACCAAGGAAGCACATACAAAGCCAAAGGAAAAGAAAAGTAAAGCTTCCACCAAACTAGCTGACAAGCCTAAGAAAGTTGCTAAGCCTAGCCCAAAAAAGCCTACCACAAGGGCCAGTAGAAGAGCCACATCAAAGAAGGCTAAGGAGTAAGAAAAGAAGAAGGCTACTAAATATGGAGGTCTAGCCAAGAAGAAGATGAGAAGAAAATATGTTGCACCTACTAAATGAGATGAAGAAAGAACAAAATCTGATGACAACAACCAATTCAAAGTGGTAAGTCACACCACCAAGTCTAGTTTGGAAAATATATGTGATAACATTAGGGATAATGCAGATTTGTCAGGCTTAAAAGGTATTGCTTTTAATAAGTTGAATAGAGAGGAATAGAACATGGTTGAAGAGTTAGTCTACACCATGATAGCAAAGTTCAAGATCACTCTAGTTGAGCTCGGTAATTCAATGCCTAAGAATTATATTCAATTGTAGAAAATAAATGGCATTTTTGCCTCAATATGGAAAAAGAAATAAGAGAGTCACCATTGGCTCGAGTAATTCCTAAACTCATTGAAGGGAAAATTAGCAAGGAAAATAAAAAGCATGGGAGAAAATTTTCACCCAAGTATAGAGCCTTTAGCATTCTACAAAATAAAATTGAGAATGTTGTAAAAAAGTCCACTCAAATGTGGAAATTAGTTTACAGCCTCACAATTGTCAAAGAAGGAGAGGCAAATCCCTTTGAGGGAAGAAATAATGAAGAAGAGGAAGAAAATGATGATGATGAGGAAGCAGAGAGAGAATCAAAGGAAAACACAATGGAGGAGACAAAACCAAGGATGGATAATGTGGCAACTACTGAGGAGCAACAACAAGAACATAGTGTACAAGACACACAACTGCGACCCTTGAGCCCTCCACATGATACCACCACACCTATAGATATAATAACTATACAAGATGTTATTGAAAATTTTGGTTAGAACATAGATCCACTAACTATAGAGGACTTATATAGATTCTTCACCAGACTACACTACAAGCACAATTATATACAAATTCGATCTTGGTGAGCGTGGAAGAATTGCAAAAGGGTATAATAGACATAACAAGGGATAAGGTGAATCCACAAGAACCACCTTCTCATATCCCAACAACCACAAGTGGACAACCAACAATACAAATAGTAGTAGACACATCTACAAAGGTTGATTCCATAGTACTAGTCACTACAATTGTTGAGGAGCCAGTAAAGGAGCAAATGGGAAAGGTAGATGCATCTGTCTCTATAGCACAAGAACAAGGTGCACCTCCATAGATCATAATAATTGATCAAGGACAAATAGAGGAGAAGACCCCAAAGGAGAAGGAGCAAGAGGCAATAAAAACATTGATAAATTTGCCTACAATAGGGACTCCAACTGGAACATCACAAAAGCTAAGCACTGAAGCAATACCACTTCAAATTTCAGCACCAGGCTCAAGCTCTATGAAGTTTGCAAGGGTACTTCACTATGGGGACCCTACACTAGATGAGGACATAGTCATTCCCAAATATGACTATGAAACTATGAATATTGATCAGATAAATGAAGTGTAAGAGGCACTGGAAAAGAAAAAGAAATAGGAGATACTCAAAAATGAGTATAAACAAAGGCAAGCTTTGATTAAGATAAAAGACATCCTTTTAGATGCATTGAGCTTGTAGGTACCTGATGAAACCAAGCCAATCATGGAGAAAATATCTAGTATAGTGGACCAGGTATAGAATGAAGACCTTGATACTAATGAAAAATTGTTAGAATGGTCTGAAAAGAGGTTTCAAACAAAGGTAAATGAAAGAATATTAGGTGAAATAGTATTATCTCAGGTGGAGCTGGAAAAGAAGATTGAAAAGGTAAAGGTAGTACTTGATAATATATTCTAATTGTACTCAAAATTGTGTGACCTATCAATTTTCACACAGGAGACCAGCCAACGAATAATGAGCTTAGAGAGGAACCTTAAAATATCAAGCATGCAACTACCTAAGGATCTAGCTTAGAGTGAGAAGCATTTTAATACTATGCTTCTCACATAGAAGGAACTAGCTATGCCAACAACATATGAGGAAAATGTAAAGGTCAATTTAATAAAGATTCAATCTGCTATCACTCTACACATGGAAATTTTGCAAAAAGAACTGGCCTATGCTGAAAATGTTTTAAATAAAGGCCCCAATCTTTCTACATTGGAAGGCCTAGTTCACCTTGTAGTAGAGTGAGCCATCCAACTTAAATCACTAGAAATTGCACTAGATAACTAGGATGCTACTCTAAGTATAGTAATGGAGGTAAATAAATCATTTTTGGCTAAGTATTTAGATAATGTATAGGACCCTTTGCAATAAGTATCAAAAAAGGGGGAGATACTTATAATAAAAAGGGGGAGATAAAACTAAGGGGGAGATAAGAAAATAAATTTTGAGGACAAGAAATAGATAAACCAAAAGAAAATTATAACTACAAGGGAAGATGTGTAAAAGGGGGAGTAAAACCAAAGCAGGGCAGATAGAACAGAGCAGATAGAGAAAGAATGGAAAGTTAGATATAAAGAGTATTAGAATCAGCATGAGGAGTTGTGGATATAGAAATGGTACATCAAATCAGGTGGAGTTACAAATTTTGAGATATACAAAATTTGAACAATTTTTGAAGTTTTGTATATATGCCGAATAGATGTATATTATACTCAAAAAGATTAGATTCATCATGTATAGTTAAGTGTTTTTGACACTCATGTCAAAGGGGGAGATTGTTGATCTCAGATTGGTTTTGACAATTAAGTGTCAACACACTTAAGAAATTTTATAAGTTGATGCCAAGTATAATATAGATTTTAAGTTACAGTATGTGCTGAGCTAGAAATTCATCAAGTGTTGAGTCATTCAAATGCCAAGTAGATAGATAGTGTTGAGCAAGTTTCAACTGTTGAGTGACTAATAGATGTTAAGCTAGTATGTATGCTGAGTAAACTATAGGTGCCGAGCAAGACAAAATTTCTATATGTGCTAAGCATTAGTAATTAGTAAGTGCCGAGTAACACAAAATCAACATAAGAGTTTGTGCCCTTACAAATTAAGATGTAAACTATTTTTGAGCCGACATATGATGAATCTCAAAAGATTAAAAGATAAGATCGAATCTATTCAATTACCTATGCAATCAACATGCAACCAATCAGAAAAATAGAAAAACTTGAGAGAGAAAGATGGATGAATCTCAATCATAGATTCATACCTAACCCTAAGTCATGAAACCTTTTTAAGGAGGTCAAAACCCCATAATTTAGTAATAAATGATAGAGTATGTGAAAAGAGAATGCATGCAAGGAGTGAATACTAGCAAAGTTTGAAGGAAGTGAAAGGGGTGAAAAGGCTTATAAGAAGGACAATATTGTAGTATCAGTTAACAGAATAGAGCATCAACACTTCAAATAGAATCATATCAGATCAAAGAAGGATCAAATCAGAATGGACTAAACATCGATCTAAAATCAGGAATTGAAGATTGTAAGTTATCAGGTCAACACATTCTATCATACTCTCTAGCCATTGTATTAGGGGAATGAATCTCCTATGAAGATAGTCTGGTTTAACATCCATATTCTAAATCCTTTAATAGGGTGACATTCCAAGTGAATGTTTGTAAATCCTTTAGATGGGTCATTTTTAATAGAGTGTTTGATCCTTTAATAGGGTAGGCCTCTCATAGGATAGAACATTGATGATGGTCAAACTTTGTAACCTTAACAAGTTATGTATTGTTGCAGTGATAAGTTGTGGGTGTCATCTACACCCTAGTTTTACCTTCTCATTTTGGAGGGTTTTTAGTTGATCAAATATTGTGTTGTCTATTTTCATGCATGTCTTCACTTTCATGTTAATTATATATGTTTCATGCATGTATTGAATTCAATTAAAAGTTTTATAGGTTAAAGTTTGGTACTTCTTATTCACCGCCCCTCTCAGAAGTATTCTTCCCACTTGTAAATTCCAACACTTGGTACCGATTGTAGACTAAACAGTCAAAGTAAAGAGACTGGAAAAGGTAAAGAGATAGTGATTGAGGATCATGGTCCAAATATCAAGCTAGGGAGCTCTTGTGTTTTGGACCAAAACCCCCTATTCCCTATTCAAAGGATAATAAAAAATGAAAGGACATGATAGAAGAAAATATAATCACATAAAATAGGGAGGATGGTCCTATGGCATCACTAGAGGAAGGGGATATTTAGATACATATGGAAGGACAAGTGGGAGCCCTAAGAGATGAGGACAATATTTTTACTCTTGTAGTAGTGACACCTTGTGTTAAGGATGAGGGTTGGCGAGAACCTAAGAGGAAAACCTAAGGTCAACCAAAGGCTGATGTAGGCTCTAAAAGTACAATTGGAAGGTCAATAAAAAGTGTGGCAAGAACTAAGGTGACTTCCCTAGACATTTATCATGGGAAGGAAAGGACCTTAGAGGACATCTAGAGAGGTAAGAAATTGAGTTTCTCACTTCAAATATTAGGGGTTTGAAAACCCAAAAAAAATAGTTTTTTTTGAAGAATATGGTTTAAGACTATAAGGGAGATATTGTCCTTATTCAAAATGTCAAAATAAATAAGCAAATTTTTAACAAAGTTGTGAGATAAATATGGAAAGGGGATAGATATTCTTATAGTGAAGCTATAGGCACCTTAGGTTGGATTGTGACTATATCGAACCCTAATAAGATTCACGGGCTTCAACTCCATTGTCACCCTCACTTCTTGGTTATGAGGTTCATAGAAACTGATAATGTTTGGGTCCTTTTCAAATTTTATTCCCCTAATACTATGGGAGGGAGAATACAGGTGTGGGAGCAAGCCTCAACCTGCATTTCTAACATGAAATATGTGAAGATTATTTGTGAGGGGGATTTTAATACCCCTCTATATCCCTCATAAAAGCTTGGAGGATTGGATGATTTCTTAGAAAGCATGCATGAATTGGATGGGCTTCTAAGGAGAAATGACTCCATTGATAAGGAGCTTAAAGGAGTGTATTTTACTTGGTTTAGCAATAGGTTGGGACATAATCTCATTTAGGTTAGGCTCAATAGGGTATTATTTTTGGTTGATTGGGATATATAACCTTTTACCTCCCTACAAGGATATCTTAGGAATGTTTCTGATCATTCAATGCTTATTTTTAGCTTCAAGGATAGGAATCCTACCAAAAGAAAACCTTTTAGATATGAGATAATGTGGCATTCTCACCCTCAATTTTGTGATCATATTGAGGGGTGGTGGAAGGTGAGGATCTAGGGTATGGCTATGTTTCACATAGCTAAGAAGCTAAAAAATATCAAGTGGGAAATTATGGCCTAGGATAAAGCTTTGTTTGGAGATATACTCAAACATAAAAGAGAAAATTGAGGCTAAGTTGAGCATCTTTTAGGAAAGAATGGAATAGGGGGATCTCTTAGACACCACTCATAAGGAGGAGAAGAGTTGGATGAGGAAATGGAAATAGGTAATTTAAAGAGAGAATTTTTTTTGGAAACAAAGACCCAAAATCTAGTGGCTTACTGAAGGGGAGAAAAATATGACTTTCTTCCATAGGTCAGCTTCTAAGCACAAGTAAAGGAACAATATTACTAAACTTGTTGATAATGATGGATTCCTATAGGAGGAGGAAGAGACAGGAAAATGTAATACCATCTATTTCTAGGATATCTATAACCTTCCACATATGTAGGTGGACCCGAGTGTGGAGATGGACCTATTGGATACCCTAAGGCTAGTTGTGGATGAAAGGATGAACTAGGGCCTAATAAGTAATGTTACTGAAGAAGAGGTGAGACAAGTGGTCTATTCTATGGGTGCATTCAAATCCCCAAGACCAGAAGAGTTTACACCAACTTTTTTTCAAGGATATTGGGAAATCATTAAGTATGATATTATTCATGTGGCTAAAGACTTCATCAAAATTGGTCAAATTCTTGAGCTAAACTAGATGTTTATTGTCCTGATCCCCCAGGTTTTTAATCTCACTCATCTTAAAGAGTACAAACCAATAATATTATGTAATACCATATACAATATTCGTTCTAAGGTATTATTTCAACGAAAATGGATTGCCTACATGAAGCCTATTTTGAAAAAAGCTATTAGTCCCACACAAAATGGATTCATCCCAAGAACACAAATTTTGGATGTTGTGATAAATCCCATGAGGTTCTTCATTCTATGGAGATGAGTGGAAACCCAAGAATGGATTTGAATCTAGACTTCAAAGGCCTATGATAAAGTGAGGAGATAATTTTTGTATAAAATCCTTAGGAAGTTTAGTTTTGGGGAAAAGTTCATTTCTATATTTGGGTGACCGTAAGAAGTTGGGTTGCAATTTCGCAGAAGTCAAATCCGCAGAATTGTACTTCTCAAAAATGGGTACCCGATTTTTACCCGTTTCTAAAATTAAGCTTCGAGCACTCGAGCCGAATTTCAAAAATTGGGTACCCAATATTTAAAAGCGGATCAGGTACCTGAGGCGCTCAAATATCGGGTGGTCGACATTTTAAAAATTGAGTACTTGATTTCTTATATTTCTATAAATTGGGTACCCGATTTTTAAAAATGGGGTACTCGATTTGCAAGACTTTATTTAAACTCTTTTTTGGCATTTTTGAGGTCATTTTCATGACCTCAAAAATGGGAGCCTGATTTTCAGCCCTACTGACCACCCCCTTGTTGGTAGTTTTTGATACACCAGGTATTTTAATATGTTTTATACTATTTTACTTTATTTTTTTCAATTTTCAATTTAATATGTATGTTAATTTATTATTTTTTTCATTTTTAATATACATAAAATTGTACAAATTTACATTGTTAATGAGTAAATGTTTAATTTTTTGTATTTGTTAATTAAAATATAGTTTCATAAATGTTTATTTAAAAAATTATTATTTTAGATGTTTTGAAATGTATTTATTACAATGTTGAATGATTAGATCAGATGTAAATTCATTGTTTAAACATGTAATTTTACAAATAAATATAACCTCAACCTAGAACCATATAACCTCGACCTTGTTTTAACTATAACCTCGACCTAAATTCATTGTTTAAACTATAATCTCAACCTAACGATATAAATAAAACCCTAAACATATATAACTAAGTACTTAATCACATAACAGTCCCCACCAGGGATCCAAAAAAAAAACTTCTAGTATTTAAAATGATTTTACTTAAATTGTATTGTACTTTGTTTGATGGATCAAAAATGGATGATGTAAACTATTTTATAAATGTATATTCTTTCAGCCTTTCATACCCTGTGACATGTACAATGGATGATTGTGCATTCCGAATTAATTTGCCAAGTGGCATTTGAAACAAATGTATATATAATTTATTTAAATGGATTGAAATGAAGTAGTTAATATTCTTTCATGTGGATGTGTTATTTACTTTACTTTTAGTGTACTTATAATTATTTAAAAATGAAATGTAAATGTGCTCATTAAGGAATGCAATCTCTTATGTTTTTTATAAATGTAAATTATTGTATGTATGTTATTGCTTGCTTAGTAAAACTTTTGATTAGTTCTTTGGATCCCTTGGCTGGGCATCATTTAGGATTAACTATAATGTCAATTTGTATTGAATTTAACTCTAATCATAACCCTTACTATCATCTTAACCTTAATCTTAATTTGCTAAAACCTACACTAGGTAATATATAAATAATTAAATAACTTTCCTATCATACCTTGAGTACTAATTTTATATTTATTTGTATGACATGTGTGTGTGTGTGTGTGTTTCTTTTTAAATGTATTCACATATTGCATGTACATGTTTAAATTTAAATATTTTATAATGTATGTAAATGTGTATTGCTATCCATAATTGATTTTATGTAAGCATGTGTTTCTAGTAAATATATTAATTTTAAATAACCACACATGTACACACACACTCATATGTATGTTAAAATTGAAACATATGTATTAGTTTTTAATAAATTTGATAACTATCCATGATATTTAAACTAGACCTTAATCCTACAAGCATAACCTTAAATTGCTAATATTCTAAACCCTAAGCATTGATAAGCTCTAACCCTAAATTTCAAACTAGAATCCTAACTAGATCAACCTAAATACTAACTTCCCAATACTTGAACCCTACTCCTAACTATATTAAGTTAGTTCCATAATCTAAACTAGTTTCCTAATCATAACCACAACCATAACTTTAATTTCTTGATATTAAGCCCTACTCCTTAATGTTAAACCACATTCCTATTTATACTAGATATAGGCTAATCCTAATCCAAACTTGCAAGCTCTTTAATATTAAAACATATCAACCCTAAATTTAAATCCTATGATCTTAAATCCAAAACCTAATCTTATATATAATTCTAGAGTTCTCCTAAGATGTAATGATTTTAACTCTAATTTCAGGTAGATATCTAGAGCTTGATGTAAATTTGTGTGCCCTAACCCTACTAAGGTGAATAATCAAATGTCTAAATTAAATTAAAAGCCTAATCCTAAATGATAAACCTTAATTAGACCTAGTAAAGTTAAACTTAGTGAACCCCAAGATCCTAAACATTCATGTAATATACAAAATCCAAAATCGTAAGGTCTAAGTCAAGGACATAATCTTGAATTTCTAAGTAAATCCTTAAATTATTTAAACATGTTATGATCCCATAGGTCATACTATAGGTTCTAATCCTATTATCCTAATTGCTAAACTCCAATCCAAACTGGTAAACTCTAATATTAAAAGCTCTCAACCCCATTTAAATCTTAATCCTAATTCTATTTAAATCCTTACTCCTAAGATCATTATTTACTTAACTATATAATCCTAGAACCATGATGTACTAACACATGTATGAAAATTATCTACACATGTGACTATTTAAGTTAAAAAAATTACAATCCCTATTAAGGCTTGATTTTAGAAATCATTTAATATCTAATTAGGAGGGTATTGAAGCACCCTAAAACCCCAATCCCTAACTAGATAATTATGTTAGGGTGGACTAATTTCTATTTATCTTGGGTTGGAAGTGCCTAAAAGTTTTTTTTGGAGACTGGAGATTCCCTTATTTGTTTCCTATTTTCCTGTATGGGTAGCCTAAGTGTTTATTGCCTTTGTAGAATGGAAGGCCACATAACAAAATATTGCCTTATTCTATAAAAAGAAATACCCACCCCCTAGTGATATATATAGTAAGATCTTTTTCCTAATTTTACTATCAATTTTTTTTTGTTAGAAGACGATGATAGTTCAAAATGATTTAGAAGATAGGGATAAAATGAGAACCATCATTCCTAGAAAGAAGATGCATTATTCCAAGTGATAAACCCATTTCTATCATAAATCAGCTCCTCCATCCAAAAAATTAGTAATGAGAAATCCCTACGTCAAATAATCAATGGAGGGCTCATAAAATTGATCAAGTGATCAATAGAGGGCTCATAAAATCCCCAGGTCAAGTAATCAATGGAGGGCTCATAAAATTGATCCCCAAGGGGAGATAACAATCTCATTAAAAATTAGAGACAGGACACTCCTAAATACATATCATACAAAATTATTGCCAAGGTCTTAGCCTCTAGACTAGAAGATATCCTACCCAAGATCATTAACCCTACATAAAAAGTGTTTTGTTAAGGATATTTATGCATAGTGGAGAACTTGATAACCTATTGGAAGACTTTGGATTGGGAAACATTTCTAGGATAGAGTGTAGGCATGCTCAAGTAATTGATTATGAAAATGTCTACAAAAGGGTGGAATGGAGTTTCACTATGATGATGTTTCAAGCCCTCCATCCAATATTATGTCAAATGGTGTCCTCTCTTATGATTGGTGTCAAGGTTTTAGTAAAGAAATTAATGGGGTTAGATCATAATTTTTAGGACTCTTTAGATCAATTATGAAAGGGTGGTAGAATTCAAGTAAGTTAAAAGGTTCTTTCCTCATATTGGGTGTAAGTTTCTCTTATTCGTACTCATTTTATTTAAATTAGTTTGGTCTTCTATATAAATCTATTAGGAACATTTTGTGGATAGCCAAGGGATTACTCTGGCAATAAAATGGATAGCCAAAGCTTCATAAGGTAATGAATTATGGATTATGATTAGAATTAGGATTATTATATGGTTAGGGATAGGGTTCACATGTATTAGTTCATTACTTGAAATGATCTACACTTATAGTTTGCATTAAAAAGCGGATAATAGTTAGGATTCAAACTACAATCATAAATATTTTTTAATCAAATCATGTAATTCTATCTCTAAGCTTTCATTAGATAATTGTAACCTTAACTCCCGTCCTAACGCCATCTATTATATATATCCTATAAACAATAGGACCATGTAATAAATATCTGAAACCTAAATATAATTCTAACTAAAACCATAATCCTAGGTAAGTTCCCTAACATTAAAGGACCATAATCATTATAATAATCTTAAGCTTAGCCATCATGAAAACTGTTAACATAACACAATTGTAAACCATAACCTTTTCCTAATCTTAACTTTGTTTCATCCTGAGATGAACATGTATAATCCATAATGAGTTGATACAATCCCCCAGTGTCACAAAATAAGTGTACATGAAAGAAAAATTAGCTTGGTGGCTCCTATTTTAAGAAAAGAAACCTTGAACTAACCTAGATATATTTTTTTGGACTATTATTTTATGATTAGACATAAAAATTTGGTATTTAATGTTTAATTTGACTTAAGTGTTTAACTTTATTTATTTAATTGATATGATTTTAATAAAGATATGCACATTTATATAGATCTAGTTGATAAATTTTAGATTTAAATTTTATTAAATAGTAATTTTTTCATGTTTTATGTTGTGATGTATTTTTGTCATGTTTTAAATGTTTTATGTTGTTTAAACATATATGCAAATTATATTTGATGGACCCACCACCACCCCCTCCCCCTCCCATACCCCCGCCTCCGCCCCCTCCATCTCCACATCCACCTCCACCTCCACCTCCACCTCCACCTCCACCCACACCTCCACCACCCACTGCAGATGAGCTCCACGATACCATGAGGCATAACCTCAATGACCTCATGCATGATATAGAGGCTATCCAACATGAGAGGCACCCCCCCCTCACCTACTACATCTTGCAGATAGCATGCAAGGCATGGTTGACTCCATCCATCATTTTGATTTAGACATTAATTCATTTAGATCGTGGAGGGAAAGCATGCGTGCCTTCTACTCTGATGGCTTATCATATAGAGAGGTTTATAACTAGCATATAGGTAAAGGGAATTTTCAACATTATTTTGTAAACCCTAAGACGGGCGAACCAATTAGTGATAAGAAGCCTCGTTTCTATTAGGTGGTGTACACATCTACATATAGCAGCACATTTTCGGGAGCAGTGGTGGATGGTATTTGACCATCCACCACATGCTAACCATGAGGTGCCCATGTACTTCCTTAGGAATTTATGGGATGAGTTTGAGTTGGGTTTGAAACCCAACTATTTTGATATGAAAGCATTTTAGGGAGTTGGTAGAGGGATGCCTCAGGATAGGCCTAGGGCAAAGCTAAGTGATAGAATGAGAAACTGCAGGTGAGCTGAGCCCCTTGTACCTCTTCCTACGCCTGTTGTGCTTGCTCCTCACCATCATCAAGCAGTTTCATCTACTTTTACCCATTTGATTGCCCTTTTAGCGAATTTAGTGCAATAGTGGATGCAGGTGATACACTTGGACATGTTTGTACTAGCTGTGGAGGCATATGCACAGGCCCCCAGAGTGATCCTAGTGCAACACATGATGGCCATTATGCTGAGGGTGCAGATTTTGATGATGATGTATACGCTACCCATGGTGATGTTAGTGATGAGATAGATGTGTCATCATTTGTTGACCTCATGTAGTAGGGAGACCCTGGAGAGAGTCACGAGTAGCAGGTAAAATTTTAATTTCAATATATAAATATAAAGTACACATAATTATCTACTTTCTACATACATGTGTAATTGTATTAACTATATTAATTTGTAATTTTGAAATAACAGAGGATGGATGATACTATTCCTCCTAGGAGGTAGTATAGTCTTTTTCTGAGACCTACAGACATTGGCGTCCCTTATATGGTATGCACTTTGAATTACATTGTAAAAATGTACATTCAAATTCAAATTTAAATTTAACATGTGCTCATATGTTCTTTTTATCTGATTTTGTAGGGATTTTCTACATCTACATAGATTGATGTTAGTACAAGTCCTACTCCAGTTACCACTGAGGCACAACGTCAAATACATGCGGTATGAAATTTTGACTGAAGACAAATAATTTATATTATTTTTATATATGTACATTATTATTAACTTATAATCTGAACAATTTTGACTCACATGTATATATATTTTATGTGTTTTGATTTTACAAACAGGAGTCATATCATACTCATCCATACAGGCCTCGGTATAGTCTATTTTCGACTCCATCTTATGATTATCATGCTAGCATACCTGTAGACACATCTATGAAATTGGCTACCACTCAAGTATGATATATATATTATATATACATGTTAAATTTATAGTGTATAAAAAATGTAGTGTACAAATTATGTACTTTGTAATTATTCATGTATATTAAATTTTGACTAAACATTTATATATCCATAATTTTAGGAGTATGTCACCACAAGTGTTGCTGAGAGCACAAGACTTAGCCAGATGCAGGTACCTACATCATCATTTGAGGTCAGTATTGTGATTTATGAACATAATGTATAGTTCATTATGCTCTAAAATCAAATTTAAAAAATGTATGTATTGTAAATTACAGGACCTCACCACTGCTGCATTTCGTAGTTTTGACAGTGTGCCTCGTCCTGTTACTAAGGGACACCCATCTCATGTGGTATAATTTATTTTATTATGTAGTGAATATTTAATTTATTTGCAAGCTATATTTTGAGACCCATTTCAATTAAGCATGTACATGCTGAGATATGCCTCATGTTACATAGGGTGATACATCTACCTCATAGGGTGTCCGACATGACGAGATGACTCATATTACACATGATGATCCATTTGAGTCCTCTTCATGTGGAGTAAAGAGGACATTCGATCAAATAGATTAGGTCTTGTTGGCACCTATAGATTGTGTTTTTATGATGTATACACTTTGTGTTAGGATAGTTAAAACTATATGTTAGACCATGTACTATGTTTTTGCGACTTCTTATCATGCTTGTGTATGTAGTGTATATTATTATGTTTCACCATGTTTTATGTATATTCAAACCATTTTCTTTATTCTGACATATTTTATTCATGAACATATGACACATTTTGTAAGTATATATGCAAGATGAACAATAATTTTAACTATCTATAGAGAATTATTGGATAAATATCACATCAAATTTATGCATTGAGATTCATACAAATAAAATTGACCTACTAGATTAAAAAAATGTATTGATAACGTACCTAACAATGTATCATAAGTGATCTTAGTGTGTTGTTTGGTAATGTAAGACTCATTATCACCTAATACGACCTATTATGTGGTAGTAAACATATGAATACCTATCATAACCTATAATAGGCATAATGACCTATTAGGACTCCCATGTCCCCTCAAGACACACATGTATGGATAACATACCTAACAATGTATCCTAAGTGATCTTAATGTGTTGTTTGGTAATGTAAGATATAATCAATACAATGAATACAATGAGTAATGATCTAACATATAATCAATACAATGAGTAATGATATTTAAATTATCATGTGCAAGTGACTTGTTTTTAATATTACAATCAATAGTAATTTGAAACTTCAAACAAACATTAATTTAAACATGCTTGAATGTAAAAGTAATGGAACAAAATAGGAGGTCATTACTTAAATTGACAATTAATTTATAATTTATCAAGTGCATATTAGTTTGTACAGTTACATATTTTCACAATATATGTAAGAGAATGTCAATGATATATTTATAGTTCAGTGAACTCATTTGAAACATAAAATTGGTTCAACACATCTCTTCAAATGAGGTCCTATAAAATAAAAATGTAAAACAAAAACACACATGTTAATAAACACATAAACTAATATTCAAGGTATTTGAACTATGTAAATATATGTGTGATTTGTATGTACTTACTATGTGGAATTGCACAAGATGTTGATGTTCGATCCACTTTAACATTTAAATTTGCATAAATTGTAACTGAGACCTGAATAAGAGGTATATAAGTTCTCTGAATTGGTATTGACAATACCAACATACATGTAATTAAATTATATAAGTACATATATATATAAATAATACAATAATGAAAAAACTTACATGTGTTTGATTTAAATGTAGTCATCCCACTGTACCATCTGCATCCTCTCTCTTTTGCAATGCATCTATGATTGTCTCGTGCTTGTCCATTGAAATTTTCCATAATACCTTATTGGCAGGTCTCCCTTTGTATCTTTCTAATTTGATATTTTTTGCCACAATTAAATGAGAATAGTGTAAAATCTTCTTTTCGGTTTGGTAGTCTTCAAATGCTGGCAAACCATTTCTTCTTGTTAGGTATCTATGTAGCCAGGTGCTAGCTACAATGACAGACCTGATTGGATACTCAAAACCATCATCGTCTACTTGATGACATGTCAATTTTTTCTTAGGTTCCACACATCTAGCTAGCCAATACTTAATCTATTCATCATTATCACTAGGTGCAATAACAACATAAACATGTCCTACAAGATAAGATAAAGTATAGAAACACTTTAATCACATGAGTGTACATATGAAAATTATATAAATTGAAGCATGAGATCACAAAAAAATCTAAGCAAATTGTGCATACCAAGTTCTATGAGATCTGAAATACAATCATAGTCTTCTGATGCAAAAGTAACATTCTGGCCTTCATTTACTATATCATCTTCAAAATGCATGTCAGTAGGTGCTAATGATCTTTTTTGCCAATCTTCAACCCATTTTGTATTCTCACATTCTTCCCATTCACCTACAAGACAAAATTGACAAAAACAAGCAAGCTCCCTAGTCCATATAGTCCAAGTGTTAGAATCTAAACTCCTAAATGAATGCCATTTAGCTTACCCACTAATTGTTTCACAATCATATCTTGAAGGGATATTATTTTCTTCAACTAGGTAGAAGAAACATTTGATTGTAGAGTTCTGACTTGATCCTATGTATAAATATTTGTTACACCATTCGACAATCTCATGTGCATTTTGGAATTTAGCTTTTTCCTCAAATTTTAATTGCTCTCTACTAAGGGCTCTCTTCACACATGCACCAGCACCATCATGTTCTCCTTTACCATGTCCAGCCTCAAAAATACTCCACACATGTTGGATGTTAGTTTTCCTATGTGTCCTACTCAACCAATAGAACATTCTAGCATTCTTGAATTGTCCTATACAATTATCTGACCATATCCAATGTTGTGTCAATTGAATTTGTCTCTCTTTTAAATTATCATAAAAGACCTTGAAACAATATTGGACAAACTTAGATGAATGGAGTTTATTATCACTTAAATAAAAATGGTACTCTCTCAATATTTTTTGATCCTCCTCTATACTATTAGGTGCATGCCTATTGTTACTTGCACTGAATTGTAATATTGTGGTTGTACCTCTTCTTGCAATGCAAGCGTGTAGTTCTCTACAAAGTCAACAACTGAAAGTATAGTACCAATTGGAAATGTATTCTTACATATGCAAAATTTTCCATCAAACAGTCTAGAATATTGAGAGTGTTTAACATATTTTGGTATGATCACACTCTTAAACTCATCCATAAATTCATGACAACTAACTCTATCTATAACTAGATCACACCTTCTTCCAATCTTCCCATCCTTCAATGGATATTCAATAGTTTTGAATCTTTTTACCTCAACTAATTGTTGTCCAAAAGTAGTCAAAGCATTTTCATGCAAACATTCATCTAACAAAGAAAGATTGCCACACATATCACATGTACTAGAAAGACATGCATTGAAAAGAAAGTATTGATCATTAGGTGGCTTAAAAAACAAACCTAATATGAAATCTTTTATAGTTTGAGGTGGTATTTTTATACCACATTCTTGCAACATTTCTTTACTATGCATGGTACCATGTATAGATCGAAATACATCATAATGGTAACAAAATTGAATATGATTTTTACAACAACATGTGATTATTTCCTTGATAATCCTTACATACCATGGTTTACACTTTTCAAAAGATCTTTGACTAATGGTAATATTTAATACTTTATCATCTACAAAATTTTTAAACAATTCAGTTTGAGTCATGTCCAAAAGGTGTTTAGGATGTGGATCACGTATTTTTGACCCAATTCTCAATTTAAGAACATCTCTTGAATTAGGTGATACTCTTGTATTATCATGCCAAAAATTTTCAAGCAAACTTTTGACTTCACTAGTAGGTTTCATATCACATCTCAGGAGTCTACCACTAGAAGTCCATAAAATATTTGTTGGATCACATTCAAAGTTAACCCTTCTCTTTACAACTCTTTCTAAAGTCTTAAGATTCACATTAAGATATCCACTTATGTTGCTAATCAATCTTTTTTCAGATGTTGATTTGTTAACTAAAGCTATTGTTATTGTTCATCGTGCTGCATTCTTATCTTTAGACTAATTTCTCTTTCTGATAACATCAAAGGCACTAGCAATAGTGGATACAACTTGTTTTAAAGACTCATTTTTATTCTTGGGTTTTGCATACACTCCCAACCTTCTCATTACTTTTCACATTTTAGACATTTTAATTAGTTGCAACATTAGCTGACATTGAAACCCAAATTTCTTATTATAAAAAAAATGCCTATACAATCTATTAGCATGTGTCCTAATTCGTCTCCATGAAACCAATCCCTCAAGATTATCTAACACATCATTAAGAATATGAAAATTATGTTCATACACTTTACTATCATCCTGGCATGTTTGTTCAGTAGTTGGTGTTTCTATGTCTACATTCATGCAATTTTTATTTTTAGACACTTTACTATTTTCACTATTATTTGGGATTTGAATATCATTTTCAAATTTTCTTGGTATTTCTTTTGGAGTAGGCTCTTCAATTGGCGTGTTTTGTGCATGATTGTTTGACAATTGCTTCTCATGAAGAAAATCTAAATCGTTTAAATCGTAACCTGCTTCTAAAAAATCACCAATTTCATCACGAGAGAAAATTTGAGGGTTTGGAGACACACCTGTATTGAATGCATGATTAGAATGTGCACCTGAATTTTCTTGTATTGGGTTCTCTTCTTTGACCTCTTCATCCATCGTGGTATCCTCAATGTCTTTCTCCTTTGAAACATTGTTCAAGTCTCTAATTCTTTGTCTTCTCTCTTGTTGATGTTGTGCTTCATTCTCTTCATTTTCTGCAATCTTCTCATTTGTCAGAACTTTTGCTTTCTTCTTTCTTTGTTTTTTTGATCCCATGTTTGCACCAATTTTGAATTTGAATTAGTAGCTTGCAAAATGTATAAGACGACAAGAAAATAGAATAAGCATGATAGAATTCGCTGTTGCAGATCGAAACTATTATTCAATCATTTCAATCATTGAAATTTGGTCGGTGGGATAGCTTTTGGGGCCCAACAGGTACATTAGAAACGGGTACCCAATTGCTTAAAAATTGGGTACCTGATTCTTTAAAAATTGGGTACCCATTTATAAATCAAGTACCTGATTTTAAAAAGAATTGGGTACCTGATTTTTAAACAGTCGAGTACAATGGTTCATAATTAAGCACCAATTTTTGAATTACAAATTGGGTGCCCGATTCTTGAGACATGAGCAGGAATTTGGTATGGATCCCAACTTTTGCATGGGGTTTTTCCTTGGGGAAACGCATGGCATATGCTTGGTCCCACCAAGCCATGCCTTTATGATCCTTTTTTTTCTAAAGCATTTAGTCGACAATTTTTGGTATTGTCATAATTTTTTTATAGTCATTCCCATTGAATTTTTTGACGAGACAAAAACCCATTATAGGTCTTACTATTCTAATTTCAAAAATATAAATTTTATAGTGTTATTAGTTTATTTTCTATTTTTCCATTATTTATTAATCAAAACTATCTCTTAAATGTTGAAAGGTGACATTCACTAAAACTTTAACAACTTTTTTATTTTATAATTTTTTAAAAATTAATTTATATGTCATCAATCTACATACAATTCTTTTGATGTTAAAAAAAAATTGAAAAAAGTGAGATTTTGATCAAATTATGTGGTCTGTACACGAGAGGTTTAAAAATTTACCTTTATAGCCAATTAATAATTAATAATAATTAAATTATTCAATCAAAAATTAAGAAAAAATATTGTCATCAATCTTAGGTGTATTAGGTAACTCCCTTTAAAAGGATTTGTGAAAATGCATTTATTTGTGTCAAATTATAGTGTTCGTACACAAGCGTGGTATGGTCCTAAAATAGGCATTTTGAAAAAGTGGTTTTTAAATATCCATACCAAAAAAATAATCTATCATATGGGTATACAAATACATTAGATATTCAAAAACTAGATTCCAAAAACTAAAAAATTTATTTCTAGAGTTTTTTTATATTCAATCTCCAAATACCTCAAATTTTGACATCAATTGAATTTTTTTTTCAAAAACAGGAAAAAGACTTCAACTTTTTGGCCAAAAGTGAGACCCAACTTCTTGCACTGACCCATTTAGGGAAATGATAAAGCTTGTGATTTTTTTAGTGTTGACCAATAGATCTCCAAGAAAATTCTTCCATGTTGTGACGGGGCTAAGATAGGGAGACACTCTATCATCATATAATTTCATCATGGTGGCAGAGATTCTGGGAAGAAACCAGATGGCTATGGTGTCTAGAAGAGAAATAATGTGGATTATTCAGCAACAACTCTCCCACCATAAGTGTTACAAAAAATTGTGGATGACACTTTTCTTTATGGTATATCCTCCATTAGAGAAGCTAAGGCCTAGAATAAAATGCTTTAAAATTCCCATGTTTCAGAGAAACATATTAATTACCAAAAAAGTAAAATCCATTTCTTCAACACTAACCTGGCATTACAATTTTTTTTTACCAAGGAGATGAATTTTAGGGTGGCGAGCCTCCTTGACACTTACTTTGAGCTACCTCTTACTATGAAGGGGTTGCCCTCAAATTTTGGAATGCCATGGTTGAAATAATGTAGAAGAAAATTGTAGGATGGAAAGTTAAGGTGCTTAGTAATGGTAGGAAACTACAACTTATTGTGGCCACTTTGCATAAAATCCCTATATCTTTTCTATCTTTATTCAAAAATTGTGGTTTTATTGTAGCATCTTAGGAAAAAATACAGAGGAACTTTATATGGCTAGGAACGGAGGAGATATCAAAATTCAATACTCTTGTCAAATAGGAGAAATTTTGTAGACCTAATTAGCACAAGGGATTAAATCTAAGAATAATAGGGGACTTGAATAAGGCACTAAAGAGGAAGATTGGGTGGACGCTAGCTCAAGACTTTGGTGGTTGGTGCAAAATCATGTGTTGCAATATTTAGGTTGGAGGCCTTATAATCAAACCCTTTATAATGATGGCTTCCCTAGTGGCTCATGGATTTGGGCCAACATTATTAAATCTAGGAAACACCTAAGAGGGGGTCTAAGGTGGAATATTGGGGATGTGAATATGGTCTGACTTTGGGAGGATAAATGGATTAGGAATGTCCCTTTAAGACTCACAATTTTTTATGGCCTATGGGAACAAGGTATTGACACTTTTGGTATCAAGGTTGCTAACTATATTAACACCACTGAGTGGAAGGACTTTAACATGAGAAATTTTAACTTGAATAAAAAATTTATGTATGGGGAACTTGTCTCCCTCCTTATAGAAATCTATATCCTATACTTCTTAGATAGAGATAAACTCATTTGGGAAGGGAACTGAAGTGGAGAATTTAGTGTAAGATTGATCTATAATAGCATAAATAGGAAAGTTGGAGCCCTAGAGTGGAAAATGGTTTGTCAATCTTATCTCCTCCTAAAAAAAATTTTTTTGGTGGACTCTTGCATGATAATATCCACATTATCGATAATCTCAAGAGGTATGGATTCCAGATGGGGAATTGTGTGTGTTATGAGGTAGGGATGACGAGACCATATCCCATATTTTAATCCATTGCTCCTACTTAGAGAAGATATGGAAATATTTATTCTTGTAGTTGGGGATTGCTTGTGTGATGAATAAAGACACTCATCAATTTATATTAGACTGGAGGAGCCCCTCTAGTCACCCTTGTTAGAAATGGAGATTACTGAGAGGGTGGAGGAGGGGGGGTGGGTGAATTAGTAATCTACAAACTGTAGTCACCAACTAGATATTATTTCCTACTTTAAACCATACATAACAAAGTATTAAAGTAATGCTAAATAGTAATAGTAACCATGCACAAAGATAATGTTGGAAATGAGAATGGAGTAACTGAGAGGGGGAGGGGGTGAATCAGTTACTACAAAAACATTTCATAGTCCCTTAGATGTCTAAAATCTTGATCTTAGTTACAGATTAATGAAACCTGATAATGCAACAAATACTAATAATTATTAAGAACTGATAACCAAAACAATTCAGCAATCATGAACAATAGAGACACCAGATTTAACGTGGAAAATCAATATGGGAAAAACCACCAATGTAACTAGTTACTATTTTTCACTCTTCTGAAGTGAGCCCTGTTAGGAGACAACCCTGTTAAAGGTTACAAAACACGCTGTTAGGTGTGACCCTGTTAGAGGATTTAATCACCCTGTTAGGAGTGGCCTTGCTAGAGGTCTTTAGAACAATTCAACTGAACTGTCACCTTGTTAGAGGATTTACAATAAGGCTATTAAACCCACTCTGTTAAGATATTTGAAATCACGGCTACAATTATTAGAAAGTAACGATGAATGATCTGAATATAATGCAACTTATCTTTGCTGATACAGATCTCTGTTCTGCTTCACTAGATCCTCTCTGATCACATAAAAGCTTTGTAGCTCCACAAGGATATCTGATCCTTCAAAAATTCGCTTGCACCTTCACAATTCGCACATACATCTTATCCACACATGCACACTTGAATTCACAACTTGATCCTTCATATATACCTTTTTGATTATCAAGTCGGCCTTAAATACAAGTTAAAATTATTAATAATTATATCATGAGTGAGCTACATTCATCACATAAATCAATTTTAGCCTTAATTCCACACTTTTCGAAAATCCTTCGCTAACCAACTTGGCTTGGTAAACACTGTACCATAATGATCTTTAGTGTTAACCAAGTGAGGCTTGGTAAGCATTGCGAATTGTGCAAAAATCCTTTGGACACCGAGTGAACTCGGTAAACACTGACTTTCCTTCGCTTACCTTCCTAGCCCGATAAACACTAACTTTTCTTCGCTTACCTTCCCAGCTTGGTAAACACTAACTTTTCTTCACTTACCTTCCCAGCTCGGTAAACACTAACTTTTCTTCGTTTACCTTCCCAACTCAGTAAATACTCTATCACAGTTTCCTTCGATCACCGAGTGAGCTCGGTAAGTACTGAACTTCCTTCATTAACCATGTTAGCTCAGTAGAAGCTATCTTTATAGTGTAATATACAGCAACGCTTGGTAGACTCTGTAAAATACTATGCTTACCTTCTAAGGTCAGTAGACTCTATCTGATGATTGATATGACATTTGTGTAACATCAAAGACAACACTCAATTAACCAATTGTATCCAACAGATAATTCATAACACCATATTTTGTTAACTAGGGAAACCCTGGCCAAGGGAAAACCTCGGTGGACATGATACTCACTAGATAATATACTAATATATAAGTTCATTGTTAGAGGATGGACCTTGTTAGGAGCTAATGAGGAAATTCAATATAAGGAGTCCCTATTAGGAGACTCTGAATCCCTACTATGAGATTCCAACCTTGTTAGGAGTTATAATACAATAGATGCAAGATGAGCCCACTACCCAAACATGCACCTACAATTATAAGAAGAGCTCACTACCCAAAAAAATAATCAGACTTTTGGAATATACCTATAATTTAACTTCTTCCTTGATTGATATCTAATCTTCAACTCAATCTCAGATCACAAAATATCTTTCACAAAACTTCACATATTTCACTCTTACAAAACTTCACATATAATTGCTCAACACATCATTTACTCAATCTCTACACTTCTCATTACAAGATGTCATTTTCATAAATACCATGCCTTTACACAAATTACTACTATGTTAGTTGATACCATAACATGCTTTTCCAACTTAGAGTAAACATCTAGGATGTTGGCCCTAATTGGACAAGTAATTATTTTGTAAACAAAATAATTCTTTCCTTCAATTTTGCTGTCCTATTTTGCTAGAACAAAAATATATCTTTTCTATACAATCCATACTAAATTTTGAGGTTATACATGTCATCACCAACATGTATACTATCTCCATCTAGCTTTGCTAGTCATAATATGACATTAGCAACAAGTTATAAACAAAACAATACACTGTTGTATACCAATTCCATACTTAGACAATTTTTTGATTACCAAACACTAAGTATCTTTATTTCTGAGCTTTTCTATAAGCATGTACATCACGTGTTTCCATAAATGACAATAATTACATATCTCCATTATCCAATTGTCAACAATCTCCCCCTTTGGCATTGATGGCCATAAAATAGAGAAAATTGTCTAAGTAACAAAAACTTTAGCAAAAATATATTCACACTACATCTATTACAATTTCTCCATTTTTACATATGCTCTCCCTTACAATATAATTTACAATCTCCTTTTTACCTACTATATCTCTCCTCTTAAATATACTTCTCCCCTTAATAATCTTAACAATTTTCATGTGTACTTCTCCCCCTTTGACAAGAATGACAAAGGTCTAAATGTCAAAATCTGTCCATCTACTATAAAAAATGTTGTCCTTCTACCTTAAGTTAGTAGAATCTTCATGTAATCATCAAAACTTTCCTTAAGATTATCCATTCCTTTTGTCCATGTATCCTTGTCTAATTCAATAGTGGTGAGAATTGCACATAGAGCATATGATGTAATCTCAACTACATTTAGGTTTGAATACAAAAAGTCATAATAGGTGTCCTTGGCCTTGAGAGATTCCTCCGACTATTTCTCAACAAAAGATACTTTTAGAGGAATAGACTCTCTAAAATCTGATATCCTCTTCAAAAAAATTTCCTTCTGAAGTTTCAATTTTCTAATATCATTATGAATACTAGCCACTTGTCCTTCAAAATCATCAACTTTACAAAATGGATGCTAAATTTGGCTAGATAGAGCTTCTAGCTCACTCATCTTACCTCCAATATGACTACCAATGTCTTTAGTTAGTTTATATGATAGAGTAGACTTAATGTACAATGTCTTTCCATCTTATTGACATTTCCAAAGTTTCTTTCAATGCAAGTATCAAGATTCACTAAATCATTCTTAATATTTTTGCAAATGATGGTAAACAAGTTAGCACCATGTGAAATTTGTGTCTTTGCTTCTACAACATTCAACAAGTTAGTAAATTCTTCATCAAATTATTTCAACACTTCCTATGTTCTCTATTCTAGATCTACTTCTATGTGTTGTATTGCAGAATACTATGTAGTCTGTGAGTAACTTCCATCAAGGTTTTCTGCAGGATCTTCACTATTCTATTCTTATAAATAAGATTTGATAAGGATGAGATCAAATCACTTTGATCATCATCGTCAATTTCTTAGCTATCAAGTGAAAGTAGGGTAGATGAACTAGAAGGTTTAGTGTCATCCTCCCTTTGCTTCTTGGCTACCTCTTTTACTTTTCTCTCCTCTTCTTCTTTCTTTTCTTTTTCCTTTCTTTCATTTTCTCCCTTCTCTTCCTCTATTCTCTTTCTTATATCTTCTTCTTCTATTTTTTTCTTCTCCTCCTCTTCCTTTCTTTTCTTCTAATCCTCAAGAAATTTGAACTTGACCTCTTCTACTTTCTTCTTTTCTTCTTTAATTTGTCTCATTTTATATTTAATATCCTTAGTATTATGTTTCTTAAGTTCAAAATCTTCAAATTGATTAGTATTATCAATGTTAATGGTAGCATTGGTCTGATCTATCTGCATAGTGTCACCATTCACTGATACTTCTAAGGTTCTAGGTGCTAGTGGAGATGCTGACTTAGATTTTGTCAACATCTAACTTATTGCTACTACAGTCTCGCTTCTTAATTTATCTTTCTCACCCACCATAAACAAAAATGGTCTTACTTTATATCTCAAGTAAGGTGCAAGATTATTCAACAATCTCTTAATCTCTTCTTTGTCATAAGTCTTGCAAATAGTTCAAGTTAGCATAGACTTCCGAAGTTCTAAATTTTCTTCTCTTGTTGGTGCCTTCTTCTCAATAAGTCTATCATAGACTTTTTGGTTTACTATTCCCTCGATATCTTTTAATTTTAAATTATTTTCTATAGTGTATCTCACAATAGAGACATCAATCCAGTCCTTCTCAAAATTGTTATACAAATCATAAAGTTTGTTCATCTAAACAAAGTTACCTTCACTAGAAATAGCTAAGTTAATCTTTTCTATCTTCAATTTCCAAGGTTTTTGAGCTTTTTCTGCTGATTGTTTTGACATTGTCAGCCTCTCTACTTTCTTGACTTCTTGTTCTTGTTTTTCTTCATCACTCAATTTGACAATTGTTAACAATGCCTTTGCCTCTTGCTTGGTTTAGTGGCTTGTTGCTTGACCTTTTTTTGTATAAGTTGTGGTCACTACTTCCACTAATCTCTTAGATTTCTTCTTTGGCCAACTAGGTTTCACATCTGACACTAATGCATACATAATGCTCTATTTTGGAGATGTCTCTGCAATAAATACTGACAAAGGTTTCACATTTAGTATTCCTTTTTTCATGGTTTTCTTGAATACCTTAGACTCACTCTCAGACATACTAGCCTATGATAAAGCTTTCTTCATAATAGATTATATCTTCTTGCGAGAGGCCTTCTCCAAGGTTGCCTGATGAGCTAACTGGGTAGTCTCATCATAGGTTCCAAATCTCTATTCTTCTTTATCCTTCTTTGATTTCAACAATAAATCAATATAACCAACTACTATATCATCATTTAATTCATAACCCAAGGGATCACGAAATGTTTCTTGAGGTTCCACTGCTTGAATATAAGTATAATCTATATCAACCGTAATATAAATGTCTTCTTTAAATCTATCTATAATTATAGGTGCAATTCTAAATATATGTCTCATTTCATTTTGAAATGTTTTCATTATCAAGTTCCCACTATCCAATATCTTGTTTGTAGGATGTCTTTTGCATACTTATGTGATCTTCTCCATTATACATCTATCACTACTCATTATATCTATGATTGATAAATATGGAAATCTTTTAAGCACATGAAAGAATATGTGATTGGTTAGTGACTGAAATCTAAAAAGACTATGCTTAGTCCTCTTGATCTTTTCTAGGTTTTCAAGTAATTGCATTCTCATAATTTCACTAAGGTTTACTTGTTTCTTTTGTACACATATCTTATCTGCTACACAGATGAATCTAGCCAATAATTCATCAGTCTTTGAGCTTGTACATACAAAGTAGGCAATGATTCTACTTAGGAATCTTACATTGTCTTACCTAATGGTGTTGATCACTATGGCCTTTCCATTATACACTGCTTTTTTATAACTCTCAACTTTCTTCTTAACCATTTTCTCCCCTATAGGTACACTAACTTATTTACTAAGACTAGTTACCTCATGAATAAGGTTGGAAAAAATGTCAATTCCACTACCTTGCATCCATAATTTTACATCATGTATCATACTTAATATGATTTGTGTCCACTCATCTATGTCCAATTCATGGTAGAAATGATATTTGAATAGGTCTAATTCCTTCAAATGTTCGAATCTAGGCTTCACAGTCATGTCGTGATTGAAAACTAATTTCATATCCTTGTTCATATATTTACTGCCAATAGATTTAAATTTACTATTAAGATAACTTCACACATCTTCCAAATATACTACATTATTTAGAGTAATAGATAATGCTGAGTTAGGGTTTCCTTCTATGGGTTTCAAAAAAACAACCTTCAACTTAGGTTTGTCCTCATTCTCAACATTGTGCACTACAAACATATCCATGATTCTATCAAATATGAACTTTTATCAAATAATTTTTTGGAAAAATGATAAAATACCTTTTCTGAAAATAGGGTTTACTTCAAAATTGCCTTAATAAGTCACTTTAGAGTGCTCTCACTTTGAATGTATTCATAATGAAGTTAGAATTAATTCTGTAGTCCATTTATTCCATGAACTTGAAATTGCATTAATTTTGTACTTTGCAAACATGAAAAAGTTGTTCATTATCTTCTACAGTTAAATAACTACTCAAGATCATCTATCTGATCTTCAAATTCAATCTGAGGTTTACTATAGCCTCCTTTCATCATGACAATCTTCCTCAAGACTTCGCTTCATGAAATTCTCTGCAAAAACATAGTTTTCATCTTCTGCTATAGAATTAACCTTTTCTATAATACCAGTAACTCTTAATTCCTTCATAATTTGTTTCGACAAGCTCCAAATTACAACTAAGATTAGGTGCTATAAATAGGCTTAATTCAACTTAATTGAATTGAACTTGACAATTGATTTCAATTTTCTTGTCTCATCATCATCTAGTTTTTCTTTTAAGATATCTACTTCTTTTACAAATGCCTCATTGAGTTTTCCTCGAAGTTTACTAACTACATTTCTTTGTTCCTCATTGTCTCTATAAGTTCCAAAGTTCCTTTCATGGTTCCTTTAGTCATTTCTGACATTCTTTCCATCATTCCCTCTGTTCTTGACATTTCTTCCATTTTTTGTCTATTCTGTAATACTTTGTTGCATGTTTGAAGTCATTTCATAACTAACATACTAGTGCTCTGCTTATGGGATTCTACTAATCATTAGGTTCATTACAATTCTGAGCAATGTGTCAAAAGTTGTTACACTTATAACACACGATCTATCTTTTGTCTTCATAAGGTATTCCTGCTCTCGATGTTCCTTCATCAGATCTTCTTCTATGTGTAAGGTTAGTATTTCTAGACATTCTACTATTCCTTCTATCATCATCATACTTATGTTTCCTACAACCAATTGCTTTATGACCCATACCATGACAATTATGACAATAAATGTCCTTAACATGATAAAATGACTTATTTGTACACTCTTTTCATATGACCTATTTCATTACACGAAAAGCACTTACCTCTAAATTCATACCTAGTTTCCTTAGGAGATTCCATTTTCTTTGGTTCATCCAAAATTTCAACTTCCTTGTCTTGTCCAAATTCTTTAGATTTGTCAGAAGATTAGCTAGATTCAATCTTATCATTAATTTTTTATTTTTATTTCAGATCAAATCTAATCTTAGGTTTCTTTGTAGACATGTTAATTAGATAACCAAGACTAGTCTTATCATATGCAGGTCTCGGTATTGACATTGAATCATCAAGTTGTTGCTTTCCCTGAGTTAATTCACCTTTCACAATTCTTCATGATCTTTATTCAATTTTTCAAATTTAGATATTTTCTTTGCCAAACTTTCTCTAAGATCCACATTTTTAGTCTTAAAATCAAACTCAACTTTGCTAGGACCATTTCTCAAAGTCAACTTTAGATTCATAATCTTCAATTCATGATTCAAGATCTTGTACTCTATCTTTAGCTTTGAATAGTCATCATCACTAGTTTCAGATTTAGTAGATTCAAGCTTGAATTTTAGATGTTCAATCTTTTCCTTCAGTTTTTCGATGTATACTTTGGAGTCTTCATATCTATCTTTTAGCTTATCTCTTTCTTTAGTAAGGAGATCAATTTATTCAAGTACATCTTCAAGGTTCTTCATCAATTTTTCTATATCCATAGGGATCTTACTCAAGCTATTAAGCCTCTTTAAAGTAACTATGCTCTAATACCAATTGTTAGAAATAGGGATTACTAAGAGGGGGGTGAATTATTAATCTACAAACTTTAGTTGCCAACTAGATATTATTTCTTACTTTAAACCATACATAACAAAGTAATAAAGTAATGCTAAATAGTAATAGTAACCATGCAGAAAGATAACTCATAACACCATATTTTGTTAACTAGGGAAACCCTAGCCAAGGGAAAAACCTGGTGGGGATGATAACCACTAGATAACATATTGATATATAAGTTCCTTGTTAGAGTGTGGACCCTTTTAGGAGTCAATGAGAAAATTTAGTATAAGGAGTTCCTATTAGGAGACTTTGAATCCCTACTAGGATATTCTAAACCTATTAGGAGCTGTAGTATAGTAGATGCAAGATGAGCTTACTACCCAAACATACACTTCCAATTACAAGAAGAGCTCACTGCCGAAACAAATAATCAGACTTCTAGAATATAGGTACTATAAATTCTTCCTTGATTGATCTCTAATCTTTAGCTTGATCTCAGATCACAAAATAGCTTTCACAAAACTTCGCATATATTGCTCTTACAAAAGTTTGCATACAATTTCTCAACATATTTTTTACTCAATTTCTACACTTCTTATCACACGATGTCCTTTGCATAAATACCATGCCTTTACAAAAATTTCCATTAGGTCAATTAAGACTATATTATACTTTTCCAATATAGATTAAATATCTAGGATGTTGTCCCTAATTGGACAAGTAATTATTTTGTAAAGAAAATATCTTTTTCCTTCAATTTTGTTGTCCTATTTTACTAGAACACGAATATCTCTTTTTTGTATAGTCCGTACTAACTTCCAAGGTTATACGCATTATCAGAAACATGTATACGATCTCCATCTAACTTTTCTAGTCATAATATGATGTTAGCAACAAGTTATAAAAAAAACAATACACTACTCTATACCAGATTCCATACTTGGACAATTTTTTGATTACCAAACACTAAGTATCTTTATTTTTGAGGTTTCTTGTAAGCATGTACATCATGTGTTGTCATAAATGAAAAAAATTACACATCTCCATTCACTAATTGTCAACAACCCTGTCATCACATTGATCTAGAAATCCATTCCTCCCTATGTTTTCTGAAATATACATGGAAGAAGAGAAACAACCATATATTTAGATAGAAATCCTCCCTGACCCCCCAATATGGTTTCCCAAAAGATGATAGAACTTCTCAAGGAGGGTACTTGGACAAAGAACTAGAGGCCACCTCCATAATCCCCCACACATCTTGATAGATGTTGGGAATAAATATGGGACATATTTGTGATGTTGGGGAGAATTTTGACAACACAAAGATGGAAAAAAAACTAGGAAACCAAATAGAAAGTAGCCCCACAAAAATGGTGGAAACTAAACTTTGATAGCTCAAAGAAGAGTGAATGTGTGAATGTTAGAGGGATTCTTAGGGATGATCAAGGTATATGCAAGGAAAGTCTCTAGCAATGAAGTGGAAGTGATTTCTCTCCTTTGGGGTATGTAAATTTCCCTCAATTGTCGAATGTAAAATCTAATAATTGAAGGGGACTCATTAATAATCATTGAAGCCATGAAATTTGCAAATAGGATGAGCTGGTATGCCATTTTAATTATAAGAGATTTTGAACATTTTTTGATAGGAATTAAAGAACACAAAATCCAACATGTGTATATTGTAATGCCTACACCTAGTTGACTTTTCTGATAGTATTGCAGGATTATTTTAAGCTTGCTTTAAATTTATGTTTATGATTATCGATACTTGGTTACCAGATTGATTGTATGTCACTTCATACTCAGTTGATTTATGTGACAAGTTATTTAGTTATTTTAGTTAATTCAGGACTATTTCGATGATTATATATATGTTTATTTAGTGATTTTAGTTATCTCATGATGTTAGTTAGAGTTGGTGTAAATAAGTATTTATTATTTTCACTTTACTTAATTTTACTTAGGATAATGCATATTCATATTATTTGTCATGTAGACACCTAGTAGTTTCCATATTCACATGAGTTATTATGTAGACAACATAGTAGTTTTCACTCCAATTAAGCACATGTTGTCTACTACATCTCTTTATGAGATACACCTTTACATTCATATCCTCTCATCGTTGCACATAAATTCATGCACAATGGAGGATAATCCACTCTTGGTGGATATGTGCTTAGTTGGTACACTTATCTTTTTGCATGACTCCTAGCCATCTTGATTGCCTTTATACAAGGCTCTCCTATGATGTATTTATCCAATTATTTGATTAATCCATTCTCATTTGATCACATCTTGTCTCTCTTGTGCTATCTCTTGAGCTTCTAGATCTTGGCATTTCATTCTTGCCTTAGGAAGATTCTTGCATGGTATCAGAGCTATACCAAATCCTTACATGGTATTAGAGCTATACTAAATTATTACATGGTATCAAAGCCATAGGAGTTTCATTGCATAGCCATTGGACTTTTTTTTTTTTTTAGGTCAAGATTGGAGCTTGCTAGTGAAAAATTAGATGTTGGCATCACATTTAGAAGGTCAAAAAAGCCCTAAATCAACTTTTATTTCATCAAAATTAGACATCTTAGGTGAAATTTAGAGTCATTTGATGTTTGGAGGTGCGATGGAAAAAATTCAAAAAAAATAATTAGAGGTGATTTTCAAACAACGATATCTCCCTCATATGTACTCCTTTTTTTGTGCATTTTTTTTTTTTTTTTTGTTTTGGGGTAGAATTTTAGGATCTGCACATTGCTGCAAGTTGTTTGTAATATTTCCTGAATTTTTCTAAAAATTGCAAATCCCAATATTTTCAACTTCAAAGGCTTCGTTCGGGCTCATATAGACATAGTACTTTTAGTATTTGGTCATTTTTGGCCTATTTTTGCACTTGTAACTAATTAGATCCTTAAGAGGTCTTGTGTCTTATCTTGATGGGTCTAATATAGCTTCATATCTATTGTTGTAACCATCAAAATTAGAAGTCCACTTTGGTTCATTCTAACAAGTGAAAATTGTACATGTACTAAGTATAACGTGCCAAAATAATCCATTATGGGCTGTTGTTTGATTGAGTGATTTGGGGGGGGGTCTCCTGAGTGTTTTTACTTCTCTTTCTCTTGTGTTCTTTGATTTTGTATCAAGGGTTCTCCTAGGTTTCCACTTTTAAATCCACCTTATTATGCTACACAAAAATTTAGAGCATGGAGTAAAATGATGGAAAAACATTTAATTGATCATGTTGATGGAACCATGGTTGCACCATATGATTCTGATAAACTAAATAAATGGAATCATAAAAATAAGGCTTTTATTGGTACTTTGAGGAAGTATGTACATGAAGATCTTATCTTTCATATTGATAATTGTAAAATAGTAAAGGAAGCATGGGATAAGTTTACTAGGTTGTATGCAAAAGTAGAGAAAGCCAGGGGTTTTCAACTTGATGAAAATCTCATCTCATTAGATCCAAAGGAGTTTGGTACAATTCAAGACTATATCATCAAGCAACATGAGCTAAGTTTAATGGTTAAGGATTGTGAAATTCCAGAATATGCATCATTTATTTTGAGTTTCAACACTCATAAGTTGACCTTAGGTTCCTCCTACACCATGAATTCATTTGATTCCTTCATAAAGATGATGGTAGAACAATCAAATTTGATGAGCATGGGGATTCTCAAGTCTTCAAAGTCTAGAGCATTGGTGACTAGTAAAGGGAATCAAGGAAAAGGGTCTAACAAGAAGCAAAAATCATGGCAACAAATTCACAATAGGAGAAAGAACACTCAGCCTCATCACCACTAGAAAACTCCAATAGTAAGGGTAAATCATCCAATAAGTTCCTTACTTGTGCATATTGCAAGAAGAATGGACAAGAAGAACATCAATTTTATAAGGTGATAGTTGAACTCAAGAATCTTCTTAAGAAGAATCAAATTGGGTTACCTTCAAGAATGACTACTTCACCCTCTTCTTCACATTCAGATTTTGATAAAATAAAGGATCACATGGGAAAAGGTCAAGCCTTAGTAGCTACTCAAAGTCAAGATTCAAGGAGTTGGCTTCTAGGTTTAGGGGCTTCTCATCGTATGGAATCTTCATAGTCTATGTTTTCATCATTTGATCCTTGTCATACTCAACCTATTTTGATGGGAAATCATACTTACATGAATGTTGTTGGAAAAGACACTATTGATAAAGGATTCAAAGATGTGTTGTGTGTACCTCACCTAAGTCATAATCTTCTTTCCATCTATCAGCTCACTCATGGAGGTACAAGAAGGACTGTGGAATTTACACCTGATTTAATTTTTTTAAAGACTTGGAGACTAGATAGATCATTGCTGCAGGGGTGGTTGATCATGCATCTCAGCTATACTACTCAAAATTTGGTCATGATGATGACAATGATTTCTCTATAGATTCTTTTGCACATTTTGATCACATTTCTATTGTTGATTCAAACTTTGAGGAGAACTTTGGGTACTTGAACTTGGGTGTTCTCACTTGTGATCAAGTTCTTGAGCCATCCATTGCTTCTCCTCCTACTAATATTCCAATTACTATTGTTCTTGATGATAGTTGTATTCACATAACCATGGATTCAAGTGATTTAGTGCAATAGGATATTCATTGTGTTCCGGACTTAGTTCCATGAGATGACTACTTGATAGACATTTCTAGTTTTTTTATGGAGTCCTACATTGCAAATTTGGGAGACACTATTGATGACATCAATCTTCTCTTTGGTGAAGATGTTACTTCTTCATTTGTTGCAAGGGAAAACTCTAACCCTCATCTTTATCCTCTACTTGATCAATCTTTCAAGGTTGACACGAAGGTAGATCCTTTCATACAACAGTTGGAGGAGGTCACTTTATTTTTAGAGGAGATATTTGAGTCGTTGATACATGTTCTACATTCATCCTCAATTGAGCTTGATTTGTCTTTTTCAATAGAGTGCCATAGTACACATGATTTGGACGAGGCACATTTTAGTATTGACATGGGTACACTTGAACAAGTTTCAGAGATTTCGTACATTTTGATGTTTCTTCCTACAAATGGAAGAGGCTTCATTGGTACACCTTTGGTTTTTTTACTTCCTAAGGGGAGGAATGTTGTTCTACACTCATGGAGTAGTTTCTACATTGAGAATTGTGCATCTACCATAGGTGTACATTCTACATGGGGTGGGGGGGGGGGGGTGTGTGTGTGTGGGGGGGGGGGGGGGGGGTTGCTACTTGGTTTATCTTCCTCTTCTTCTTTTTTATTGGGGGGGGGGGGAGGGGGATCTTTTCCTCACATGAGGTCTTCTTCTCTCTCATTTTTTTTTTATTGTAATTATCTCTCTTTTTGGAGGGGAGCTTTTCCCATGCAGTTTTCCCTTTTTCTCTCCTTTATTAGAGATTGCATTGCCTCTATCTTTTGTACATGGGTACCTAACAGGGCCCACTAGCTAGAACCCATCTCACATTATTATTTATCATTTGTGAGCTTAAGTAAATTCTCCTAAGTTTCACTTGGGGGGGAAGAGGGGGGGGGGGGGGGGGGGGGGGAGGAAGAGGGCGGGGTGGTTGGGGGGGGTGGTGTTGGAGTAAGTATTTACTAGTTACACTTTACTTAAGTTTACTTGGGATAATGCATATTCATATTAGTTGCCATGTAGTGACCTAGGAGTTTTCATATTTACATGAGTTATCATGTAGACAACATATTAGTTTGCACTCCAATTGAGCACATGTTGTCTACTACATCTATTTATGAGATACACCTTTGCATTCTTATCCTCTCATTGTTGCATGTACATTTATGGAAAATAGAGAATAATCTACTCTTGGTGGACATGTGCTTAGTTGGTATGCTTATCTCTTTGCATGACTCCTAGTCATCTTGATTGCCTTTATATACAAGGCTCTTCTATGATATATTCATCTAATTATCTAATCAATCCATTCTCATTTAATCACATCTTGTCTCTCTTGTGCTATCTATTTAGCTTCTAGATCTTGGCATTTCATTCTTGCTTTAGGAAAATTCTTGCATGGTATCAAAGCTATACCAATTTCTTATAGTAAGAGGAATGATTTATATATAGTTTCTATAGTTACTTACCCCATACTTGCATGTGTATGGTGTATGTGTATGTTTTACTTTATGATTGAAATTTTTAATGTGGTTGAGGGAGGGAGTTGTACTCACTTGCTAGTTGGGATCTACATGATGTACCACTCCTCACCATTACCTATTTAGATTAGAATATAAGAATATGTACCTGTGTAGATTTTATGTAGATTGCAATTACCAAGTATTGAAATCCCTGAAATGCTAGGATGAGTGTACCTTATCATAGTATCTCAATGGTATAAGTGGGGAGATAATTCTTGAGTCCAAATCCTAACAAAAGTAGGGAAAGAATCTGAGTTGTCTACCTTATGAATTCATCAAGTGACATAAATTCATGATTATAACCCTTAAGTTTGATCTAGTTTTCTATACTAAGTTATTATGGATTTTTCTTTTAGTCTTGTGGGTCTGTGATGATTCTCTATTATAATTAAATCAAGTTAAATGATAATTTAATGGAAATTTTATAAAGAAAAATTCAATATTTAATTAATTGAGAAATTAATTAAATAAAGGGATTATATATAAAAGATTTTACTAAAGTCTAATTTAGGCATACTAATATTTGTTTAATTTAATAATAATTATTTAGGAGTTTTATTTTAACAATAAACTCTAAATAATATTATTAGTTAAATTAATAAAATATTATATTAAGAGTGTCTCATGATGTTATAAGAGAGAGAAGACATAAATTTAACAAACTTTATTTTAATTAAATTGCATAAAGCTTAAGCATAAAATTAAAATATAATTAATTAATCAAATAGTGAAAGAAGATTATTTAATAAATATAGTTTAATTAAATTGCATAAAGGTTATGCATGAAATTTAAAATATAATAAAATAATAAAAGATAAAAATCATCAAGTCTTCTTGTGTGATTGTAAAATCAAAGGCCTAAAGTTAGGGGAGAACTTTTTATCAGAGATCTAGAACTCATTTTGTGATTACCAAGGAATTTGGAGGAGCAATTTCTGAAAAAATGGTTTGAAAAGGAAATAGAATTGTTTGTGGGTTTTTTATGCTCATCGTTTACCACCAGATCTAGGTAGGATCTTTTGGTTTTGTGCAATAGTTGCTCTCTCTTTGATTTTCTATCTTCTCCATGTTTCCAAATTTGTTTTCAAAATGTTATTTGGGTTGAAACCCTTCTAGGAGAATTCATTGTTCTTCATTTTTGAAATCATCTATTTATGGATTGTTAATTTGAAACCCTCATTTGGTTTAAACTGGGTGTTTCGAAATGGATTTGATAAAATCATATTGTGGGTTTTGAAAAAGAAATAAAAAATTATATACATAATTTGATTGTTTTTTTGTGCTTCTCCTATTAGATCTATTGTGCAAATTGATTTATTATAATAGGAATGACAAAGGTTATTTTGGGAAATTTGGTTTGTTTGTTCTATTATTATTATAAAACAAAATAGAAACAATTTAAATAAAAATTAAAAAGGAATTCTAAAATTTTGTACATGGAGGACTAAATTGGTATTGTTTAGAAAAATAACAATATTTAATTATTTTGGGGAGGCAGGCCACCAACCCCACCTCCCTCCTCCTCCCTTTCTTCTCTACCAGTGGCTTTGATAGCTCTAGTTTCTTGTTTATAAAACAAAATTTAATATAAATAAATAAAATTGTTTTTTTGTGAGGAGGGGCAATGAACCCCCTACCTAACACATGACTTGCTATTCGCAGTGGCTCATGCTACTTGCTAGAGGCTCATGTTGCCATAACATCGTTGAGTGCTACCATAATAGCCTCACACATAGCATGAAAGCCCCTTGGGTTATAAACAAATTTTCTTTCATCATTTAATTTATATTTTTTTATAAATTAAAATTATTAAAATTTATAGTTTAATAAATGTTTAGTTTAGTAAATGTTATAATATTATTTTTATATATTTAATATTATTAGTTATTAATTATATTTTTATTAAATATTATTAATTTAATTTAATTTTTATTTTATTAATAGATTAGTAATTATTTTATTAATAAATCAATAATCATTATCATTAATAAATTAATTAATTGTTGTGAGCCTTAATAATATGTTATTGATGAATTTTATTATGAAAAGATATTGGGAATTAAATTTGATAATTGAATTGGGTTTTTTTTTTTTGTGGATTGTTGAATCGATTGAGCTTCTAGTGATCTCAGAAACCTTAGTATGTTTGGTGACTTCAAAATTAAAAAAAATGAAATCCTTATTGAAATGGAAGACATTATCCAATATTATACTTGTAAACAAAAATTGAAACCTTGGTTGTTATCAAATCTTTGTGTTTTGAAAACCTTAGTTGTTATCATACTTTGAAAAGATAAAAACTATAATGTACATATGTTTACCAAACTCTTATGTTTTGATAATGAATTGAACTATGAAAACTGAAATCCTAGTTGTATATTGAATCTTGTATTTTTTATTATGAATTGAACCATGGAAACTATGTTTAAACAACTTGTTATGTTTTGTTGAGTGTTGGGACTCGTGTGGATTTGAGAACTTTAGTGAATGTATATAGCTTGAAAATGAAAATGGAAACTTGAAAACCTTTAGTGAAAATTAAACCTTTGTATTTTGAAAATTGTATATATTAGGAAAGTTACATTGTGTGTACTTTATGTGACATATGATTTACTAGTGGTTGGGTTTTTGCGTATTGACTTAGTGTTTGACCAATCAAGTTGTTATACTAGAAGCTTTGGATTTTTTCTATGATGTCATGATGATGTTTTGTACATGATCTTTTATACCTAACCATGTTGATTTTTCATGTCTGTGTTATGATGAGTTTGATTGGATGTTTTGATGTGCTTTCTAGTTTCTTGTATAGAACTAAGGTGAATAGTGTGACTTTCCTGATGTAACCTTTGAGTCTTTGATTAGTTATCTTTGGATTGCTTCCTAGTTGCTTGTATGGGATTGAGGTGATTAAATGATTTTTTTTAGGTATCATCATGTTATGACATGAATTTGGTTTATATGTAATTGATTACACCACTCTTACAAACTCAAAACCAAAATCACAACAATATGGAGATAGAGAGATGACAAAATGCTTCATAAAGCATCCATTAATACTTGAAATTCATTAAAATATTTTCCAAATGGAAGAACTCCAAATTCTTACAATATGACAAAGATTCCTCACTAAGAGCTTCTACAAGAAGAGCCTATCCTTCAAGAGGTTATACTTGAAGAGCTTCTACTTCCCAAACTTCTACTTCTCAAGCTTGTTTACAAGAGATTACATTCGAAGAGCTTCTACAAGAAATTACATTCAAACAGCTTCCATTAGAAGAGCTTGGTGAGGTACAAACATGGAATAATGAATCGACAAGTTTGATAAAGCAAGTAGGAGCTATCAACAACCACTAGATCACTTCTTTGGAAAGAAATCCTTTTGCATAAATGATGACATTCTTATTTGTGCAAGTTGCATTTGGGTATGTGCAAGGTCATGGTCAACCAAACTATGCTCTTAAGTGGCAATACAAAATTAGTAAACCAGGGTTATGTCTACTTGACATCCAATTTTCTACTTGTTATAAACTTTATATCAAAATTTGAGAGAAAAGAATCTTTAGGAAAATGAATTTATTTTCTAAACTACTAGGCCTTATGTGAAAATAAAAATAAAAATTGATTGGTCAAATTTTTGAATTTTAATGCAATAGTACAAAAATTTTAGGACAAAAATAAGTAGACACATGTCTAACCACCTTAATCAAAATAAAATGATATATATATTTTTAATAATATTTTACATATAAGAAGTAGACTCATGCCTAGATGTGACACTATTTTTGGGTATTTTTTAGTCTAATTAATTAATTAATTATATTAATTTTCTACTTTAATATTTTTGGAATAAAAAACTTGCTTGTCTAACCACCTTAACTATTTCAAAACTCTACAAAATTTAATTCTTCTTTTCCTTTTCCCTATAGTAGAAGAAGAATGGAATTCGATGCATCTTTTGTATTTCAAAAATGTTTTACCATTTGAAAGTTATAGTTGTTTTTCAAACAGTGTGTCAATCAACACTTTATATGTAACTCCATTAGAAAATAAGTAATAATTACGTACCTAACTTGAAAATTGACAGACCTTACATTTATGGAAAACTAAGAAAATTCTTAAGAAACCTTTTTCATTTCACTAAATTTTGGTAAAAAAACGTCATTACCTACATGTTTGAAGTAAAAAATACACAAGAACAGGCCAATTTTTTTTTTTTTGGGATGTTTTCAAAGTTTATCATACAAGGTTGGTATCGAAAGATATAGTAGGCCTTACAAAGGTATTAATTATTTTCGTTTACTATCAGGATGGGTGGGAAAAAAGTTGGAATAGATTTTGAAATGCTTTGAGGCATTTCAAAACTACATATTTTTTAGATTGCCACTTTTTGGAACACCATGATCCTGCACATACCCATCTATCCTTGTTATCATACTACTTATTTTATTTAAATGGTATTATGGAGATGGAAAGTTTCAATCTAAACACTTTGTTACTTAAGGATTTAGAAGACCCTATTTTTGTTATGACAAATTTAGGTGTAGATTAGGAGAAGACCAATTCATCTAGAATAAAGATAATAACTTCTATAATTATGAAACAACATGTGAATGGTAAGTCTATTAACCTAGGAAAGATTTGGGGAGATTTTTGGTAGGCCCAAAGGATGCAACTTTTCTAATTTTTATGGCTTTTGATGAAAGCTTGAACAGAAATATGATGACATATCAGCAAGAGAGTAAATGTGAATTTAAATAATTAACTACAATACACACATATTTTTTGAGAATTGCAAACCTTCATTCTTTTGGTTGGATAAAGAAGGTGAGAAAGGGTTTGGCTCTGGTGTATTTGAGCAAGTTGCTCTAGGTTCCTCGTATGATGGTTAAGCTAAAAGAGGGAGAAGAGGATCTAGTTGTGGACATTCATAAGGAGGAATCTATGGAGAATGTCAATGCTAGGATTGAACCACAAAGAGTTGAAGATACTATTAGGGATGATAAGGTGGCATGGACCTACCTAAACAAAGGTGTATTTATTGCTTCTATGGAATGTGGTGAAGGTCATGACAGAAAGGTGACCTAACAACTTGTGGAACCATAGAAAAATTATCAAGTGATAATTGATGGGGTCTCCTTTGAAGTCATTGAGGAGCTTATTACTAACTCTACAAGGCTGAATATGGAATTCAAGACTTAGGGGAAACAACCTTAGGTTGTTGATGAGATGAGCTTGTGAACATTCTTCCAACTCGATGAAGTCATTGTCTGATTGTAGGGTGGTTTTACTAGAGAAAAAATCTCAAAACCATGGAATATGGACTGCTAAATTATCAAGAGGCATGTCACCCTTGAGAATAGGGTTAAAGTATATTACTACTAGCATTTCCCCATCCTCAACCACTTTAGAAATAGAAAATGTATTTCATTCCCTTATTTTCTTTTGCATTCAATGGAAGACAATGTTTGGAATATCTGCACAAATCATAAGGAAGAAAAAAGTTATATTATCTATCACCAAGCTCTCATTTATCATTTTTTAAAATTATATAATGGTTTTAATCCAAAAATCCCTAGTCTAATACCTTCCCTGCTTAAAATATCTAGTTATACTTAACCTTCATCCCTTCCACTAAAACCTAGATTGATAGGGAACCCTTTGCCACTGGTAAAAAGTTAAAAATGGAAATCATTAGAGTTTTTGATTTTGTTCAAGAACATACACAAATCCTAAGAAAGAGAGTAGTTGATCGAGTAAAATATTGAGGGATAAAAACCTTTAGCCACCTTGGGTACAGATAAACCTGATAATTCTAAATCCACTGCTAACTCATGTAGGAAAGATGATCCTAGGACCAAAAGGAAATCTACTAGGAGGAACTACGGGGAACAAGATGAGGATGAGACTAGTAGTGAAGGGAAAGAGGAAGGGTATATGGCTGGGGAATAGGATAGTCCTCATCCCTCTAGGGTTTCTAATACTTTCAAAACTGACACCAACACTCTCAAATTAAAGAAGGATGAGGCCATGGCTAAACATAGTATGGTCATGTCGCCGATCAAAATTGGTAATATGGGCGGACAAACTTAAGGAGGGAGCCATGTGTGAGGTGATGTCTAGAAGGAGGTGAAAACTAGTGGTAGTGACACCCAAAAGGAGACAAGCCTAATGGGAAAACTTGAAAATTACTAGGGAAGCCAAGATATTGCCAGATTGGAGGAATCCATAACCAACCTAATAAAAAAGAATGATCACTCAAAGAATAAGTTTGAAAAAGTTGCTAATTTTTATTTAAAGGTCATGCACTCTATGGTGACTATTCTTCACCCTCTAAAGGATGACATGGAGGGCATTGCTGATGAAAAGAACACGAGGACTACTAAGTCTCTATAAGGATTTCTAACAGATGACTGGTTGAGGTTGCTTGTGGAGAACCTAATGAATTAATCCAAGGAAAGTTATCTCCTTTCTATATGCCTCTTTTTTCCCCTTTTTGTTATGATATTTAGCTTTTGTTGGGATCTTAGTGATATTTATTTTGATACTCTCTAGACTAGTTTTATGCCCAAGAAGTTTTATTGGACCAAGTATATATGTATGATGAAGATGTCACCATTGTTAGTAGTAGTAGTAGAATTAGGAATATCTTAATTAGGGGTTTTTAATATTAAAGAAGGGGGTTGGTTAGTTTCTTTGTAATGACTCTTGACTAATTTTCAACTCTGCTTTTTTCTTGTTGTTCTAGGTCAGCCCCCATTTTGACTACTTTTTAATATCAAAAACAAAAGTTGCAACCACCAAATTATCTAAGGGAAGTACTTATGATGAGATTGAAATAGAATTATTGATTAGTAAGAATGTAGGAGTAACGTTAGCTTCAAATCTATGGATAGAATAAGGTCTTGTAAATGGTGTTTTAGTTATATCAAAAATATTATATACAAACCTAGAAGCATGTCATTAGAACTATCATCATCTATAATGGTGAAGTTTGATAGTTTCTATGGACTAAAATTTGATGATCAATATTCATAAATAGTTCTTATTATTTTAATGAAAGGGGTTATACAATACAAATACTATTAAGATTGTCTTGGAGTTTAACAACACACAAATCAAAATGTTTTACATTTACAAAAACCTTTTTTGATATAGGTACGAGTGAAAAAATAAAAATGGCACATTTTGTCATATCTCTTGCAAATTCTTTTAAAGGGGGTATGTGAAGGACCATTCTATACCATGCTATGGCATTAAATAGTAATGAAAAAATAGAAAATGATGTTTATTCAACTCTACATTAGAATTTTGTTGGTACACATATGGACCCAGTATTTAAACTTTCAATGTGGAGTCTTGAACTACTTTGAACTAAGGTTCAAAGTAGTTTGAAGTGGTTCAATTTGTTGAAGTAGGTTTAAATGGTTTATTTTGATTTGTCTCACTTCTTTTGGTTTGAGGCAATTCACCCTACAGGTATAGATTTTTTAGAGGTGCAAACTAGATTTTATAGGTTTAATAATTTGTATGATTTAGAATTTAGAAGCATAGAGATTCAAGAAACTCATGTATTAAATTAGAACATTCATATTCAAAGAATAAGTTGAAAGTAGATTCTTTGGCTCAGAACCTATGATTCAAATTAGTTTGCGAAGATGCCTCTAGATACATTCAAGTACATATTGGCTAAAATGGTTAAAGGCAGCTTATATTACATTTGGTTTATTTTAAATGAGTTCACAAATATACAAATGTGACAAATCATAGTTAATTTTTAAGTATGTTAGCCCAAAGTAATTAGAAAGATGCTTTGATAAAGTGAATATATTGTGGTATCTTCTGATTATTCATAATGCTAAGATTATTATCATGTGTCAAGAGGAAACAAAAAAGAGGAAGTGTTTTGGTTTCATGTATGCAAATGGAGGACAAGTTGTATCTAGCAAGGAAGATGCAAGCTCAAGATGATCTAACTTCATTTGAAAATGATGGAGGTGAGCAAGATAATTTTGTTGATATTCTTACTACCATAGAATCATAAATAGAAGTAGATTTTGAATGGAAAAATGAGAAAAATCATTAGCTGGAATAAAACTCCAACTTCGTGTACAAATTTTATAGTGAAATATTAGAATATTGACCTCTCATTGATTGCAAATCAAATGTTCAACAAGGTTCTTAACATCTAATGGTCAATGGCTGGGAATTTTGCTTCAACAAATTGGAACATTCGAGAGGAGAGAGTGATATACAAGATCCTTTTGAGAACAAACCTACAAATTCTCTTGAAAATATCATGCACAAGATTTCTATATAGACTCCATGTAATGTCAGTGTTATGAATGTACTAACTAAGTACATTCTATTGAATTCCTCCTCTATTGAATAAGATATTATTTTTTAACTCTAGAAAACAAATCAGACAGGGATAGATATGTGTAGGATCAAGGTCAAAAAAACTATGCCCTTAAGTGGCAGTGAAAAATTAACAAATCATGGTTATGTCAACTTGACATCAAATTTTGAACTTGTTATGAATTTTCAATCAAAATATGAGAAAAAAGAATTTGTAGGGAATTAAATCTAGTTCCTAAACTACTACATATTATCTTTAAAAAATTAAAATTTTATTGGAAAAAAAATTGAATTTTAATACAATAGTACAAAAAGTTTAGAATAAAAATAAGTAGGTGTATGTTTAACCACCTTAATCAAAATCAAATTACAATATTTATTAATAAGATTCTAGTTAGGCTCATGCTTGGATGTGATGCATATTTTAGGAAATTTTATTCTAAATAATTAATTAATTATGAAACTTTTACTACAACATTTTAAGAAAAAATAATCTCATGTGTAACCACCTTAAATAATTCAAAACTTTACAAATTACTTTTTTTCTTGTTTTTCCTTATAGTAGAAGAAGCATAGAATGTGATGCAATTTTTGGATTTCTCAAATATTATATCATTTGAAATTATAATATTTTCAATCACTGTGCCAATCAACACTTTATATGTAACCCATTTAGAAAATAAGTAATAATTACTTATTGAACTCATAATTTGACATATATTATGTATCAATGAAAAGTTGAGAATGTTCTTAACAAACCTTTTTTTCATCAAAATTGGGTTCAAATAAGTCATCAAATACATACTTGAAGTCAAAAATAGACAAGAATAGGCCAAAAATATGTTTTGAGATATTTTTTGCATTGAGCATGTAGGGTTGGTACCCAAAGCAATACCAAGCCTTATCAATGTGTTACTTTTTTGGTTTGGTATCATGATGGATGGGAAAAAAGTCACAATATTTTTTGAATCACTCTTAGGCATTTCAAAACTAAATATTTTTCATAACTCCAATTTTAGCACACCATCATCCTACACATACCCAGATTGATAAATCTAGTATGTTGTTCATTTTTTTGGAGACGTGACGGTACCAAAGATTGATGTAAGAAAATTTAAGGTAGTACACTTCATTTTCTTTTATTTAAAAATGATCTAATGACATTTAAGGTGTAAATTTAATCTTTCATAAATTAATTATATTTTCTTAACCATTTTAAATTTGTAATCTATAAAAATTCAGGATAGTTAAAATTATATCAAAATTTCTAATATTGAATTTAAAACTAGAGAGAGAGAGCTTAGAGTGAGAAAGAAGGAGAAACATGCACACACACACACACACACACACACACACACACACACACACACACACACACACATATATATATATATATATAGAGAGAGAGAGAGAGAGAGTATTATATAAGTAATAATATCATGCTAAATTATATATATATATATATATATATATATTATTATTCTTAGAATTTTTAGAATAACTAAGGCATGGGGGGGTGAATTAGTTTTCGAAGGTCTAGATGTACCAAAACAAATAAACAATTAAATAACTTTAGATCTTAACATTTCATAGATTAGTCTCTATATAGTCAACTTTTAGTAACATTAGCTAGTAGTCCACTATCCTAAATATAAAAAACTTGAAAAATGGAAATATAAATAACAATAGTAAAATATCATAAATAACATCCACACAAGTCTCACACTAGGATTTAATGTGGAAACCTAATTTTGGAAAAACTACTAGTAACATGGCACCAATATTTTCACTCTTTTGAAGTGAGCTCTATTAGGACCCAACCCTGTAAAAGTTACAAAACACACTTTTAAATGTGACCTTGTTAAAGGATTTAATCACATTGTTAGGAGTGGCCTTGTTAGAGGACTTTACAACATTTCATCAAAATGTCACCTTGATTAAATAATTTACATTTTATAGTTAGGTCAATCTTGATTAAAGGATTTCAAATACTAATACAATGGTTAGAATGTAATAATAGGTTTTGATATGTCAAGTACAACTCACTTTGCAAACTAATATCTTAGTTTGTCTCACATGATGATCCTCTAATAGGTCTTTGTTTTTGTCTCATTCTCTTATTCACTTGGCAACCCTTCAAGAAATCACACTTCTCTTCTTATCAAGTCTTCTCATCCTTTTGCTTAAGTTTTCTAGTTAGTAACATCAACTAGTATTCTAACCTTTAACCTGTTTTTTTCTGTCTTTCTTAAAGTTAGCCCTTGTTCCTCTTTAAGTAGGAAATTCTGATCTTTTTCCACTTAAACACACCACAAAAAATCTTAGGGTTATGATCAAATTCAAAATGTATAATGAATGTAACTACCTTTTGTTCATCCTCTTCTTTTCTAGAAACTTCTTCATGAATCCTTACATAGAAACAAAAAACATATTTCCTTGATTTTAATTTTCTAGTTCATTCATCATTATCTTCAACACACTTTCCATATTCCAAGAAATCAACTTTGTCGTCTAGAAATTATGATTTCTCATAAACTCTCAAAATGTTGTTCCTTGGCTAACACTACATTCTAGCACTCAGTCATCAATGGGTTACTTGGTCGCTACTAAATTTCTCACTCAACACATATACTATCACTTAGTCAATACTAATGGGCAGTCAACATTAATTCTTCTTAGCACTTACTGTGGTTTGGTTGACACTAGCATCATTCAACATATACTTCAAGTTCCTTAATCTTCTACTTTGTTGCTCAGTCAAGCCTATGGATTTGGCCTTTCTTTGATCACTTCTTCAAGGATTTAATGTTATTGTCTTCTCCACTTGCAACATGATTTAAACAATCACTTTATCTTGTCAAAGTCCAACTAATTAATTGTCCATTTGTAGTTCCCTCTTCATAACTCAACCTTTCCTCTAGGTACTTTTTTTATGACCAACTTATCAAATCCTCTTCATCAATCAAATAGATATGAAACTCAGATCAGATAGAAAACTATCTTACCAATAAGGTTTGGCATCAATGAACTCTTAACAGTTATTCCAATTGTAATTTCCAACAATCTCTCTTTAGGATTGATGGAAACACCTCTAGTTACCATGCAATCCAAAACTTGGACAGTCTTGAGAAAACACCATCATAGTATTAATATCATTAGTTTCATTATGATTCCCATCTCCATGTCCAAAAATCTCTATTTTTTAGTTTGATTTTGATTCTCATCCATAAAACTTTGATATGCAACACATAAGTTCCCTCTATCATATAAGATCATGAAATCAATCAGATTCTTTTGTATTACTGACAACACCTTTCATTCAGTTTCTGCCTCTTCGTAATCTCTTCCTCTTTCTTATGGTAACTTCTTCATTACATCTCCCTCTTTGACAACAATGCCAAAGACATTCCAACTAATGCATATTTTCATGTAGATATCTTCACATCAATTATAAATTCATTTTCTATCATCTTTTTATGATTTATTCATCATTTCTTTCTTCTTCCTCACTAATTCCTTAGGCAACCCCTAAAGTAGGACTGTCTTCATGAACTTGTAAGATAATTTGATCAACTCATTTGATGCAAAGCACCATTTTTCTTAAGTATATTTGTCTATGGGAGTCACCCCTAGTTTACTTCTTAGATATTCATGAGCATCCTTAGGTAAATATTTAGTGGATATATTAGTTATTTTCTATTTAGTGTTCACATACTCCAATTTTAGTTCTTTGTCTTGAACTAGCTCTCTAGAGTAATGATACTTGATAGCAATATGCTTTGTCTCTGTGTGCATCACAAGATTCTTTGATATGTTAATTATTGTGATATGGAGCCTAATTATATTGAGAGGTTTATTCGGCATGTTTTTCTCCTCATATTATTTTTAGCCCCCAAGATGAGGTTAAGGGGTACTACCCCATATATTATACATGTCGCTGATTGCTATTTTTCCTATTAGATGAATTATTCTAGCCCTAATTTTGTAAGAAGAAAAAACTTGTATAAAAAAGACTAGGGTTATGGATTTTATAATGTAATGGTGATATTGTAGCTTCTTTTGGTGGTATTGAGCTATAAAGGATTACAGATTGTAATCACTAAATAATAATAACATTGGACTTGTTGTTGGTGGGGATAGCCCAGGAATTGGGTGAACCATGTTAAATCTTGGTGTCTTGTGTTCTCTTATATGCAATCAACTATTTTCTAGTATTGGTTATATTTGCATGTAACTATTATTTCTATTTGAGTTTAGTCCTAACAAGTGGTATCAAAGTTAGGTTGTCATCATTTTTCTAGTCAAATTGCCATCATTTTTTTTAGTGATCTTTTGTAGGAAGGTCCCATGGTTGAGCAGGAGTGATGGAAAATGAGGGTAAGCTAAGGGTTGAAAAGTTTAAATGAAAAAAATTTTAGTTATGGATGATGCAAATGGAGGACTATCTTTATTTGAAGGATTTATGGAAGCCGTTGGAAGGAAAAACCAAGAATTAGGGATCTATGACAAATGACAACTAGGATCTTTTAGAAAAAAGGTACTTGAAAGAATTCAATTATGCCTAGAACCATTAGTGGCATTTAATATTACAAATGTGAAGAAGACAGAAGAGTTGATGGAAACCCTAGCAAAATTGTATGAAAAGCTCTTTGCTTCAAACAAGGTATTTCTCATGAAGCATTTATTTAAGATGAAAATGAGAGAAGGTGAATCTATTGTGGATCATTTAAATGAGTTAAATATTGTTACTAGTTAGTTATCTTCTATGGGTATCAACATTGATGAATAAACTAGAGCTCTCTTGACTTTGCATTCTTTGCCTAAAAGCTAGAACATCTTGGTAATGGATGTAAGTAATTCTATTTCTGGATCTAATACCCTAAAATATGATAATGTGATTGGTGTTATTTTGAGTGAGGAAACTTGTAGAAAATTCTCAAGTGGATCTACATTAGGAAATGTTTTGAATGCACAAAGAAGAGGTAGAACAACCAAGAGAGGAAATAATTCAAGAAATTTTGAGAAATAAAGAGGAAAGTCAAAGGGAAAGAGGTCTCAATCTAGAGGACTAAGAGATTGTTGGTACTATGGTAAAATAGGGCATAAGAAGAAAGCTTTATAAACTTGAAAGAAGAATAAAAGAGATAAAGTAGAAAGGAACTAGGAGACAAATGTGGTAAGTAACAAATTTGAAGAGAATTCTTTGCTTCTATCTTTAGAAAGTGTTGATGATTCATGGGTTTTAGATTCTAGTGCTTCATTTCATGCTACACCTCCTAGAGGTTGTTTCATTGATTATGTTCAAGAGGATTTTGGGCTTATTTATTTGGGGGATAATGAACCCTGTCAGATTGTTGGAAAGAAAAAATTTAAGATTAAGTTGTAGAGTGAGAATCTTTGGCTACTACATGAGGTAAGACATGTTCCAAGGATGAGTGGGGATTTAATTTTAGCAAGGCAACTAGGTGATGATGGTTGTGTAGTTACTTTTAATGATAAAATTGGAAACTTTCAAAAGGTTCTCTTGTATGTGAAAGTAGACACCTTATATCTTTGTATAGTCATATTGTTCATTCAATTTTGATTGTTTCAAAGAAAAATGAATGTTCAGGAATAGTTGCTACAGTTGAGTAGGGAGAACAAATAGCTATTATAGATTTTGATACAACATTGTGGCACAATAGACTTGGGCACACAATTAAGAAAGGTATGAAAGTACTTCATTCAAAGAAAGTTTTACTAGGTCTAAAATGTATTAATATGGTTTTTTGTGAAAGTTGTGTGTATGGAAAACAAAAGAGAGAGAGTTTTGTGAAGATTAGAAAGGAAAATAAAAGTGAGAAATTAGAGCTTGTGCATACAGATGTATAGGGACTAGCTCAAGTATCTTCCCTTGGAAGCTCTCATTATTATGTTACATTTATTGATTATGCAACTAGAAAAGTATGAGCTAATTTTCTTAGACATAAATCTGATTGATTTCAAACTTTTAAGAAATGGAAATGCTTGGTTGAAAATGAGACTAGAAAGAAATTAAAATGTTTCAGATCTGATAATGTTGGTGAGTATTACACTCATGAATTTGAAGATTACTACTCTACTAATGGTATTCATAGATAGAAAATTTCTCCAAGGACTCCACAAGAAAATGGATTGGTTGAACACATGAACAATACTATAATGGAGCATGCAAGAAGCATGAATTTGCATGCTAGTTTTCCCTTAAACATGGGGGTGGAGGCTATCAATACTACTACATATTTGATTAATAGAGATCTCTCTACTCCTTTGGGTTGTGGTATTCTAGAGGAAGCATGGATTGATAAGAAGATGAGTTATTCTTTTCTGTAAACTTTGTTAGGATCAAACCTTAGATAGAAATAAAAATTACATGAAATATCAAAAAATAATAGATCACATAGAAAATAACACAAGACACATGGATTTAACATGTTTCACCCAAATCTTGGGCTATGTCCACCAAACAACAAGTCTAGTATTATTATGATCTAGTGATTACAACTTGATTACAATATGTAATCCCTTATAGCTCAATATCATTAGAAGAACCAATTTTTACATCACACCTTATGAAACAATCCCTAATGATAAGACCTTTTATACAACTTTTTTTTCTACTTCAGGGTTAAAACTAGTTACAACATGTGAACCATAAATTGGCAAATATAAGCAATAACCAATTGGCAAATATTAGTCATCGACAAATAGTAGCCCACCATTGGCGAATAATAGCCCAAAACCCAAAACTCAAAATAATATATGAAGTATGTACAAATATTCCCTAATTAGTCACCACAAACTAATAATCTCCCACTTGGGGACTAATCAGACTCTGCACTAGACAACAATCTCCCACTTGGAGACTAATCTTATAGGAATGTTACTACCACAAGGGGCTCCCATTGGATCAAACCACCCTGGACTCTATTGTTCTTTTATTTTTGTTCAAATCTAGAAGACCAACCAAAGCTAAAGATGAATTCAAATTCTCCCTTGTCACTACCTCTGTAAACATATCCACTAGATTTTCATCTATATGAATCTTGTCCAACTTGAATTGTACATCATCCAAAATTTACTGAATGAAATGGTACCACAACTATGTGTTTGGTCTTTGGATGTAGAGCAAAATTCTTCACATGATGAATGACACCCTAACTATCTATAAACAAATAATTATCTCCCTAAGGGTCTCCCAATTCTTCCAAGAAGAATTAAAGCCATATCATCTCCTTGGCTTCCTCTATAGTAGCAACATACTCTACATCTATAGGGGATAAAGCATTAAGCTTCTATTACCTAGAAACTCAACTCATTGTTACCCCACCAATAGTAAATACATAACCTATAGTACTCCACTTGGTATCAATATCCCCATCAAATTTGAGTCAACATAGCACTGTAATTTAGTAGTAAAGCCCCCAAAATGTAAATAATTACTAGATGTTCCTCTCAAATATCTGAGAATCTATTTAATTATATTCCAATGCTCAATTCCTAGATGATTCATATACCTACTAAGAACTCCCACTCCATGTGCAATATCTAACCTTGTACATACCATACTATACATCAAGCTTCCTACAGTTGAAACATAGGGTACTTTGGATATCTTATCCTCCTCTTCTCATGTCTTTGGACACATCTCCTTACTAAACATCAAATGACCAAGTAAAGGTGTGCTTATAGCTTTAGCATTCTCCATAGAGAAACATTAACATCTTCTCAACATAATTAGCTTGAGATAGCATCAATTTCATGTTCTTCCTATGTTGAAAAATATTCATACCAAATATTTGTCTTGATGCCCCCAAATCCTTTATAGCAAATGCATGTGCTAATTGGTGTGTCAACCCTTTAATGTGATCCATGTTAGACCTAGCTATAAGCATATCATCAACATATAAAAATAAAATAATGTAGCTATCATCATCCAAACTCTTAAAATAAATACAATGACATGAATGAAACCTATTGTATTCATGCTCATGCATAAAACTGTCAAATTTTAGATACCATTGTTGAGGTAATTGCTTCAAGCCATATAAACTTTTTTTGAATCTGCACACTAAGTTCTCCATACCTTTGACCTCAAATCCCTATGGCCGAGCCATATATATCTCTTCATCCAAATCACAATGAAGGAAGGTTGTTTTAACATCAAGCTGTTACCAATGCAAATCTTCAGTAGCCACAATACTTAAGATAGTACAGATAGAAGTCATTTTAACAATAGGAGAAAATATCTCATCAAAATTAATGCCTTTTTTTGTACAAATCCTTTTACAAATAACTTGGCTTTAAGTCAATTCTAACCTCCATTCTTTTCTTTCAACCTACAAACCCACTTATTTGGTAAAGACTGTTTACTTGTAGGTAACTTGCAAAAATTCCATATCTTATTTTTCAACAAAGAGTCCAGTTCATCTTTCATTGTAGAATTCCATTGAATCTTAGTATCCACCTGCATAGCTTCATCATAACATTTAGGTTCACCAACATCTATTAGTAAAATAGAATACTAAGCAGGAGAAAATATTTTTGGAGGTCTAGTTAACCTTGTTGAGTGTCTAACATTCATTGGTGTGTGTGGTATTTGTTGTTGCAGTTGTTGCCCATCATGAGGAATGGCTAGAACATAATCTTTTGGAGTATCATCCAACACTACATAATCATCTTCCTTCTTCTCATGTTGCTACAACATATCTTTGTACAATACTTTCTCATTGAATATGACATCCTTGCTTCTTACAATTTTATGATTTTTAAATTCTAAAGCCTATAACCAAATTTATTAATGTCATATCCAACAAATACACATTTTTTTGACTTAGCTTCTAGCTTGTTTCTATTTTTAGAATCTATATAAGAAAATGCTTCACAACTAAAGGTTCTGAAAAAATAATAATTCACCTTCTTACCAGTCCATGCTTCCTCTAAAATATCACAACCCAAAGGAGTAGAGGGAACTATACTAATAAAATATACAATAGTATTAATAGCCTTCAACCACATGTTTAAGGGAAACCTTGCATTGAACCTCATGCTTCTTGCATGGTCCACTATAGTCTTGTTCATTTGTTTAGCCACTCCATTTTCCTGTGGAGTCCTTAGAACAATTTGTTGTCTACAAATACCAATAGTAGAGAACTAGTATTCTAATTCATGACTACAATACTCACCACTATTATCAGATTTGAGACATTTTAATTTCTTTCTAGTCTTATTTTCAACCAAGCATTTCAATTTCTTAAAAGTTTGAAATACATAAAATTTTTGTCTAAGAAAATAAACCCATATTTTTCTAGTTGGATCATCAATAAATGTATCATAATAATGAAAGCCACCAAGGGAAGATAACTAAGTTGGTCCCCATACATCTATATGTACAAGCTCTAATTTCTCCTTTTTATTTTCCTTCCTAGTCTTAACAAAATTCACTCTTTTTTATTTTCCACACACACAACTTTGATAGAAATCCATATTAACACATTTCAGACTTGGTAAAACTTTCTTTAAATGAATTACTAAAACTTTCTTTGATGATTTCTAGAATTACTTCCTCTCTTAGTCATCCTACCTCTGCTTTGTGTGTTTAAAGCACTTCCTAATGTAGATCCACCTAGTTTTCCTATGAGTTTTCTCAATCAAAATAACACTGATCACATCATCATATTTTAGGATACTAGATCTAGAAATAGAATTACTCACATCCATTAGCAAGACATTCTAGCTTTCAAGAAAAGAACATGAAATCAAGAGAGCCCTAATTTCTTCATCAAAATTGATATCCATAGAAGATAACTAACTATTAATAGTATTAAACTTGTTTAAATGATCCACAATAGACCCACCTTCTTTCATTTTCATATTAAATAAATGCTTCATAAGAAATACCTTGTTTGAAGTGGAGGGCTTTTCATATAGTTTTTCTATGGTTTGCATCGACTGTTCAATTGTCTTCACTTTTGTAATATTAAATGGCATTAATGGTGCCTGACATAAATGAATGCTTCCAAGTGCCTTTCTATCCAAAAGATTCCAGTCATCATTTTTCATCAATCCCTCATTCTTGGTTTTCCCTCCCAATAGCTTCCATAAATCCTTCTAATAAAGATAGTCCTCCATTTGCATTTCTCATAATGAAACTTTCTTCCATTGAAACTTGTCAACCATCAGCTTACCCTTTTCTACCATCACTCCTACTCAAGCACGAGCCCTTCTTGTACAGGATCACTAAAAAAAATGATGATGGTCTAGCTTTAAAAAAAGTGACTACCATTTGGCTCTAATACCACTTGTTAGAATTAAACCTTAGATAGAACTAATAATTACATGCAAATATAAACAATATAAAAATAATAATATATCACACAGAAAATAACACAAGACACCAAGATTTAATGTGGTTCACCCAAACCCTAGGCTATGTCCACCAAACATAAAGTCCAATATTATTAAGATCTAGTGATTACAACCTAATTACAATCTGTAATCCCTTATAGCTCAATACCACTGCAAGAACCAATTTTTTCATCAAACCTTATGAAATAATCCCTAACCCTAAGCCCTTTTATACAAGTATTTTTCCGCTTTAGGGTTAAAACTAGTTACAACATGTCAGCCATAAATTGGCTAATATAAGCAATAGCCAATTGGAGAATATTAGCCATTGGTGAATAGTAGCCCACCATTGGTGAATAGGAGAACCATTTATGAAGTTTCTATAGAACTTCCCTTATTAGTAACAACAAACTAACAAACATTTGGATGTGAAGTATTTGCACATGTTGATTATGAAAATAGAACCAAGTTAGAAGTTAGGTCAATGAAATATTTATTTGTTGGATATGAAATTAATGAATTTGGTTATAGGTTTTGAGATTTTGAAAATTGTAAAATTATAGAAATAAGCATGTCATATTCAATGAGAAATTGTTGTACAAAGATCTGTTGCAGCAACATGAGAAGAAAGAAAATGATTATGCAGTATTGGATTATACTCCAAAAGCTATATTTCAGCAATTTCTCGTGATCTGCAACAACCACAACAACACATACCACACACCCCAGTGAATGTTAGATGCTCAACAAGGCTAGGTAGACCTCCAAAAAGATTTTCTCCTTGTATTCTATTTTACTTACTGATGGCGGTGAACTTGAATGTTATGATGAAGTTGTGTAGGTGGATACAAATATTTAGTGGGAGTATGCAATGAAAGAAGAAATGGACTCTTTGTTGAAAAGTAAAACATGGGATTTATGCAATTTTCTTGTAGGTAAAAGGGCTTTACAAAATAAGTGGGTTTATAGGTTGAAAGAAGATGGAAGTAAGAAAAGATTTAAGGCTAGGTTAGTGGTAAAAGGATTTGCACATAAAAAGACATTCATTTTGATGAGATATTCATTATGAAGAGATATATATGGCTCAACCATAGGGATTTGAGGTCAATGGTAAGGAGAACTTTGTGTGCAAATTGAAGAAAAGTTTATATGGCTTGAAGCAAGCACCTTAGAAATGGTATCTAAAATTTGATAGTTTTATGCATGAGCATGGATATAGTAGGTGTCATTTAGATCATTGTGTTTATTTTAAGAGGTTGGTTGATGATAGCTACATTATTTTATGTTTATATGTTGATGATATGCTTGTAGCTAGGTCTAACATGGATCACATTAAGGGGCTGAAATGCCAGTTAGCACATGCATTTTCTATGAAAGATTTAGGGGCAGCAAAACAAATCCTTACTATGAAGATTTTATAAGATAGAAATAATAGGAAATTGACATTATCTTAGGATGATTATATCAAGAAAGTGTTGCAATGTTTCTCTATGGAGAATGTTAAAGCTATCAACAAACCTTTATCTAGTCAGTGAAAGTTGACTAAGGAGATGTGTCCAAAGACACAAGAAGAGGAGGATAAGATTTTTCCAATACCTTATGCTTTAGTTGTAGGAAGCTTGATATATGCTATGGTATGTACAAGGCTAGATATTATACATGTAGTGGGAGTTTTTAGTAGGTATATGAGTCATCCAAGAATTGAGCATTAGAATGCAATAAAATGGATTCTCAAATATTTAATAGAAACATCTAGTAAGTGTTTACACTTTTGGGGCTCTACTACTAATTTACAGGGCTACACTAACTTAGATTTGGTAGGTGATATTGATACTAGGTGGAGTACTATAGGTTATGGATTTACAATTGGTGGGGTAGTAATGAGCTAGGTTTCTTGATTATAGAAGGTTAATGATTTATCCAATATAGAGGTAGAGTATGTTGTTGCTACAGATAGTTAGAGTGTCATTCATCCTACAAAAAATTTATTTATGCATTCAAAGATAAAATACATACAATTGTGGTCTCATTTCATTTGGCCAGTTTTAGATGATGGATAGTTAAAGCTAGACAAGATATATACAAATGACAATCTAGTAGATATGTTTACAAAGGTAGTGACAAGGGAGAAGTTGAATTCCTCTTTAGTTTCGATTGGTCTTCTTGACTGGAAAAAATACAAGAATAATATAGTCTAGGGTGGTTTGATATATTTTACTAAGAGCTATAGGTTTAGTAGATCTATGATCAGTCTCCAAGTGGGGGGTTATTGTTGTAGAGTCTTATTAGTCTCAAAGTGAGAGATTTTTGTGATATGGAGCCTAATCATACTCGAAGGTTTATTCGGCGTGGTTTTCTTCCCATATTATTTCTATGGAGGTTTGGGGGAAATGCCCTTGTGGGATCCTAGGGTAGTGCCCCAAGTGCACTCCTTGTCATAGTATAGGGTGGGGTTGAGGGGCAATGCCCCTATGGGGGTTTTCCTGGGTAGCACCCCCAAAGTAAAAAAATGCCCCTATATTGCAAAAGGTATCAGCTATTATTTTTTCTATTGGATGACTTATTCTAGCCCTAATTTTGTAAGCTTTAAAATCTTTTATAAAATGGCTTAGGGTTAGGGATTTCATAATATAATGGTGATATTGTAGCTTCTTGCAGTGGTATTGAGTTGTAAGGGATTGCAAATTGTAATCATTGGATAATAATAATATTGGACTTGTTGTTGGTGGATGTAGCTCGAAGATTGGATTGGGTCAACCACATTAAATCTTGGTGTCTTGTGTTCTCTTTTATGCGATCTACTATTTTTTGGCATTGGTTATATCTTCATGTAACTATTATTTCTATCTAAGGTTAATCCTAACATTAATAGGACTAGTGTTATCACAATCGATAACCATTGGATCTATAATCTCTTCATTCCTTTTAATAATTGCTTGATCCATATGATATTTGAACAATTTATTGTGGCTACCACATATTAAACTTCAGCTATTGATTGAGAAATGCAATTCTACTTCTTTCTTGTCAAAGAAATTAATCTCTTTCCTAGAAAGAATGCACTACCACATGTTCTTTCTCTATCATCAACATTTCCTGCCCAATTAGAATTAGTAAATACCTTTAGTTCAAACCTATCATTCTTCTTATAATATAGTCTACATTCTTCTATTCCTTTCATATATCCCAGTATCCTTTTCATTTTCATCATGTAGTTCCCCTTAGGACTTGCATTAAATCTTGCAACTATCCCCATTATTAATGCAATATTAGGTCTACTGGGAACAATATACTATAGTTTTCCAATCATTGATCTATATAATGTCTGGTTCATATTATTAGAATCATCATTCTTAGATAACTTATGGCTTGTGACCATAGGTGTACTAAATAGTCTTGAATCTTCCATTCCAAAGGTTTTCAATATTTCCTTGATACATTTGGATTGAGTAATGAAGACGTCTTGCTTCATTTGATATAATTTTAATCCAACAAAGAATTTGATTTCAACAAACATTAAAATTTCAAACTCCTTCATTTCATTAGCAAATGATTTTCATAATGCTTCATTTCCTCCAAATATGATATCATCACAAAAACTTTCAAAAAATAATACATCATTGATCTCGTGAGTCTTCAAGTATAGATTGTTGTTATCACTAGTTCTTGCAAATCTAGTTTTCATCAAATAGTTATGTAATCTTTTGAACCATGCTCTAGGGACTTGTTTCAAACCATATAGAGCCTTTTGTAGCTTGAAAATGATATTCTTCTTGCTAGGATCTATAAATCCTTTGGGTTGCTCTATGTATACTTCTTCTTTAAGTATCCTATTCAAAAATGCAGATTTGATGTCTATTTGATATACCTTAAATCCTTTTTAATAAGAATATGAAAGTAGTGTTCTGACTCCTAAGCTTGCAAACAAGGGAAAATATTATCCCATAGTCAATACCTTCTTCTTGTGCATATCCTTTGTAAACCAGTCTAGCCTTATTCCTTGTGACTTCACCATTTTTATTAAGTTTATTCCTAAATACCCAATTTGTTCCAAAAACATTTATTTTCTTAGGTCTAAGTACCAGTGTCCATATTTAGATCTTTTCAATATGTTCAATTTCTTCATTCATAACTTGTATCCAATCCTCATTTCTAAAGCATCTTTTAAAGATTTGGGCTCAAACTCATAAAGTAAGCATGTATCACTTCTGAGTCTTTTCCTTGTCATAACACTAGATTCTTTAAGTCCAATGATTTTCTTAGGTACATGATGTCTTCTCACATATTTAGCTAGTACACATTATTTTCTTCTATGTTCTTTAATAGGTTCATCTTGAAAAATGATTTCATGCTCATTATTTCTATCTAGTTTAGGTTTTGGTTCATGTTCAACATGCTCAGTATTATCTGTCTAATGTTTGTCTTCTTGTATCTATGACTCAGCAACATTTTTCCATAGCTCGACACCTACAATTTTCTACTCGGCAATGGTTTGTTGCATCTCATCATTCCTAGTTTGTTGTTGATTAGCAACTTTGTTCATCAGTTTAGGTTGGGTTATAAGAGCACTATCATTCACATATAAGAATGTACTATGGTCTTTGAGTTTAGTCTTGCATTCAACTTCATTCCTTTCTACATGCTCATCAATTTTCACATTTTTGCTTTTGAAAACTTTATTAGTGTTAGAGTTCAAACACTTATAAGATTTGGTCTTAGTGGAATATCCTAGGACAACGCCTTCATCACTTTTAGCATCAATTTTTCCATTTCTATTATCTTTTAGTATGTAACATTTTCTTCCAAAAAAATTAAAATATTTTATGTTAGGAGCATAGCCATACCATAATTCAAAAGATGTAGCATTTGTACCTTTTTCTACTTGTACTTTATTCAAGGTATAAAAAGCTATACTTACAAATTCTTCCAATATATCTATGATATATTTTTCTCCAGAATCAATGTTCTAGCATAGTCCATGATTGATCTATTTCACCTTTCAACTATTCCATTTTTAGGAGGGGTTCTAGGTGCTTTCATCTATCTTTGATTCCTCTGTCATTGCAAAATATGTTGAATTCTTTGGAAATGAAATCACCACCTCTGTCAGATCTCAAGCACTTCAAACTATTTCCTATCTCCTTTCCAATTCTGGCCAAATACAACTTAAATAACTTAAAAGCATCATATTTTTCTTTAACAAACATTACAAACATAATTCTAGAGTAGTCATCAACAAACATAATGAAATATTTTTCTTGACAATAGCTTTGAACACCAATAGGTCCACATAAGTCAATATGAACCAATTGCAAAATATAATCAGATGAATATGCCTTGCTCTTGAAACTAGACTTTGTTGTTTTTTCCAATTGACATTTTGAACACATGGAATTATTAGGCTTCATTAGTTTTGGAAAATCTCTTACTCTTTTCATCTTAGTAATGTGAACCAAATTGTCAAAATTTACATGACATAACCTCTTCTGTCATAACCAAATATCTTCATATTGTGAAAACAAACACGTCTCATTAGGTAAATCTAGATAGAACAAGTTGTCTCTTGTTTGGTCACCACTTCCAACTAGTTTACCATCAACATCAAATATCTTCTACTTTCTATGTTGGAATTCAATTTTATAAACTAGTTTGTTCAACTATGAAAAACTCAATAGAGTATAGTTAAGACCTTCAACCCAATACACATTATCACATTTCATCTTATTAGTCAATTGTACTGATCCTTTACATTTCACAAGACATGGCACATTATTACCAAATTTAACACAACCACTCTTGTATGGTCCAATATTATCAAATTTACTTTTATCACCAGTCATGTGATAGAAACAATCACTTTCAATTATGTGCCTATCACTTTTATTCACATAAGATATTGATGAAACTTTCTTATCTTCATTGAAATCTTCTTTCATAGAAATATAGACTACTTATTCATCATTACTTTAAGATTTAGTATCTATTTCTTCTTTAGCAATCTAACAAGATTTCTTACCTTTATCTTCATATTCCTTGTTTCTCTTTTTTCCTCACTCATCTCTTCCACCTTTGTACTTTCTTTCCTTTCTCTCATCCTCATCTTCTCTGGTAGGACATCTTGTAGCAATATGACCAACTTTATTACATGAAAAATAGATTATAGGAAGTTTACTTTTTTATTTTCCTTTGTCTCTTGAAAGTCTTATAGCCATTAGTGATTCAAGTTCATCAAGTTCATCATCAGAAGTGTCACTATCTTTTTTCACATGTTTTCCTTTTCCTTTCTTGCTAAGAACTAGTTGTTCAATTTAAAATAAGATTCAATAGTAGTAGGAGTGTAATTGTAAAAATTAGACATCTCAAAAGAAATAAGCCTACCAATATCACCTTCAAGAGTTAAAGTGTTACTTGGAGTACATCTTAGTTCTTGTATTGTAGAAACCCTAATATAATAAATAGGAAGTAGAGTTCTCAATGCCTTGCTTATTATTTTTTAATCCTCAATCTTTCCATTAGAACCTCTAATAGCATTGACAACCTCTTTGATTCTTGCATAGTACTGAACTATATTCCCACCTTTTTTCATTCTCATTTCATCAAACTTACCTCTCAAGCTTTCCAATTTGGCTATGATGAAATTATCATCTCCTCCATATATAGTCTTCAGTTTATCCCACATTTCCTTTGCATTCTTTTAATCTTTTATATTATCGAACTCAACATAGGTTAGGGTTGAACCAATCTCCAACATTTCTTCATTGTTTTCTTTTCTTTAGTTATTTATTTGATAGAGGAATTTTTGTTTTCTCCACATATGAATTATCCACAAAATCTAGTGTAACATTACCAATCCTAGCTATATGTAGCCTCATCAATATTTTCCATTTAGGAAAATTCTCTTTGTTTAGTATTGGCACTTCCTTTTTGTAAATCTTTATCTTTATCTTTGAGTACCTTCAAAATTTCCTCTACAAGAACCAATGCTCTAATACTAATTATTAGAATGTTTAGAATAACTGGGGTGGGGGGTGAATTAGTTATCCAAGATCTAGATTTACCAAAACAAAACAAAAATTAAACAACATCAAATCTTAACATTTCATAGCTTGTTCTCTATAGTCAACTTTTAGCAATATCAACTAGTAGTCCACTATCCTAAATATAACAAACTTGTATAATGTAAAAATTAATCATTAAAACACCATAAATAACATCTGTACAAGTTTGACACTAGGATTTAACATGGAAACCCATTTTGGAAAAAACTACCAATAACATGTCACCAATACTTTTACTTTTCTAAAGTGAGCTATGTTAGGAGCCAACCTTGTTAAATATTACAAAACACATTGTTAAATGTGACCTTGTTAAAGGATTTAATCACCCCATTAGGAGTGGCCTTGTTATACGACTTTAAAACACTCCATCATAATATCACCTTTATTAAATGATTTACATATGACTGTTGGGTCAACCTTAATATAAAGGATTTCAAATACTAATACAATGGTTAGAAATAAACAATAGGTTTTATTCATCAAGTACAACTCACTTTTCAAATTCAAATATCACTTCATCTCACATGTTGATCCAATAACAAACCTTTATTGTCATCTCAGTCTCTGATTCACTTAGCAACCCTTCAAGCAATTACACTTCTCATATTCTCAACAATCCTCACCCTTCTTCTTAAGTTCACTAGTCAGTAACATCAACTACTACTCTAACCTTTAACATTTTTCTCTCTGTTTTCATAAAGTTATCCCTTGTTCCTCCTTCAATAGGTAATTCTGATATTTTTTTGCTTAAACAACATTGTCAATCTTAGGGTTATAATCAAATTCAACACATACGATGAATTTTTCCACCTTTTGTTCATCATCTTCTTTTCTAGAACCTTCTTCAAAAATATTTATATAGTGTTAGTGAATAGATTTTTCCTTCAACAATAATGAAATTAATTGACTTTTAAATGCCTAAAAAGAAGAACAAATAGAATTAACATTGGGATGAGTTGTCATTGATTGATATCTCTCCTTTGAATTCAGAGGTACATCTCCCTTGTTGAAAGATTTGTAGTGAATTATACATTTAGATATACCTTTAGACTAAAGGTACTAAGGCATGATAACACTTACTTATAACTATGGAATGAGTGTGATTATCAAATTTACAAACCAAAGCAAGAGAATGAATAGGTAACCATAAGATAATCTATTTGACCCTTTGTACTACAAAATAAACAAGTAGAGTTAAACATATTATCTATTCCACAAATTAAAAATTTATCAGCCAACTAACTTATAAATATACTCATACTTAACATTATATCACATGATTGTATTCAAGAATGAGAAAGAAACAACCACATGATTGGTTTCAATCAAAAAAATTAATGTTCAAACCTCAATATCCTGCACACAAATGCTCCCTTTTATTTCAAGAAAACATGAAAAAAAAACTATAAAATTATCATGCCCCTACTGATACAATCAAGTTGTAGAAGACAAATGAAAACAATGCTCTACATTCTCCTGCTACATTTAGAAAGTATTCTCCCTCTTAGCAGCCTTAGGACTTCTAAAAAAGAAGAACCCTATTTCCTTAAAACTTCTAGCTTTAATAGCTCCTTACTTCTAACATTCTTGATTCCCCAATGGGAATTTTCAGTTATAAAAACCAATTCTTTATTTACTCTTTATAGCTATCTCATGTAATCACTTTACTGGGTTTCAATGTTTAATTAACATAATATTAAGGATACTTGTTGGGTCCAAGTCTATGAATTTTTGAATAGGAGGTAGTCTAATCCTTATGAATAGCTCCAAGTTATTTACTGGTTTTGTTGATAAAGTAGGCTTGAGCAACAAATTCCTTTTGGTACATTGAGTATAGTCTCTCTTTGCACATCCCCAATTATATAGTCCCATAGTACACTATCACGATTGGTGCAGGAGTATCCTGGGTGTAAGAGAAATCTTGCATCACCCAAATTTTTTTTCTTTTGAGTCTTTTCTATTTTAATAAGGACTAGTAGACAGGGTGGTTACTATTTATGGGAACTTATTATTTTTAGTAAGTTTTTCATATGAGCTCAGAATATTCTCATTTTCTATAGGAAGGTTCATATTAGAGTTATAAGCCTACCATGAAAATCTCATTTCTCCAACTTAAGTATCAGATAAGTTATTGTGGATTTTCGATGAAAACATTTACAGAAAAATCTTCAAGATCACCATTGGAGGCCTTAGAGTGCCTAGATAAGGTCTAAAAATTTGATGGAAAGGTTATTGTACAGGTTTGAGCTTCTAGATCGGGAGCTACCATTTCTAGAAAGTGATTATAATAGCCAATCAAAGCAATGGTTCAAGAGTTATGACCTTCCAAAGTTGGGCTACCCAAAATATCTAAAATAATTATCAAAGATGTATTTGGCTGACACTATATGTATTGTTAGGGTTTGTTGGCCCTAGATTTAAAGTTTCAATGTATAGAACCTTCTCGAGCAACATAAAATTGCCTATTTAAGAAAGGCTTGAACTCTGTCTAGGATAACTCTAGGTGGTAGTTAATAGCTTAGTCTTACATATAACTATAATGAAGGCACCCATGTGGGTTAGCATATTTTACTTATGAATTTTATAATTCCACATTTGTGGTGCAAATAAGAAGTCCATATTTTGTTGTCGCATTTTTTGTTGTTTATTTGTTTCTATTATGTGTTTATGGTATTAAGGGAAGCACCCTTCATCAACAATTAATTATAATATTGGGGTTGAGCTAGAGTAGTAATCATGATTTAGTATTAATTGACTTAGACCATTATGGTAGGTGTTGATAGGTGCCTCATATTTTGAATCAACCTGAATTAACAACTCGAGGGTCATCTGTGAGTGATGTCAATACATCTTCTCTCCACATAATTAAAGTTTTATTGAATTTGAAACCATGAGCTTTGTATTAATGTGGTAACTATTGTCACAAAATTTGCATCCTTGTCCAAAGTTTTTATCTAAGGACAACATTGTGAAACATAGAAACAACCTCCAAGCTATGGGATTTGAACTATAAGGTTGAGTCTCTAGAGAAGGTGGCTTCCTTTTCTATCGTGGTGCACCTAACTATAGGAATGCATGAAATAAAATCTACCTAATCTAATCTAAAGGGTGATGCACAAAAATAGAGTGTTCAAACCAATCTCTACCCATATGTGGACTTTCAAACCATCATGACACCAAAAGATATACAAATTGAGATTTGTTTTAATCCAATAATCACATAAAAATTAGAAAACCAAGATAAATGATACAAGGAAGATGAGATTCACTTATATATCATTCATTGTTCAAAGAGAGATACAATCATGCAAAAATATAGATAATCACAATACATCAATGAGAGGCAAATAGGTCTTGCATAGTACATCAATGGCTGAAAAGTGATAAGGTAGAGTATCATATAGCCTTGAGACAAAGTGGATTTATAGTAGCATGCTAGAGTAATGCCAAAGAAATAGAGAGGTTTCAACAATAACAAAATTTTCAAAATCTACCTTTATAGCTTAGGCATAACTAAGATATCTTGCTCTAGAAGCCAAGCTCAACTAATACATTCAACAATTACTACAATTCTAGTGGAAATCTAATCATGGAACAATTTTAGATGCAATATAATCATTAAAACCCTACCATTTAATGCAAAATCCTCAAAATGGATGATTAGATGGTGGAAAAGTGTCCTTCATGTTGTTTTCATTTAAAAGTTGTTGGGATTAATAAAGAAGATCATAAGCACAAGAAAACCCAATTCCCATCATTTTTGGCATATGAATCAACAAATTCAGCAGGTCAACTGAGTCCTACAACTAGAAAAATCCATGTGGACCAACCATGTTTTTTTTTTGCCACCTCACGAAGTCATCAAGTGTTTGACCATTACTTTTCACTAACTACACCACCCTTTCAACTTAAACATGATAGCTACAAAAAAAAATGTTAACTTTGACTGCGATGTCAACCCCCAACTATTCCTATCAAATTGGGTCCATTTGGACACATGACAAGACATTGTTACTTTACTATCACTAAAGGTTGATCATTTTCCCATAGTGACATAGTGAGAGACATCAATCTACCACTATTTGTCAACCCTAAAGATTCATTAATTTTTTAGTACATCAACCAATAGGAATGTTGGTCCCATGCCAACTCATCTAACAACCTAGTCCACATCACCCATAGCCTACAAGGAAAATGACCCACCCCTTTACATAGTCAACACCTCGGCCAATGAAGAGACATTGAACTACCAAGTTGCCTTGATATCTCTATGCTATTTTAATAAGCTCAACCTCTATAAGAAGGAATGCCAACCTTGGACACACAGTGCAATGCTTATTTATCACTATGACAAAAGAGACTTCCAACTCTAACAATGATAAGGTGACAACCTTCAATTTCCATGCATCGGATGATGGATGAAATACGAGCCCACAGAAACATTAACAAAATACTTAGTATTTTAGGAAAATGATATAATCTAAGGTTTTAATAATTTATTTCACATGCCCTAACATTTGAATATTTAAATATGTGAATGTTACTTGGATTTAAGTTCAAATATGTCAATTTTGGTGGGAAGGAAAAAATGACCAACAAATATAGTAACTTAGGGGGAATGCAAGCCAACTATGCATAGACAAGTAGCTTGCACATCCATTGGACAACAAAGTCATAGAAATCATGAAGATCCATTGAGAAAAACCCCAAAATCATAGTAAATATACCTTGTAACCTCAAAACTACCTCTCTGTAACTAAAACCAAGAACCAAAACTCTTGGCAACTTCTGTTAAAAACATTTGTACTTGTACACTTCTTGGAAAATAGGAAACAATAGGAAGTAAAATAGCTAACTATATACATGAAAAAATTCACCTCTCATCAAAAGCAGGATTAAACATAGATTCCATTGATTGGAATAGGCAAGATCTCGACATTAGGTTTGTTTAACTGGAATGCATTGGCTTGTTTGCAACTTATAATGACATAGGGACCACTCCATAGTGTATCAAAATTTGAGTGCCTCCCTAGTTTTTCCCTGTCTACATCCCATTTTAGTACAAGATCACCTTCTCTAAAACTTCTAATCTTAGCCTTCCTATCAAAAATTTTCTTCATGTATTATTGATATATTTCCAAGGTTTGCATGGCCTAGTGTCTTTTCTCCTCTATTTCCATCAATTCTGATATTGTAACAAACATAGCATCATTTTCAATTAGTTCCAATTGATGGGCTAATTCTAGAGATGGGAACTCCAATGAAATAGGAAGCCTTTCTTTCTTGCCATAGACCAACATAAAGGGTAAATTTTGAGTTTCCCTATTAGGCATTATTCTATCGGCCTACAATGTTGTCCTCAACTTTTGATGCCAACATCTTTGGTTATCCTCTATAATCCTTTTCATAATTCTAATCAAATTTCATTGGAGGAATCAGCTAAGGCATTCCTTTGGGATAGTAATTAGAAGAAGTGCTCAAGCATATATTGTCATCAATTATACATGCACAAATTTGAGCTCCTAGAAATGATTTTGCATTAACATAAATTATGGTGGAAGGGGCACCAAACTTGGTCACAAATCCATCAAGGAAGTCAACAACTGAAGATTTTGTGGCATACTTCAATGCAAATGCCTTTGTCCATCTAGTGAAGTAATATGTAGTAATTAGGATCCACCTATGATCAAAGGTAGAAGGAGGACTAATAAGGCCTATAAAATCCAAACCCCATTGAGAAAAAGGTTGATCCACTTGAATGGGATGAAATGGAAGGGTTGCAAGCCTTTTCTTTCCTAAGAAGAAAGAACATTTTTTACATTTTACGACATACCTATGGAAATCACTAAACAAGTATGGATAGTAATATCTCATCCTCATTATCTTCATGGAATTTGTTCTTTCTAAAAAGTGGCCATCGTCAGGACCATCATGAAGCTCTTTGATCATTCTTTTAGGTTACTCTACATTAATGCAACTCAACAAAGCTCCATTGAAGTTCTTCCTAAATAGGATACTATCATCTATGGCATAAGGAATGGACTGCAATCTTAGCTATCTTCTTTTTGCCCTATCTAATCCCTGAGGATATCCATTACCTAACAGGAAGGTCATCATGTCATCTACTCAATTCCTTGGATTCTCATTTTCTACTTCTTGTTGTTCTGTCAATACCATGGCAACTTCCTCATTTGACTCTTGAGATGAGATCATTTATTTTCACAATCCCTCTTACCAACTTAGTAATATATATATCAACATCGTACTCCATTACCCTAGTGACCCATCCATCTCTCTTCTTACTAATATATTTTCTTAAAAGAAACTCTTTCACACTTACATGAGACACTAGTGCAAATGGATCTTATTATGAGATAGAAGGTTCCTAAATTTCTTCAAAGCTCTTATGACTTATTAGTAAACAATTTTTCCCAAGATTTTAAAATTTTCAAAAAGGAAAGTATCTATAAACTAATAGATTGAATTCCTAATTACAGATAAGGAATTCTTTGCTTGAAATTTTCTTTATGTTATATAGGGTGCAGCTAACCTTTTTTTTGAAAAATATAATCATTAAGTCCTCTTTTGAGGGAAAATATTCACAATGAGCATTTTACTAAAAATAATAAAAATCTTAAGTCATTTCACGAATATAAGATGAATATGAATATTGAAAAACCACTTAATTTTAACAATCAGTATCATTCACATGATTGAATGTTAAAAATGGATAAGTAAATGAATAGTATGAATTTCACCTCCCACAACCTTCAAACTTCAAAGCAAATCATTCCAGAATACATAGCAAATATAACTTAACTTTCACACATAAATGACATTCTCAATAACACAAATTACTATAAAGTAGATAATAGTATCTATTAGAATGCTTCATCACACAAAACTATAGAACTTTATTTAAGTTTGTTGATAATTCGGAAAAGACTATCTTCAAAATTCAAAAATGTAGAACCTTAAAAAAAAAGTATTTTTGTCTAAGTATCTACCAAAAGATGAATCCCTATTAGATATTAGCTATTACATATTTATATGGTATAGGGCTAGATAACTATCTAAAATTACCCTGCTAGGAATAAATTGTCTTTTAGTTAACACAATTTTGTTAACTAAGATCCATAAAAGAAAATAGATAGGAGAAACAAAGATGCAACTTTCCAATGATCACATGTCATATCAGGAAGAATTTTCCACACTAGTTTCAATTCTTGCAGCATTCCATGTCTCGTAAGTAGCAATAAATGTAGAAATAATTGACTAATGGGATAAACCAATGTAGGAAATTCTCTACTTCTAGACTTCCTTTTCCCTCTTTAGCTCTATTACTTTCTCTTCATGCATTTCCAAATGCTCCTAGTTTGTTATCAACATGGCCTTAGTATGAGCAATGTTTGAAAAATCCTTCCTAGATGATGTTTTCTTCTACCTAATTTCTTGTAACTTCTTCTACACTTCACTTATTATTTCCTCCACATATGCTATGGAGTCATTTTTCCTTGCCTACATGATGCTTGCTAAACCACTTTAGATCTCATTGAATTATCTCATCTAAAAGTTTGAGACCATCAAAACAAAAATTGATCTCAATTACCCCCTAAACTAGTGCCTCATTCTACCATTCAATACAATCTTTAATTACATACATAGTCTTATGACCAAGGCCAAACACATGGCATTCAGCTTGGAACCTTTGTAACCCAAATCCTTGAATTTTTTCTATCCAAAGCACTACTTTTACCCAATTTTTCTTTTCTTTCTTGTAGCCTTTGTTACTATTCTTTTCCACTTTTTTGATCATGGCAATGGTTTTCTTTTGAAGCTTTGTCTAAAAAATTTATCTATTTCATAGTGTCATAAGGGACATACTGTAACCACTCTTCAAATGACTTCATAGTAGCTTTATATTTCTATAAATTACCAAGGAATTGTTGATTGGTTGAAGACATTACATCCACAATTGTAGACATTTCACTCAATGGTTTAGGTTTCTGGTGCAAGATAGCATTGATGTATTGTACCATGCTCCTCATTGCTTCCATCATATCTTGTTTATCCTGAGTGTCCTTCTAGACCTTATCTGCAATCTTTTTATTTGAAGCTTTAAAGATCTTCATATCCACTGCACAAATTCTCTTCCCAGGGTCAATCCTTGATAATCTTGAGGAGTGAGATCCTCATGTAGGCTCTCTCTTGATGGCTTGGCAATCTCGATTGACCAATGCTCAGAACTTTTATCGAACTTTTTTTTGGATTCAATTCTAACCTTTTTGGTCTTTGAATATTTTCTCAAACATCTACTAATTAAATCATCAATAGGCATAAACAAGGGAACTATGATTATTTTCTTCTCAATGGAAGTCTCTAGTCACTTACGCATGATAGGATCTTTTCTAGTCATGGGAGAAACATTAATCAAAACAAGGGTACCCAATTGAGTATCAACACTCTTAGGAAACTTTTGAGGATCTGATACACTATCTATCATTGGAGAATTGGGGAGTTGATCTAAATTTGACTTTGCCTCGAGATCTAGATCAACAGTTACTATATTTTTTCCCTTGTCTAGAATTTTTTTTTGCCTGCTCTAATATATTGGCTAGATTTTTGTTTACTAGAAAAGTATCTCAGATTTCTGGGAGGGAGCTTAATAGGCATGGCTTTTCTAGTTTAGGCATCTTAGGATGGAAAAGAGTCATGTTTTGGTTTGAAAAATGGGGAATAAATAGAGGAAAAGAGTATAGTACACTTACAATTCTTAACAAAGCTTAACCTTCCATCTCTTTTTCTTACCAAACAATGCCAAGAGCTCAAAATAAGTAAATGAGCAATTATACTAGCTAGAAGGGTAATTTTAAGAAATAATTTCTTGGAAATATCATGATAGATATGAGTGGGTGAAAGTATTTATAATAAACATGTCACTTATACTTGACAAGACTTGCAAGGTTGCTTGTAGTTAATACCCATCATATCCACACATGGATCTACATCTAATGATATCATAAAATATCAACTCCATCTTTTCCCGTAAAACTAACTATACTTTGGCACGAGTTTTCTTAGTTATCACACTTATTGCCTTTCATGTCATTAAGATCACCATTAGGAGGGACCTATTTCTACTTCGAGAATTGCCTCATTATTTCTAGTACATCGCCTGTGAGAAAGCAAGAAAATGCTAGAAAAACAAAAATTTGAGGTTGAAGTTGAGTTTCTTTGAATCAACCCCAACTTCAACTTCAACTTTGTGGCACTTGACTCAGGTTGACTAGTAAAGAATTTTCCAGGTAATGGAGAGCAGGTGGACTCAAACTTGAAGTTATAGTATGTTAAGAGTTCAAGTTCAACTTCAAGTTTTGGAAAAGGATTCTTGGCTGACAACACTGCATATTGCATGAAAAGTGGGGTAACTATTGGCTCCAACTAGGAAATGAGACTGGAAAGCATTAGATGTGAACTTAAGATCTCTGGTTTCATAGACTAACCTTGAACAGAATTAAACTAAAGGGAGACAAAACAAAAAAGATACAACCACATGACTAGAAAAGAAACTAAGTAGGAGAAAATGGGTATTTACAATGGAGGCAACAAGAAGAATTAGAACTTAAAAAGCTTAAGATCTTGTCCATTATAAGATAGGGGTAAATCATCACCATTAAGATACTTTAGTTTGAATGCATTGGAGCCTAACTCTACTAATATGCCAAATGATCCTATTGGTGTTTGAAACTACTGAACAACAAAATGCTCAATATCAAAGTGAAATTACTCACACAACTGAAGGATTAGCTAATTCCTAGTAGCAATTACATGAATAAACCACTTTGACCTAACTTCAACAAAACCAAAAATGGTTTCCTACTCTTTAGGCTCTACTAAACCAAGGCGAGTATACCTAGGGATAATTCTAATGAAAACTTTAGTATGAAATTATCTTAGTTTCATTCTGATTCTGATCTTTTACCCTCAAGCACATACATAGTTTATCAACTTTCTCTAAAGACTTCACAAATTTCTATGTATCCCCTATAAGCAGATCTGGTTATAATTCTCCTAGAATTTACCAATATTCCTCGAAATAGCAGCTATCTAAGACTTAGGAATTAGATATAAATGAGTATTGACCAACTTTTTATAACTTATAAATAAATTGGAATGAAATAATTTTGATTTTTAAAATTGATTTGATATGTAGCAGCAGAATTCACCCTTGCTTATTTCTGACTCATGTGACCACTGCCTCAGATGATGTCCATTGGGTAGAAAATTGACTATTGGCGAGAGATCTAATTCAAATAACTTGTAAATGAATTAATCAATTATAATCACCCATTTCCATTCTTATGAAGTATCCTTTCTATAAACTCATAAACCATACTAATTCATTAAATCATTTCTATAATTCCTTGAATTAAAAGCAACAATGATATCAACATACAACCCATCTAAATTGCATTTAGCCAAGTTAAACCTTATTTAAAATGACTTCAAAGTAGAAAAACCCACAAAAAGGAGACAAAAATTGATGACACAAATATAGTGTAAATACCCCTTTGTATTATCCTTTCATATGACTACTACAATGACCAATAGAACATAATTGAAAACCCAAAATAGATGGCTATCTCTATCATTCCAATGTGTCATTAGAGAGTACAATTGGAAGCAAATTCAGAACAATTACATATATTAGATCGACTGAAAGTATTTTTCTTGAGAAACACAAAATTTATACAAGTTTTGGACCCTCACATTGCCTTGAAAACTCACTTATATAGACATGAGTTGCAACAAGCAAAGGGAAAATGTAATTGAAAGGTGTCCTTCAAAATATTCTTACACACACCTATAACAAAAAGAAAAAATGAAAATAACAGAAAGGATAATACATCGAACAATTTTTTGTGGGTCCACTTCTATTATTTTCCTTTGGAAAGGAAAAAATACTATGATCAGATCTCTTTAGCATTTTGGTTCCTCAAGATAGGTGGCCATCAAATGTGACAATGACAAGTCATCTCCTTCTTCTTGAGGATTCTTTTTGTCTTTGTCATCAACAAAAGAGGTAGCTTCTACTATTGTACCCTCTTTTTCATCATCACCATCCACCTCATCATATCCTTCTATCTATTCAATAGACATAAAATTTTCCTTCCACTCATTGTAAATAGTGTCATCAGGCCAATCATCAAGGACATCTCTTTGTACTATTATCAGAGAATTTCTAGTTGCTTCTATATCGACCAATTCTTTTCTGATGGAGTTATAGAATATTTGCACTTTAACCAACTCCTCATTTGTCATAGCCCATAACAAGTGGCCCTTTTCATTTATAACCTCATTTATTCTTTCACAAAAGACTTCATCTAGCTCCCTCTTCCATTCTTCCTTTTCTTTTATTTTATTAATCATTTTTAAAGCACAAGTAAATAAATCAAATTTTTATGCAAAATACTTGGAAAAACAAATAGTTAATCTTTTTTGGAGAGAATCATGCTTATCATCAAAACCCTACAACTTATTTAATAAATCAAAAATCTTTTCTATCTAATGATATGTTAGCTAAATAACAGATATACACATAGTAGTGATATCTTCATTTCTCTCTGTCCCTTTCTATACAAGGGGTCTAAAAATAACTTTTTTTTACTTCAATTCATCCCTGATAGTTGAAATCCTTATTAGTTGATCAAAAAATATGGGCCATTCTATCCTGTCTATCACATACATGATACCCTACCTCAATTTTTCTTCATACTGATTATTAAGTTCTACATGCATTGCGTATAACTTATTTTTCTCCTCTTCAAAATCCTCTACAATATAGAACTGAGGCATTTCTAGAGTATCAGGTACCCCAATAATTTGTGTTGATTTAAAAGGCTCAACAGGTGGCCATGGGGGGTATGCAATTCTGGGTTTTACTGGTTTCTCCTAATTTGATTTTCCCAAGAATCTTCTCCATTTGAGTTATTTTATTTTCTAATGATTGTATTTTCATACCCTTCTCCTCATATTCTTTTAGAACTTCTTCAAACCTAGCATTGAGTTGGGTAAATTTATCTTCCTCTTGGCTAGACACCAAGCTACCAAATTTTAGCATCTCTGATGCCATCCCAATTATTTGTTTACTACCTATCTCACCAACCCTAAAAACTGTCAATGCACTAGTATGCTCTATAGTGGAAATCTCATGCATTCTAATATTGTTCCTTTTTTCCATGGACCTTATTACAAGGGGTTGGTGGTCATCACTAAATTTGACTCCTCTATGAGCCTATAGTATTTCTTCAACAATCCTTAGTTGAACATCCCTCTATTTCCTTATTGAATAAAAAACAATGGCATTTGCTATATCCCATTCCGGCAGAAGGAGGACTCCTAACTGTCTAACTATCTGCCTCCCAACTTTAGGAGTAAATTGAGCAAAATCATTCAAAAATTTAGATTTCACCTCTTCCTTAATATTTGAAATAGGCTTGTCTGGATATTCTACCTTTATCTTCTCAAAAGTTTTCTTGAAATTTCCCATGTTTAATCTCCACAAAAATTGAGCAAAAGCTTGAGATTTTACAAAATTCTCATCATTAATAAACCTTTCAGAGGCTTGGGAAACTATCAGATCAATTTCCTTACCTTGGTAATCAGCAACAGTTAAATCCAAGGAAGGCATATGATGTTCTTGTGGTTCTCCAATCTCCAAATCTGTGGAGGTAACAATTACATCCCCTTCTCCACCAATTTAAGTAAGCTTCTCCTTTAGAGATGCTTCATCTTCTATCTGGATTGGGGATTGGCTTGGGGAGTATTGTTTGATTTGAGAAGAAGAAGATCCCTGTTCTAATTTTTGCCTTTTTGGAGAGCTGGCTGCAGATGGACTTCTTGGTCTTGGCCTCTGATGAAGGGGTACCTATTGCACACTTTGAACCATTAGATAACCTTCCCTTCTCGATAGAGTATACTAGCCAGGAGCCACCATATTTCTATTGCTTATCCTTCTTTGTACCTTTGCAGCCTTGTCTAGATATGCTGCAATATATATGGTTTTCTTCTCATTCATGGTTTGGATTATGATAGAAAAATTATTCATTAATGCTTGCATTTTGGCTCCCCAATATTTCTTACCTTTTAAGGGGTCATAACTAGAGTCAAAAGCATTAATGAACTCTAAAGTTTTACTGAATACTATCCATTTTTCTTTTCTCAATTCCTACTCTTGTAAAGAAAAAATATTCCTAATTATATCCTCCAGATAATAAACATGTTTTTAACATGTGAGAAGCTTTCATCCTCTCTCTTAAGAGGTCATAGAATCCTTCAAGATCAATAAATCTGGCATGAGATTCTCCCATATTATATCTATCTAGAAACAAATTTGGTGCTTCCACCCTTTCCTGACAAAGACAAAATTGTGTACCATAGTAACGATTGGAAAAAATGTACCCTTCTTAGAAAATTCCCTCTCATCTATAGTGCCTATCTACCATAGGAGCTCAGCTATCCCTATCTTCAAGGGCACATGAAAAGGGAACACATGTGGTTTCCCCACAAAACTATATACTCTTATTACAGTTGAAACATTATAAGGGATTATATCCCCCCAATTATGACTAACCAATAGTCCTTGTGCATGGTCCTTGGGTCTAACCAATTCTAACAATGCTTATGGAATTCTAGGTCTATTCCCTTTCAAAAGCAACCTAAGCCTTGATGCAAAGTATCTATCAAATCTCACATAACTAGCATTTGTAGCTTTTGAAGTCATATCTACACTCCATATCTACCCTAGATTCCTCTCTCCATCCCTAATCATTTCTAGCTCGATACCCTTGGAGAAGAAGGTAAATCCCTTGTACAAGCATACATGCATAAACAATGAATACAAATAGAATGGTTTGTCCACTTTTCCCAGTGCTACCCCACTAGGCCATTGTGAATTTCTTTTGCAAGAAAAGTAGCAAAATCCAAAATAGTGCGCATCCCAAATTGAAGAGTTTGAGCCATGATAAGGACAATAGAGACTGGGATTTGATCAACTTCATCCATCCCAAAAATCTTTCAAAGAGAAAAATATAATGCTTGAGTTCTCAGGTTGAAATTTCTTCTCAACAATGGCTTTGGGGTATTGGTTGTAATCACAAGCAAAGTGCCAATTTTAGCAGCATGCTCTTGTAGTGGCCCTATTCTTAGGTAAATCCTTTGTGCATCATACCTTGCTTGAAGGTCATCCATGTCAATAGTTTCATGAACAACATGGTTAGGACTAAGGTTGAAAACTTCACTAATTAATTCAGGGAAAACCCTAAAAAGATTCACTCCAACATGGTTCTTTACCCACCCTGTCAGCGGATCATATTTCCTTGCCAAATCCATCAACAAATCACTATCAAAGAAACCTATGGGGACTGCTAATTTACCAATGTCAAACTCCCATACATTGCTCATATGAGTGTCTAGTTTTCACTTTTAAAACCATTTCTTAAACAAATCCATACACCCATGGAAACCTGAGCATCTCTTACCAAATTTGCCCCATCATAAAAACCTCCTACTACAGCTACTCTAGGTTGTTTTGGAATGAGTTCCCTCCCCTTATTTATTTCATGTATCGATAAGGGGAATTGTTCAAGAAAATCATCGTGCACAGAACATTTCAAATAATTTGTTTGTCTAGTGAATTATTTTTGGGGAGGCATTTTGAATAAAAACATAGAAATTTTATAATAGTAGATACTTGATTTTTTTTAAAGAGTCACAGAGTACTTACCCACTAGAATTCACACTTCTACATTGTGTGATTTCTTCTACAATTTTACTAGATCGCTAGATAAAATTTCTATGCCTTGGCTTTAAACATTTTGTAGTACATGTCAGTGATCATTTTACAGTGTGGCACCCTACAACATACAGTTAGAGATTCTCGACCCCACCTTTTCATATGTCAAAAAACCACTTGCTTGCATTATTTATCTCTCACAAAACTTCAAAATGTGGGCATGCACTAGCCTTTGATCTTTGATAGATCAATGGTTATAGAATCAAGCATTTTAAAATACCATGTTGGCTTAAGTGATGAATAAAACATTTCCATCCATTCCACCTCATCTGAAACTTGCCACGAAAGACATCTCAATCATCATCCTTGGGAATGAAGGTCCCATCTTTTTAGACTATGCCACTTGTCCCATTGATGCTTCATCGCATTATTTATTTCATGAGCATCTCCTTCTTGCGCGAAAGTGCTAGCCCTTGATTCTTACAAGATCGGCGAGAAAAAATTCTTTTGTGGCACACTGAGGTTGGAACGTCAAGAAGGGCTATGTGTCATCATAGAGCATACTCACATTGTTAAAAAACCCTACATCTTCTTATTGTGGGAATGCAATGCCCGTTGTTCTGATCAAGATCAATGGTCACACAAAATCTGTGTTACATGGGACCTTTTCTCAATAAAATAATCAAGCCTGATGCAGACAAAACACAACTAATAAAGGTTTAAACAATATTTAATGAAATTACTTGCACAAGCCCAACCCTAGGTAAAATGATATACCATTAAATTTTTTTTCTAAAAGTACTTCGAGGTTTTTTCAAAACTCGAGTAAAAAAAAAGGTAGGGCACTAGGGTTTTTGAGAAATTTTTTGAAGACAAACCTTGAGAATTTAATAGGATTTCAAAGACACAAAAACTAGGCTATGAACTAGGGCAATATAAGGGTTTGAAAAAGAACAAGGAACAAAACCCTAATTTGCAAGACACAAAGACTCAAATGATTTTTTCACTAAAATTTTCCAAAGTTTTTGCATTGTGAAAAATTAGACCAATAGTGGCTCTGTCTGGGGATGATAGACTACTTGAGTCTATGCAAGAATTCATAATATTTGGAAGAGCAGACCACATACTTGGTACAGGGGATGACAACTTCTTTAGAGAGCATAGAGAAACACATAGGAACAAGAAATAGGAAACCAAACTGCACAGAGAAACTATTTACAAGGATTTACAAAATATACCAAATGTACAAGAAAACCAAGAATCCTAAAACTAATATTCATGGAAAACAGATACTTTTAAGAAAAGTACCTCTTCAAGAATTGTCCATGAACTAGCAATTCAAGAATACCTCTAGTTAAATCCTTTAGAAAATATGAATCTTCTCCATTTTTATCACAAACATTATATGGGCCAAGCTAGATTGCGTCAAATTTACCATGATTTCCTTTATCTTCCAATCTAGCATTCCACATTAGCACCATGTCACCTATTTCAAATTTCCTCTTAGTGGCCCTTTTTTCATATAAATGCTTCACTTGTGATTGTAATTCAGCATTTTGAGAAGAAGACTCTCTCCTTATTTCTTCTAATTGCAAGATATTATCCATTCTAAGTTGCATCTCATCAATTATATCATTCTCATATAGTTGAACAAATTTATACATCTCCTTTAGGTTATTTTGTGGGAGTCTAGCCTATATACCATAGACCAATTCAAATGGGGCACATCCAATAGTCTTTTTCATAGTAACCCTATCAACCCACAAGGCTAATGGAAACTTTGAATCCAAAACCTTCTTATTGTTTTCCAAAATCCTCTTAATGATTTTCAATATACTCTTATTACTTGATTCTTCTTGGCCATTCCCTTGAGGATGATAAGGTGATGATGTGTATTCTGTAATGCCATATTTTTTACAAAAATCTTTATATTCCTTTGATCCGAAACACATGTCATTATTAGTTACAATCTTTTGAGGACATCCAAACCTAATTATAATATTATTTAGGATAAAATTAATCACCACCTTGCTTGTTGCATTCCTAGTAGGGATTTCCTCAACCCACTTGGTGAAATAATTAGTAGCCACCAAGATCCAAGAATGTCCACCATTGGATTTGTTTGAGATCTCACCTATGAAATCAATTCCCAACTATTGAAATGGTACTTGTACTTCTATAGGTCTTAATGGTAAATTGCCAAAGAATTTCAACTTTCTACTGAATCTTTGACAAGTATCACATGTCTTAACAAATATATGAGCATCTTTGAAAAGTGTTGGCCACCAAAAACCAGATCTAAGGACTTTGTGGACTATGGTTTTAACCATGTAATGACCTCCACACACACCTTCATGCATGTCTTTCAAAATTCTTTTAGACTTAATTTTATCCACACATTTTAAGAGGACTCCTTCCATGCTTCTCCACCACAACTGTCCTTGGACTATAACATATCTTATAGCATGAAATTTAAGGGATCTCTTTTGATTATCTATTTAACTCTGATGGAGATTTCATAGTTTTCAAATAATAGATTACATCCTTGTACTAATCAGAGGTGTCCATATCAAAGAAGTCTTCTCTGCAATTATCATCCAATTGATTAATTTGGTTTGCCTCTAGATTTGCTTCTGCCATCAACCTGGCCAAACCTTGACCTCTAACTAATTTAGTAATCTGGATGTCAATATCAAATTCTTATATTCTATTGATCCACCTATAGCTCCTGCCAGGTACCTCTTGTTGTGAGAAAATGTCTTTCACAGTAGCAATAGGGACAAAAGCAATAACTATAGATCCTATCAAGTAACACCTAAAATATTTCACCCCTTCTAGTGCATATGCCTATTTTTCATTAATGTCATACTTAAGCTCTACTACTTGCAAAGACTTTCTAAAGAATTCAATAGGTTGCTCATAACCCTCTTCATTTTTCTGTAACAGTACTGCAACAATAGTGTGAAATGAGGCAAAAAAAATATATGCATTGGCTTGTCATAATTTGGAGCTCTGAGGACAGGGGCATCTTTAATAGCTTGCTTAATTTTTTGAAATGCGATACTAGGTTCACCGTCCCATTTTATCTTGAATCCTTTCTTTAACATTCTTGATATAGGCCTACTAATTTTTGCAAAATTTGTCACAAATCTCCTAAGAAAATTGATTTGTCCAAAGAATGACTGGATGCCTTTAACACTCTTGGGTTTCTGAATCTTATCTATTACTTTTATCGTTTTAGGGTCAATCCTTATTCCATGCTTGCCAACTAGATGTCCTAACAATTTTCCTTCAGTCACACCAAAGTTGCATTTCCTTGGATTTAAAGATAGTCCATATTTAAGGGCTTTGGTAAATAAGTGCACACAATGATCATTTTCATCCTTGGAGTAAGTGGTAAGGTCATCTTGATACACAACCAAAAATTTGTCAATAATATCAGAAAAAGCCACATCCATGGCCCTTTGGAAAGTTGCTTTAGCACGAGTAAGCCCAAAAGGCATCCTGACATAAACATAAGTACCCCATGGAGTAGTGAAAGTAGTTTTAAATTGTTCAAATTCTTTAACAACCACTTGATTCTAACCTAAAAATCCATCCATCATGGACATCAATTCTGAACTAGTGACTCTTTGCAACATGTATTCCATATTGGGCAAACCATAATTATCCTTAATGAAGATATGTTGAGATTCCTGAAATCAACACATAACCTTATATCTCCATTTTTCTTTCTTATTGGTACTAGATTGGATACCCAAGAAGAATGTCTAATAGGCTTTATAATCACATCATCTCTTAACTTGATCAATTCTTCTTGCATTTTGGGAGCCAAGGTTGGATTTATTGGCCTTTGCTTTTGTTTGAAAGGCTTAGCATCTAGTTTCAAAGGGACTTCATGTTGAAAGAGATCTTCCCTATAGGCCTTTAAATCATCATATGACCATGCAAATACATGTCTATACTTCCTTAGTAGGTCTATTAGATCTTTCCTAATCTTAGGAGGTAATTTCTTACCAATGTATACCTTTTTAGGTGTTTACTAAGTTCCCAAGTTCACCTCCTCTAAATCCTTGGCATTATATCTACTAGTGTCCATTTGTGACCTATCTTGGTTGTCAAAAATAGTTTCTAAAACAACTAGACCCTTTGGAATTTTATTTTTTCTTCAATTGTACAACTTCCTACCCAAAAATTGTATCTTTTCCATCTATATTTTCTACATAAGCTATAGAATCAATTTCTTGTCCTGAAAACATATGCTCACAATTCAAAAATCTCAAAATATCCTTATCATCTTGAAACACTTGCCAGTTTTGAACATTATTAGGGATAGAGGGTTTAGTTTGAAACTCAATTTTAGACACACTAGAAAATGTGATATCATTTGGTTTTATTGCTATGTTGCTAGTAAGTCTTCCATTTTATTATTTTTCCTATCTTTCCAAATAATCCCAAATGCGTCAAAATATTCAATCATATCCCATACTGCATTTTTGTATTGTTTTAATCTTTTTTTTTTTGATACATAAACATTTCTCACTTGGTAGACAACCATTTCAGAATCTCCTATAACATGTAAACACTTTATTCCATGCTTGTGAGTTAATCTAAGTTCTAATAAAAGAGCCTCATATTCTTCTATATTATTAGTACAAGGGAAACTTAATGTAAAAGAGAACTTATATGTTATTCCTGCAGGAGAAATCAATAAAATACCTACACTAAATCCATCTTTGTAGCATGCACCATCAAAGAACATAGTCCATAAATCACCCTTATCTATTTTTGTATCAGCTTCCATTTCCATCTGAGACTTATGCTTAGATTTTTTCAAAGTTAGTATCTCAACTCTGAATGCATTAATATCTATATCCACAAAATTTTTCATATTGTCTTCTACATCTTCTTCTATCATGTATATACTTCTAGGCTCTCTATTGACTTTTATCAAATTCCCTTCAATATTAAAAGTAGCAAATGAAAAATCACACTATAGACTCCCACCCATAGTAGCACTCCATTTTCTTGATAATAACATGCCATACTAAGGTGGAATATCAACAACCAATTTACTCATAGTAAGTTCTTTGTTAGGGTAGGCTATTAATCTATATGGCAAAGAGTTTATAGTGCCTATGACTATCACTTCTCTTTTATCCATAGTACAACATCTTCCTTGAGTTGTATCCACTTTTAAGCTTAATCCCTTCATTATTTCAAAAGGCATCATAGTGTTAGAGGTACCAAAATCAATCATCTAATTCTTTAATGTTTTAACATCTACTAAAATGTTCAAGAAAAATGGTTCAACATTTCCCAAACACTGATTTACAGAATTATCCAAAAACATTTGAGGAATTTGAGAGATAACTCCTTGAGCTTCATTGTCCTTTACCTTTTCCTTTTTCACTTCCTTAGGAACATGATTTTCATTACATTCTTGTCTTATCTTTTCATCAGTATTTACCAACCATGCTATGGCTTTATTGCGGTGCTTTGGGATTCTCAATAACTCAAAACGAGGAACTTTGATATTAATCTGAGACAAAACAAAACAACAAACATATCTATAGAAGAATTAGTAAAGTTATCATTATTCACATTCCCTTTTTCATCATGCTTACCCAAAGTGTTCAAGGCATTATGACGACTCTTATCTTGCTCAGTGACATTCTGTGATATCTTCCCATTTCTTCTTTTGGAGACATTATTTGAGAGCTCTATATCCTCAGGGTTGCCCCCTTTCTTTGGTTCCCACTTTTTACTTGCAAATTTAGCCTTCAGAGCAGGGGCTTCTTTAGGTTTCACAACTTCCCCCTTCTTAGGATCAACCCCTTTTATGAAGATACTAGCTACCTTATTACTTTCATCTCTCTGAGCCATGTTTCTAGTTTGAACCTAAGCTACCATATTAGCAGTAATTTGGTCAATTTCTTCTCTAGAGGGTTTTCTCAAGGTCACTTCTTCCTTTGAACCTACCATGTTACACACATTGTCCTCAACATCAATTTCATCAAAAAATATTTGTTGTTGATTGACATTTTGAAACTGTCTCTGATCATTTATATCTCTATTATAACCTTCATTGTTAAAATAATGTGAATCAAACATGTTACATCCTACATCACCATTAGTTTCCTTGTATTCCTAATAGTTTTTTACTACATTCTGATTTCCTGGACATGATAGTGCTACTGTACAAGGGAATGGAGTAATTGACATGCAAAACACCAAGTAGGTTCAACAACAAACTCAGGGTCATCTACCAAATTTATAGAATTTTTTGACAAAGGATCAGGGGTCACCTTGTTGTTGTTGTTCTTTGGAGGAGGGATGCTAGACTGACCATCCTTCCAAGTAGTGTTATAAAGAAAATTTTGCAGCCTAATTTGTCTATTGAAATTTTATTAATAGGGGGCCCTATTATCAGTGGGGTTTCTATCATTCTTCATCTAAGGAAGGTTCAGACCTTTTATAGCATTTAGAATTTGACTCATTTCACTAGGCTCTTTCTTTTTTCCTCCTATGGCTTTTTTTTCTTCCTTTCTATTTCCTTTGTTCCCAAATAACCTAGGATCATCTCTTTTGATTTCTAATCTCCTTGAAATCCTTAGGTTATTTTCTATATTAATGGAAATCCTAAAGGCCTACCTTAAAGCTCTACGCTTCTTGTCCCTAAGCTGATAGGCTACTTTACCAATTAAAGCATTCAAATAAGTGATCAAGTATACCTTGTCATCAATTCACATGGCTTGCATTGGCTTATACATCCTTTTTTGGAACCTATTGTTGAACTTAGTGACAGATTCATTTGGCAATCTCTTGATGTTATTAAATTCAGTCATAATGTAACTCCAATTTAACTTGTCACCATATTGTTCCCTAACACAATATTCAATATCCTTCCAATCCATAATAGATGATTCAAGCAGTCTCTTAAACCATTCCCTAGCATCTTCAGTAAGTGATTGAACAGACAACTTCAGCTTCAACCTCATAGTCACACATCATATCTAGAAAACTTCTTAAGTGATCTTCATAGGTAATAGCATTATTTCCAAAAAATTTAGGCAATCTTTTTCTCATCTATTGTGGAATAGGATTAGGGAAACCAAGAATTCTATTAAAACATATTTTCCTATAGCCTTCTAAATGGATAGGTCTTCTTTGCAAATCAATCCTAGGATGGTAGGGATCATTTCTTTTGACATTATTATCAGCATTACTAGTACTAGCATCACCAAGAGGTTTATTCAGATCTACTTTTTGTGAAAAAGAAGATTAAAAAGGAAAAGGTACCTGGGTGGTATCTTGATCTACCTTATCATATCCACCATCTTCATTACCCCTAGGCATAATTGCAGATTGCTTCTTAGCAATCTCTAGGAACTTGATCTTATTATTCATCTCAACTATAGTAGCGCCATTTTCTACAATCTCTAATTTCTTGGCCAAAGCATATCTCTCTCTTTTCTTTTCGTTTCTAACTCAATATCTGAAGGTGACATAGAATCATGGATTTAGACAACTTGTACTAGCTCATTGATCCTAATACCAACTTCCTTCTGTTTTCCTTTATCTTGAAAATTAACAGCATGTCCTATATCTCCCCTAGCTTCTAAAGCCTTATAACTCTTGATCTATTGTATTACAGGACCCTCTTGGTTCATGTCTTGATTCTGTAATAATTTTTTCTCTTGTATTCTAAGTCGCTCAACTTGACCCATAATGTTAGGTTGCCCAACATTAGCCGCTATCTCATTTTTCCTTTTTAAAGTAGCATTTCGCCTTAGTAATTCTTGTTTTTCTTCATAATTCTTCATAATCATTTCTTCCCTTACCTTCTAAATCCCTATATCAATAACTTCTTGCTTAGAACACTTCTCTCTCAAGATTTGTATCTCATTATGATCAGGAATAGTAAATTCAGAACCAATCGTTCTATCTTCATTAAAACTTTCAGGCTCCAAGTATTTGGGTCTCACTTTTTCAGGTGAATAATCTAACATGAAAGGGTTTGTACTACATTGGCATGTATTTGTACTATTTCTATCACCTAAACCAAGTGTATGGGGTTGTACAACCTTTTCTTGATGTATTATTTTAGGAGTTTTATAGAATTCATCATCAAACAACCCTGGGTGAGAACTAGGACCTTTGGAGAAATGTTCCTCATCAGAAAGAAGATGATAAGGGTTTTCTTTCCTTATTATTTTCTCTTGAAAATAACTTCCTTTCTGCATCTGATCTCCTTTCATAGCCTAATTTTGCCTTCTCCTAGGAGGGAGATCAATTTGTAACTTGGTTCTAGGATTTTCCTTCATATTTGCCCGTGTATTTTTCTTATTATTTGTCAACATTGAGAGAAAAAACTTGCAATTATTGACACTAGTTAAACCTTTTGATTCACCACCCACTCTTATCTAAATGGGAAAAATAATGAATATAATGACAAATGCTTAGCTAATGTGTTCTAGCAAAATATGCACAATTTCTAAATCCATGGGCAAATTCACGTGAAATGCTTACTTCAAACTCTACCCAAGGTAAACACAGATCTTAAATGATATACTAGTTCATGACAACAAAAAGTGTATTCCCCAGCGGAGTCACCATTTTGCTAGTGTTTAATATCATAGTGAAATTACTCACACAACCTAAGGATTAGCCAATTCCTAGTAGCAATTACATGAATAAACCACTTTGACCCAACTTCAACAAAACCAAAAATGGTTTCCTACTCCTTAGGCTTTGCTAACCCAAGGTGAGTATAGCTAGGGATAATTCTAATGCAAATTATTTTATGAAATTATCTTAGTTTCATTCTAATTCTCATCTTTTACCCTCAGGCATGTACACAGTTTATCAACTTTCTTTGAAGACTTCTCAAATTTATATGTATCCCCTATAAGTAGATCTAGTTATAATTCTCCTACAATTTACAAATATTCCTAGAAATAGCAACGATCTAAGACTCAGGAATTAGATATAAATGAGTATTGACCAACTTTTTATAACTTGTAAATAAATTGGAATGAAATAATTTTGATTTTTAAAATTGATTTCATATGTAGCAGTAGAAATCACCCTTGCTTATTTCTAACTCATGTGACCAGTGCCTCATCCATTGGGCAAAAAATTGACTATTGGTGGGAGATCTAATTCAAATGACTTGTAAATGAATTAATCAATTATAATCACCCATTTCCATTCTTATGAAGTATCCTTTCTATAAACTCATAAACCCTACTAATTCATTGAAGCATTTCTATAATTCCTTGAATTAAAAGAAATAGTGATATCAGCATACAACCCATCCAGATTGCATTTAGCCAAGTTAAACCTTATTTAAAATGACTTCAAAGTAGACAAACCCACAAAAAGGAGATAGAAATTGATGACACAAATATAGTGTAAATACCCCTTTGTATTATTCTTTCATATGACTAATACAATGACCAATAGAACATAATTGAAAACCTAGAATAGATGGCTATCTCTGTCATTCCAATGTGTCATCAAAGAGTACAATTGGAAGCAAATTCAGAAAAAATACATACCATTGGACCGACTAAAAGTATTTTTCCTGAGAAACACAAAAGTTATACAAGTTTTGAACCCTCACATTGCCTTTAAAGCTCACTTATATAGACATGAGTTGTAACAAGCAAAGGGAAAATGTGATTGATGGGTGTCCTTCAAAAGATTCTTACATAAACCTGTAACAAAAAGACAAAATGCAAATAATAGAAAGGCTAATACATTGAACAATCTTTTGTGGGTCCTCTTCTGTTATTTTCCTTTGGAAAGGCAAAAATACTATGATTAGATCTCTTTAGAATTCTGATTCCTTGGGATAGGTGGCCATCAAATGTGACAATGACAAGTCATCTCCTTCTTACTAAGGATTCTTTTTGTCTTTGTCATCAACGATAGAGATGGCTTCTACTTTTGTACCCTCTTTTTCATCATCACCATCCACCTCATCATTTCCTTCTATCTATTCCATAGACATAAACTTTTCCTTCCACTCATTGTAAATAGTGTCATTAGGCCAATCAAAATTGAGGACATCTCTTTGTACTGTTATCAGAGAATTTCAAGTTGCTTCTATATCGACCAATTCTTTTCTGGTGGAGTTATAGAATATTTGCACTTTAACCAACTCCTCATTTGTCATAGCCCATAACAAGTGGCCCTTTTCATTTATAACCTTATTTATTCTTTCACAAAAGACTTCATCTAGCTCCCTCTTCCATTATTCCTTTTCTTTTATTTTATCAATCATTTTTAAAGCACAAGGGAATAAATCATTTTTTTCTGAAAATACTTGGAAAAAAAAATAGTTAGTCTTTTTTGGAGAGAATCTTTCTTATCATCAAAACCCCACAACTTATTTAATAAATCAAATTATCTTTCTATCTAATGAGATGTTAGCTAAATAATAGATATACAAATAGCAGTGATATCTTCATCTCTCTCTATCCATTTCTGTACAAGGGGTCTGAAAATAACTTCATTCTACTTCAATTCATCCACGATAGCTGAAGTCCTTGTTAATTGATCAAAAATTGTGGGCCATTCTATCCTGTCTATCAAATACATGATACCCTGCCTCAATTTTTCTTCATACTAATTATTAAGTTCTACATGCATTGCATATAACTATCTTAAACAATTCCCTCTCATCTAAAGTGCCTATCTGCCATAGGAGCTCAGCTATCCCCATCTTCAAGGGCACATGAAAAGGAAACACATGTGGTTTCCCCACAAAACTATATACTTCTATTACAGTTAAAACATTATAAGGGATTATATCCCCCCAATTATGACTATCCAATAGTCCTTGTGCATGGTCCTTGGGTTTGACCAATTCTAACAATGCTTGTGGAATTCTGTTGTTGTCCCCTTTCAAAAGAAACCTAAGCCTTGATGCAAAGTATCTATCAAATCTCACATAATTGGCATCTATAGCTTTTGAAGTCATATCTACACTCCATGGCTACACTGGATTCCTCTCTCCATCCCTGATCATTTCCAACTCCATACCCTTAGAGAAGAAGGTAAATCCCTTGTACAAGCATACATGCATAAGCAATGAATACCAACAGAATGGTTTGTCCACTTTTCCCCGTGCTATCCCCACTAGGCCATTGTGAATTTCTTTCACAAGAAAAGTAGCAAAATCCAAAATAGTGCTCATCCCAAATTGAAGAGTTTGAGCCATGATAAGGACAATAGAGCCTAGGATTTGATCAACTTCATCCATCCTAAATCCTTGCAAAGAGAAAAATATAATGCTTGAGCTCTAAGGTTGAAATTTCTTCTCAACAATGGCTCTAGGGTACTGGCTGTAATCACAAGCAAAGTGCCAATTTTAGCAGCATGCTCTTGCAGTGGCCCTATTCTTAGGTAAATCTTTTGTGCATCATACCTTGCTTGAAGGTCATCCATATCAATAGTTTCATGCACAACATGGTTATGACTAAGTTTGAAAACCTCACTAATTAATTCAGGGAAAACCCTAAAAAGATTCACTCCAGCATGGTTCTTTACCCACGTTATCATCAGATCATATTTCCTCACCAAATCCATCAACAAATCACTATCAAAGAAAACTGTGGGGACTGTTAATTTACCAATGTCAAACTCCCATACATTGCTCATAGGAGTGTCTAGTTTTCGGTCTGAAAACCATTTCTGAAACAACTCCAGACCCCCCATGGAAACTTGGGCATCTCTTACCCAATTTGCCCTATCATAAAAACCATCTTCTATAGCTACTCTAGGGTGTTTTGGAATGAGTTCCCTCCCCTTAGTTATTTCATGCATCAGTAAGGGGAATTGTTCAAGAAAATCATCGTGCACAGAACATTTCAAATAATTTGTTTGTCTAGTGAATTCTTTTTGAGGAGGGATTTTGAATAAAACCCTATAAATTTTATAAGAGTAGATACTTAAACTTTTTAAAAGAGTCACAGAGTACTTACCCACTAGAATTTGCACTTCTACACTATGTGATTTCTTCTGCAATTTCACTGGATCGCTAGATAAAAATTTTGTGCCCTGGCTCTAAAAATTTTGTATACACTGATGTTCTTTCTGTGCTTTAGTGATTCATTAATGGTAAGATCATGACTTCTTTTCATATATTGAAGTCGCATGAATGAAATATGATCCTTATTTACTCTTAGTAACCGTTACCTCAAATTTGCAACCAAATTTGAATCCTATCGTTAGATTTTTAACAGATGGGATGACTTTGATTTAAAAGGTAACAAGCTTTATGTCTTTCAAAATAAGGCCATGTGCCACAATACCACTTGGCTGCATTTCTTAAATTTCTTGCACCTTATAATTGTAGGGAAGCATCGCTCATTGATCAAGACAAGATCTATGATTAGATCAATTCATATTTGAAGAAAGTCGAGTCAGCTATACTTACCAATAGGAAGCCTTTGTATGAGTTTGTGCCTTTTGACAACTTCCATGCTAGCGATTCCCATATCTTTTTCTGAGAAAATAGGTGCTTGATGTCATTCTTTCCACATGTCAAACTGGCACATTCCCACTTTCCTTATCGAATGAGCATCTCCATATTGTGGGATTGCGCCAGTCCTTGATCTTCGAAAGATTAATTGTGACACTGCTTATATCCTTTAATCCTTTCAAGTTGGTAATAATGACATCACCATGGACACATGTCTACATGGAACTTACTCACTTTATTTAAACTTCATTCAAGTTCTTTATGCAGGAAAGTGCCCTTCGTTGATCAAGACAAGATTAATGATGTGAAAAATTTCTGCACTTTATGATCAATCATCCATTTGGACCAATGAAATGACTTTTCTCAATCCTCATGCTCTGGACCACTTGACTACTACATTAATTTTTGAGGCTTTTCATGCCTAGAGCATAAGTGTCTTCAGCTAAGCACAAGTGGTAGAACACATGGCATAACTCAGCGTTCTTCCATAATTTTGCCCCATTGTGACACACGTTACAAAGGCGCATACCCGCATTCCTTATTTGACTAGCAGCTTTATAATGCAAGATTGCACTAACCCTCAACCTTTGAAAGATCTATGGCTGATAAGGCTTCACTTCCATTTGGCAGACAAAATTCTTTAGTGGCACATCTGGCAGTACATGTCAGCAATCATTTTACAGTGTGGCACCCTGTAGCATATAGTTAGAGATTCTCAACCTCACCTTGCCATAAGTCAAAAAAATGCTTGCCTGCATTATTTATCTCTCACATAACTTCAAAATGTGTGCATGCACTAGCCTTTGATCTTTGACAGATCAACGATTATAGAACCAAGCATTTTAAAATACCACGTTGGCTAAAGTGACGAATAAAATATTTCCATCCATTCCAACTCATCTGACGCTTGCCATGGAAGACATCTCAATCATCATCCTTGGAAATGACGAGCCCATCTTATCAGATTGTGCCACTTGACCCATTGATGCTTTATTGCATTATTTATTTCATGAACATCTCCTTCTTGCAGGAAAGTGCTAGCCCTTGATTCTTTCAAGATCGATGATCAAACATTATTTTGCGACACAGTGAGACTGGAACGTCAGGAAGGGCTACATGTCATCATAGCGCATGCTAGCATTGTTTAAAAACCTTGCATCATCTTATTGCGAGAATGCGAGGCCTGTTGATTTGATCAAGATCAATGGTCACATAAAATCTATGTGACATAAGACCTTTTTTCAATAAAATAAGCAAGCCCAATGCAGACGAAACACAACTCATTAAGGTTTAAACAATATTTAATGAAATTACTTGCACAACTCCAACCCTAGGTAAAATGATATTCCATTAAAAACATTTTCTGAAAATACTTCGAGTTTTTCTAAAAACTAAGGTTAAAAAAAGGCAAGGCACTAGGGTTTCTGAGAAATTTTCTGAAGACAAATCTTGAGAATTTAATAGGATTTCAAAGACATAAAAACTAGGCTATGAACTAGGTCAATCTAAGGGTTTGAAAAAGAAAAAGGAACAAAACCCTAATTTGCAAGACACAAAGACTCAAATGATTTTTCACTAAAATTTTCCAATGTTTCTGCATTGTGAAAAATCAAACCAACAGATCCCTTCCACAAACTTCTAAATTTGGTATGTGCCCCCGTAGGCTTACTTCTCTTATCCCATAGTAGAACTTGATCTCCTTCCATAAATTTTTGAGGCCTTATTTTCTGATCAAAATTTTTTTTCACCCTCACTTGATAGTTTGTGATGTGATCTACCAATTCTTTTCTCTCCTCCTCAATCTTTTGAAGGTACAATATCCATTTTTTAATAGAAGTAGAAAACACCTCATGTTCAATTACTTTTATTAGGTTTAGAGTAGCTAGCTCTAAAGGTAAAGACAATTGTTTCATACACCAACTCAAAAATAGTCATTCCAATGGCCCTCTTGGGAGAGGTTATATCCACCAAAGTGCTTCATACAACCATTTATTCCAGTCTCTCCCTTTTCCATCCAATAATTTCTTCATGACATTAATTAGGTTTTTGTTTGTGGATTCTTTTGCGCTTTTCCTTGTGGAAAGTAATCAAAGGTATGTGATAGCTAGGCACCATGATAATAGTAGAATAATTGAATTTCTTGAGACAAGAAATTATGTCATTAATAGTTACCATCTTGTTTGGTACCCTGAAGTGAGTCAAAATATTTTTTGTTAAGAATTTACATACTACCTATGATATTATGCCTTTCACAGGAATCACTTCGACCAATTTGGTGAAGTAGTTTGTGGTGGTGAGAATATGAGTGTGACCAGCACTAGAGTTTGGGTTGATTGGGCCTATAAAATCTAGTCCCCACTATTGAAAGGGTTCTTCTATAACCACTAGCTTTAAGGGAAGGGCAACTAGTAATGGTTTCCCAATAAACAGTTTACATTTTTCACAATTACCTACCCAATTATAAGCATATTTGAACATACCCGGCCAATAATAGCCACTCCTTAGAATTTTAAAGGTTGTTACCGTGGATAAAAAATGTCCTCTGGAAGCTTCATTATGAAAGGTTTTGAGTAGCTTCTCCTACTAATCAGTATCAACACATCTAAGGAACATACCATCTAGGCCTCTTTTATACAAATTATCATTAACAATCATGAACTTTGTTTCCCTTAGTTGAAGACTTCTCTGATCCTTTCCTTTTAGATGGTTTGGACATTCTCCATATGTTTTTTTTTGATGAATAGTCCCTTCCTTATAACTAAAAAGTAAAATTAAGTTACATATTCACAAAAAAGGGGTCAAGGGAAATAGGATCACCCCATGATTTCATACAACATATGACCAGATATCAACTATTCATCAAAAAAAAAGTTTTAGAAAATAAAAAGCCTCAAGCTACCAGTGTAGTACCAGCCAAGGAAGGAGGATCCTTATCATTAGATCCACACCTAGAGGTGGGGTGTGCATATGGCTCAGGGGGAGCCCATTTGTTGTTAGTAGCAACATCAACTTCTTCTTTCTCTCCCTTAGGCCTAGGAGGAGAAATGGTTAAGTCCAACCAAGGAAACACCCACTTGGGATCTAAATGCATAGAGGGACAATTGGTAGTAGGACTGATAGGAGGAGCCATTGCTAGACCTTTGAGGAGGTGAGGTAGAGCAGTGTCAATCACTAGAGCCTCCAAAAGAGCTACACCAACTAAAAGCACCACCATTGGGAGAGAAGTGTGGCTAAGAGTGAGGAATGTGTGAGTGGTGTGTAGAACTACTATATCCTTGATGACCATCATGAGGACGGGTATAGTTGTTAGAGGTAGAATCTTGCAGAATACAAACTACCATACAGGGGGCATTTCCCCAATGTGCTAATAGCTCATATAGGTGAACCACCTCTAGAGCCACTTCATTTTTTTATACTTGAATCTACAACATGAAATTGTTATAAATACATGCTTTAAGGTACATAGCAACATTAATGTCAAGTGTGTTATTAGCATAAATAACCACATTGTGATCTTTCCAAATGGTAAATAAGATCTCCAATCTAAAAGTATGCCATATCTAGGAGTACTTGAAGGGAATCTGAGTGTTGTAACCTAGTACAACCATATGCCAAAAGAAACTTTTTGGGTAGAAGGGATGAAAGAGACCATGGATCCATTTCCAGTAATATTGAGCTCATTGACAGAACCAAAAAATGTGCAAAAAAGTCTCTGGTTGACCATAGAAAGGGAAATAGTTGTCAAGAACACCCAGATGCCACAATCAAGGGCCTAAAGGAAAGCCTAGAAAAGAAAACACCAGGCTTAGTAATGGTTTTCCATATAGTGGAAAACCTATGACTCCAAGTATGGTGAGAATATTGTGAATGCCATCTTTGGTTGAGAACTTCAACCATGGGCAAGTGAGGAACTAGTCATTGGTAGCCTAGCCTAGGCTTGTACCTGGTTACTAGGGTGTATGGATACCACTTCCAGTCTTTCCACCAAAGGTGAGATGAATGAATGACAATTTTATGTAACAAGTGTGGAGGCATCACAAAAACTAGAAGATCAAAAGTCTGGCAATCTAGATGAGTGAGCTAGAATTGTACTTTCATGCCTTCCCATGACTATAAGCTCATAGTGACTCTATAGAAAATAGCTTTATGGGTTCTTATGGAACGTTTAAAAAAAATGGAGCATTAGCCCATGTACTTTGGCTAGGGGAACACCTTGGATAGAAAATAATGGTGACCACCAGAGATTGTGTTGGTTCATGAAGAGCCCTTATCTAAACCCATCACCAACCTAGTAAAGCTAGGGCTTAAGTACTTCCTAGGCTTTCCAAATACTCTTGGCAAAAAAAGTTCCTTGAATCTAAATAGGTTTAATGGTCACAAGAAGGGACTAAAAACCAATGCCCTTCCATGTTGGCCGATGAATCAAAAAACTTGAAGAAATGCAATGCCACAAAAAAATCTTCCAAGCTTCATTGCCAAAAAGAGCTTGAATAACCCATTTGGCACAAAGAATAATACCTTGCTTCTAGGTAGAAAACAAGCCTAGGCCACTAGATTCTTTGGGAAGAAAACATAAATCCCAGAGAACTCTATGAAAGCCCTGGTGAGAAGCATCTAAAGCCTAGAGGAAGTCGCATAATAGTCATTAAAGTTTGAGATAAGAAGCCTTTGAAGGAGACCAACAAGAAGAGTAGTACACATGGGTGGTGGCCAACACTTTGGAACAAATCTAGAATGCTTGGAAGGGAAAGAGATTTGGTGATCCAATATTCCAACTTCTTCTCTATTCATGCAATGACTGCATTCCAGAGCTCACCAATAGAAGCTTTAAAGGAAAAAGGGATGCCTATAAAACAAAAAAACTTCACCATGCTAGACCCATTTCCATATATATTTCCCAAGCCAAGCTAGTAGGGGAAGGGAAGACTACCTATAGAAGAGAGTTCTATGCGACTGTATTGAAGACCATGAAACAAGACATAAGGTGTCAAGACATTGTAGAGTAGAGGAAACATTCTCCTCATCCTCAACGACAATGAGAAAGGAGTCATCTATGAAATGGTCATTCATAAGCTAATTAGGGGAGTCTAGAAGTGAAGTACCACTGATCCTCCCTTGTGAGATGACATTTGTGAGAAAGTCCCCAAAACCTTTAGCAGTCAACACATATAGAGAGGGTGTCATAGGAAAACCTTGTTGAATTGAATGATAAAGCCCAAAGGCTTCAGATTGATGGTCATTGATGGAGATCCAAGTAGAGGCATCACCAAAAAGCATCTAGATTGACAGTAGAAAAGTAGGGCCAAACCTAAGCACCTAAAGCATTGTAAGAATGAAAGGCCACTCTATCTAGTCATAAGCTTTGGAAAAATCAATCTTAAGAAAGATGGCCTGTTGCTTGGAGTTTCGAGCCCATTCCATCCCTTCCCACAAAAATTATATTGTCTAGGATATAATGGGATTTGATAAACCCCATTTGTTTAGGGTGAATATTATGAGGAAGAAAGTGTCAAATTTCAAGAGAGAGCCTTGGCAATTATCATGTAAGAGACATTTAACAAGGTGATGGGCCTCCAATTGCATATATCTTTAGGGTCACCTACCTCAGGTATGAACTTTACATTTCCCTTATTATTAATATTACCTAAAGAGAAAGAATTGTAGGTCAAGGTAAATCTTATATAGGTTTGGTCCAATTTCTTCCCAAAAGCCTTTGTAAAATTCACAAGGGAAACCATCACAACCAAGGGCCTTATCATCCACCACGGAGAAAAAAACCTCCTTGAGGTCTACTAAAGTGAGCTTTTTCTCATAGAACACATATTTTTTTGGAGTGAGCCTTTTAGTAGTGACATCCAAACAAGCCTATAAGGCTTCATTTTGGGCTTTTAAATGGCCCTGCGCCATGAAAACTTTTTCATAGTGGTGAATAAAAGCTTGGAGAATGTTAGGAAGCTCATAGAAGGATTTTTGACCCTCCCAAATGCATTTGATCCCAACCATATAATGGAAAGCCCTCAACACATTAAAAAACTCCTTGGAAGCTTGATCTCCAACCTCCAGCTAATGTAGGTAGGCTTTGAGCTGAGCTCCCTAAGTAGTATATTTGTCTAAAGCTTGCTTCTAGTGGTGGAGGTTGACAAGCCAAACCTGGAGATCCATGTCAAATGGATTCATGGCTAGATATTAGTGGTTTTATAAAGATCTTTGGTAGTGGCCTCATATGATCTCTTGTAGTAAGTGGCCAATTGTCTTTCACAAATACAAAAAACCTTGTAGTACAAGCGATGGCATCATTCCACCATTGAATCCACCCAAAAGTGGATTAGGGCCTAGGTTCAAGATTCCATGTTTGTAAAATATTTGAGATAGTGGGTGGATGTGATAGTAGGGAGGTATGAAGATAAAACCAAGTTTTATAATTATCAGGAGGGGTAGAATGCCAAAAAATGGAGAAGTGAATGGGAAAATGGTAAAAAATAATCACATCAAGGAGTGGATTGACAAGTAGCATACTCATGTGAGATAAGGAAGAAAAGGACTGAGAAAAAATCATAGCATGGTCTAGCCTTTTAAGAACCTTTTTAGATCTCTTTTGAAAGTGAGACCAAGTGTACTAGATGCCTTAGCACGAAGCTAGTTGAGGTGGTGTACTCACTCTCCTTTCCCCTTAGCTTTTCCATTTGTTATTTCTCATGGTTCTAACACATGTAGAGAGTGGTTTAGATTTTTTTGTCTTTTCAAAATTATTCTTTTGGCATTTTCAATGTCTATTCCCATGATGCAGTCAAGTGTTCACACCTATGGAGGTGGCTAGTTGATCATTTGTCACCTGTCCCCTAGATATTCTGCAAAGATTTCAATATGGTTGAGCTAGTGGTATTCTACCTTTTTGATGATTAATTGGAGAGAGGGAAGCCTAGTTTTCTCCATATGTTAGAAAGTATGCTATGTCTAAAAACTATTCATCTTTCAAACAATAAATTAGGGCATGTTACTTCTTCTTTATTTTACAACATAATCTTGTAAAGACCTTGACCAAAAACTAGCTTGGATGACTTGATATCTAGGCTGAACTCCTACACCTTTGACACCCAGGTAGCTCGATTGTTTACTGCTACATCCTATTGTGTAAAAATGCTAATGACTACTAAAGATGGTACATAGACTACAAAATTTGAATAAAGAATGTAGTATCAAAATTGCTTCACAACTTTCACAATAACAAAGGCTTACTTCTCAGCTAGAGAATAATGTAACTCATATTTCTTTAGAGGAATACTCATAAAATAAATAGGTAGTTCCTCTCCCTTTTCATTCTTCTAAAGTAGGATACCAAACATAGTATGATCTGATGCATAGCAATACATTATAAAGTCCTTAAAATTAGGATGAAAAAGAGAAGACACCTTTGCAATAGCTTCTTTTACCTCTTCAAATGCTCCAACTTGAAATTTTGTTTCTCACTTAAAAGGTTTGCCATGGGTTTTATGGTTTTAGCAAAGTCACGTACAATTTTTTTTGAGAAATTTGATCTATTCAAAGAAAGATCTAACACCATTAAGATTCACAAGGAGACATGACTATTGAATTTCTTTCACTCTTTTAGGGTCAATCTTGATCCCTTCCTTGGAAACTATATACCCTAGTAGCTTTCCTTCTATCACAGAAAATGTTGATTTCTTGGGATTTAATGAGATCACATGTTCTCTATACATTTTGAGCACTTTCCTCAAATATTTCAGATGCTTTTTCTATCTCCTAGAGAATATAATCATATCATCAAGATAAACATGATGCTTTTATCTAGAAGATGCCTGAAAGTTGAACTTATTGCACATTGGAAAGTTGCGTATGCATTTATCAAGCCAAATGGAATTCTCTTATAAGTGAAGGTATCCCACATAGTTGTGAATGCTATTTTATGTTGATCTTCTTCAAAAAATCCTATTTGATTATAACCAAACAACTTAGCAATAAATGATATCATCTTTGAGCTAGCTACTATCTAGAGAATTTGGTCAATTATGGAAAAAGTAAAGTTATCCTTTAGGCTCACTTGATTCAGGTTCCTAAAGTCTACACAGATCCTTATCTCTCCACTCTTTTTTCTTATTGGAACTATGTTTTCCACCTATGTGGAGTGGTGTATTGGAAATATTATACAAGCTTTGAGAATATTATCAATTTCCTTGAATATTACATCTTAAACTTTCGGGTTATAGGTCCTTAACTTCTATCTAAAAGGAGAAGTACCTAGCTTAAAAGCAATATGGTGCTTGAACTATCTTCCCCTATAGGTCTTCAAATCTTCATATGACCAATTCAATACATCAATGTATTCTTGTAGTAGTTTGATGAATCTTTCTTTCTCATCTATCTTAGAATAGGTCCCTAGATTCACCATCTTAGGATTGTGTTTATCTCCTAAGTTGACCTTCTCATACTCACCATTCTCAACCTCTTTAGGAAATAAAATTTTAGCTAACAGAGCATCTCACTTGTTGGAAAGCTTCTCAACTTTGATTGGGGCTTTAGGTATCACATTTCCTTTTAATTGTATTACCCCTTGTATCTCTTCACCTAATAAGTCAAGATAAAACTTCCTACATTCTAACTCAAAACCCTTAAAATAATTAGTGGAAAATTTTTTGATACCTTGTAAGAAAGCATTAATATGTGCATCATCTTTTAATACTTGCCATGCGTTATTTTTGTTTGGGACACTCAATCTATGAATGATCTCCACAATATAATTATCAATTACAAAATTAGGGTGAGGAGTTACCAAAGAATCTGATACTACCAAGGAATATGCTTTGGCATTTAGCTCTCTAAGAACTAACTCTATGGAAAAAGCTTCAAAGCCTTCAATTTCATCCTAGACCTAATTTCTATAGTGCTTCAATCTTTCATTTTTCATTGAATACAAATTCCTGACCTATTTTACTATCAATTTTGCATCTACTTTTTCTTTTAGCAACTTGATATTTTTCTTTTTTGCCTCTCATAGTCCCATAAGAAAATCTTCATAGTCTATCATATTATTTGTATTTTTAAAGGCTAACTTGAATGAAGAGGGAAATATTTTACCTGTAGGGGATATGAAGACTATACCAACCCTAGACCCACTCGAGCAGTAGCTTCCATCAAACTCCAATATCTAGGGTGAATCCGCATCTTATGACTACATACCTACTTCTTAATTTTTAGACATAATCAAGTAATTAGCAAAGTTAGTTTCTTGATAGAGGTTTTGAGATTTTGGGTCATCAGATGGGAAAGTTGTATATTTAGACTTGGCTTTAGGTAGCAAGGTTACTTTCTCTTTTCCTATGGGTATGATGGCTTAGGACCAATCCATTTTAACTTCTCCTCCCAAATCTTGACAAAAAGTTTGGATAAGGAGCATGCCATAGCTGGTAGGAATGTCTACAACTAGAATAGTATGTTTTATTATATTCTATGGGAAGGTTGCTAAAGAAACTTGGGCATCCTTGATTTGACCTATTAAGGGTACCTTCTTGGAATCCATTGAATAGCACTTGCCAAAAGTCTTAGTTAGAGGGAGATCAAGATCTTTTTCTACTATGGCTAGCATTATATTATCAGATGCACTAGAGTCTATAATACAATTACTCAATTTAAAGCCATGAAGGAAAAGGGATCCATAAAAGGGGTTAGGTTTTTCACAGTAGGATAACTCTGGGCTGACTTTATGAGGCTAGATCAAATCTTTATGGTGGTCAGGCTTTTGAGTTTTGGTTTCTTTACTAATAGAAACTTTATTTATCTATTTAGCAAATACATTAGGTGAAGGTTGATGAACATATTCAATTATCTTATTAAGCTCACTAGGATTCATTCTCAAGTACTTAGTAGGGGATATTTGAATTCTAGATGTTTTAATAAATTCAACTATATCAAATGCAAAGTCAGGATCAAACCTTTTCAAAATTTGAGCAATAGGAGACTGTGTCTATGACAACTTACTCTCACCTTCTCCTCTAGTTCTAGAATCCTTTACTTGAGAGAGACTTGCAGTATTTTTGGATTGAGAATTAGCTTTGGCCACCTTTTGCTCCCTGGTTAGTACCGAACATGAAGCTTCTCCCAAAGTTAAAAGAATGTCACCACCTATATCAAAGCTAGATTCATACTGAAAGTATAAACTTAATGAGTTTCCAAGTCCTTTAGAAGGCTCTTCTTCTATTATTATATTCGTTGTGGCTACTTTATTAGCTTCAAGCTGCTCATGTCTCACATTCTCATGACATGTAGCCCCTTTGTGATCATTAGTGAGGTAAAAAATACACATGTTGGTTTTGTTGGGGGAGGCTCAATTTGCAATCTTTGTTTGCTAGGAGGCAAGGTAAATTGTCTCCCTTGGGGAGGATCATTTTGATTAGGATATTTCCTTGGAATATCTTGATAGGGAAATGAGGCTTTAGGGAGCTATTTCTTTACTACTAAAAGATCTTAGCTAGCTTTTGAACAAGTGCATTATTGGAAAAAGATGATGTTGAGGCTTGAGAATTTGGCATTTGTACATCTTTCTTCCACTTTCTAAATATAATAAGATCATCATCCAACTCTATGTCAAGAGTTTGAGATGTTGCAAGTGTTTGAGGATTATCTCTTTTCGTTGGAAAAGCAACATATGGGGACATTGCATTTAAAAAGAAACCTTTCTAGTTTTCACCATTTGGCATGCTAGCCATAGGTATTTGATGCAGAGCTTTATTGAATTGGGTTGCAAACTCATGTGTGGGCACATGTATTTATTTTTCATCTAGCTTAATTTCATTAGCAAAGAATTTGTATCTTCAGTTGCTTTAAATCTGGCCTCAAAATCATTTTTCATAGTATTCCAAGAGGTGATAGATGTATTTAGTAAATGATTAAACCAACCAGCTACTAATTCTATCAAGATCTAAATGAACAAACTTATGGAAAAATCCTCTATCACTATGACCAAAACTCACAACACTGTATCAAAAGCGTTTAAATGTTCTTCAGGTGACTTTTTTCCATCTCCACTAAATCTATAGAGGATTTCTTGTACCCCTTTAGGTAATATTCCAAGATTTCCTACAAGTTTTATAGGTCCTATCACAACACCCTAGGGTTGATTTTGAGCCATTCCTAGTAATCTAAAACTAATAGGGAGGATAGTAATAGTAGAAGGGATTAAGGTTCTAGGGATGAGTACCGATTGTATAGAAAGAAAAAGACTACCACCTTTAGTAGGAGATGACAATCTGCTGATAGTTTTAGCTTTATTCCTTTTCAAAGAAAGGTCAAGATTGAAATTTATTCTAGCTAAGTCATCAAAATCTTCATCCACTAAGCCTGAAAATCTATTAGCCCATGTATACCTTTTCGTAGCTAGGGTGAAAGTTCAATTTGATCTAATTAATTATTTGTACAAGAAACCCTTTTCACCACAGTTTCTTCTTGCACTACTGCAATCCCTCTAATCCTCTTAGCAAATTCTTCTTCTCTTTCTAGTACTAATTATGCTTGGAGATACTATTGATTACTAACTTGATTAACCTAGGCACAAGCATTGAGGTTAGAAACAATATCTTCTTGTGTATCTTGAAATCCTAGGTATGGTTGTAGAACATGTAACTACTTGTTGTTAGGAAGTACCATTTCCCAAAACCATGTAATTTATTAGGAACCTCAAAGAAAAGAAACTTTGTCTTTTAATTCCCCAACAAAGTTGCCAAAAATTGTTAGTAAATAGTTTTTCACAAGATTTTAACACTTTTAAAAAGGAAAATGTCTATAAACTAATAGATTGAATTCCTAATTATAGATAAGGAATTATTTTCTTGAAATTTCCTTTATCTTATATAAGGTATAGCTAACCTGTTTATGAAAAAGATAATTCTTAAGTCCTCTATTGAGGGAATATCTTCCCAATGAGCATTTTACTAAAAATACTGAAAAGCTTAAGTCATCTCATGAATATAAGATGAATGTGAATACTTAAAAACCACTTAATTTTAACAATAAGTGTCATCCACATGATTGAATGTTAAAAATGGATAATCAAATGAATAATATGAATTTCAAGTCCCACAACATTCAAACTTCAAAGAAAATAATTCTAGAATACACAATAAATATAACTTAACTTTCACACATAACTAACATTCTCAAGAATGCAAATTACTATAAAGTAGATAATAGTATCTACTTTATAAAGCTTCAACACATAAAAGTATATAATTTATTTAGCTTTGCTAATAATTTAGAAAAGATTGTCTTCAAAATTCAAAAATGCTTAACCTTAAAAAAAAATTATTTGTGTCTTGGTATCTATGGAGAGATGAACCCCTATTGGATATTAGTTATTACATATTTATACAACATAGGGTTGGATAACTATTCAAAATTACCCCACTAGGAGTAATTGTCTTTTAATTAACATGACTATGTTAACTAAAATGCATAAAAGGAAATAAATAGGCGAAAACAAGATGCAACCATCCAATGATCACATGTCGTATCAGGAAGAATTGTTCACACCAATTGTGATTCTTGTAGCCTTCCATGTCTCATAATTAGTGATAAATATAGAAATAACTAACTGATGGGGTAAACCAATGTAGGCAATTCTTTGCTTCTAGACTTCATTTTCCCTCTTTAGCTTTGTTACTTTCTCTTCATGCATTACCAAATGCTTCTAGTTTATTATCAACTGTAAGGAAACTTGGCAACCAAGAATATAACCGTTTCCACATAATCCATAATAAATCTGAAATAAACACGAAATTAAAATCCACATGCAAGAGAATAGACAACATACTCACAAAATTGTGACACAAGATATACCCTGGGAAACCCTCATTGAGGGAAAAACCTAGCCTCCAAAAGCATCCATCACCATGTATTATTCAGCAAAAAATACCATTGCCATACAACCATGGAAGCCTTCATGGCCATAGCCACAACTGAGCAAACTATGTGAACAAGCATGAATCCACACATCCCATGCCATGCTTTCAACCTTCACAAATGCTCCCTTGGCTAACCTATCAAGCCTTGTCCTGCTCGACTCATGCTTTTTGTCTTCTCCTTGTCACTCTTACTCTCTATACAACAACTACCCTTGTGGTTGCTTATATAATAGCAAGTCCCACAAAACCACCAAGTGGTATTACATAAACCATGTGTTAAAACCATGTGCTACCTAACCCACTGACCCCACATTTAATATTGGGCATTTAATTATTTTCCCCAATATTAAATAATTACATGAAATATTTTTACAATGTTACAATACAACTCATCAAGAATATTCCATGGGAATCTTTACATGTTGAACGTCCATCTAGGTACAACATTACATAATAAAATAAAATAATAAAATAACAATATTATGCAATGTGTGCAACACCCATTATCTCAACAATCTCCCACATGTTGTATACATTGCATAGGGTCAATCCGTAGCCACATAAATGAACAAGGGAACAATCCCTCCCAGCACATCCACCATTATGGATCAAAATACACTGAGTGCTCCATCCTAGTACTCGCAACAAAATCAAAGTATCCAGCATCTCGAACATGAATGATCTCACCTCCTATTATGCCACTACCATTGGACATACATAGAAGCCATCCAAAGAGAAAGCCACCCAACCTGTCACATTAGAAGATCATAAAATCCTGTACCAACTAAAAATTTTGAGCACCAATAACCTGATCCAAAGGTAATCACATGTATCCGTAGTTGTCACAATATCCATAGCTGAAATAGCACCCAAAGAAAAGTGCCAAACCCATCCAACTATCCATACCTCAAAGGTATAACAAGTGAATCTCATATTACCGACATATCCAATCTGCAACCTGCAATCACAAGCCTCAAGAGCAATACCTACCACATAAATACCAAGAAGCTCCAACTGCAAAAGATAATGTCAAATCTATAACCAATCCACTCAACACATCTCAAAGAAGTGAATCCATGTAGTATCAAGGACATCCACAATACATAAACCAATATCCTGCAAGAAAAAACTCTCATAACAAGTCTCCAATAGTCTCCCAAATTCTCCACAACCAACAGAGGAAAGAGAAAGAAATAACCATGTCATCTCTCACATGAAAAACATGAGCACAAACCAGTGATCACAATTTCCAGCCAATCTCAAATCCAATGTAGGAAAAATTGAACATCCAGGAAGATAACCAAGACCAGAGAAACCATGCAAATCATAACCTATATCATGTCCTTCTACACATGCCTCTAGATGTAAACTGTGCAAGTATGATCTCCTCCATAAAACCCCAACAAGAAGCCTCAACAACACCCAAACCATACCATATAACTAATCATGGATGTAAGCCTCTCACAAGAAGATCAAACTCAATAAACCATTCCTAAATCAAGGAATAACCATTCCTAATCCAAGGAATATGCCCAATATAAAACCATCTCCCAAACTCAAATAGCATAACAACATATGCACATGGAGATAACCAATGCTAAACCATCTCTCAAATGAACCCTCTAGAACTAACTTATGTACCATAGCTCAAGATCCATAGCCATGAAAGACAAGCATAAATATAATGTAACTAAGAGAAACAATGGGCTATACCTCTCAAGTAGCAAACCACCGAGTAGACCAAGAGTGGGGAATGAGAATTCTCATCAAGATACCCAAGTCTCCAACCAAGACTCATCTAAGAACAATCTCCTCTCAATTCCATATCAGGTGACTGCCCCTCGGACTTCCTGCTGAAACCATCAACCATCCCAACAAATACTTCTCTAATCCAAGAGAAATCAACATCACCACCGTCTCTAAGTATCCATGAGCACTTATAACTAATCAATCCATGCCAACTCCAAATGCAACATAGCAATATCATGAAGTATCTAGCTTATGATCAGTGTACTCAATACCAAGAAACTAAACCAAGATCAATGTCAAAGTTCCAACCATGGCCTCAAGAACATAAACATGATAACATGATCTTACCATCTCAACTAAAGAGATAACATGCTCCATATGAATACATCATAACATGTCACAACTCTAAACGTGTATCAAGAGTATACCATGACATAATAATGAAACCATCCTCATACCAAGGATAACATGCCAAATAGAAGCATAAACCACACCTTTGCCAAGAACCCTGTGAGTCCTCAAGATGCAACCATCTCCACACACCATGAAGAAAACCATCTCCACATACTAGGAAGAACCATCTCCATACACCATGAAGATAACCAAGAGCTCCATGAGTCCTCAAGATCTAACCATCTTCAAACACCATGAAGATAACAAGTGCAGCATGCAAATGTCAAAGACACTTCTGCAGCAATAGGATCTAAGACAAACCTCCAACATCTACAAACACTCAATAAATATATCAATGCCAACAACTCCCACTCAACTGTGGTACCAAGTCACCTATGGCATCATAAAATCTATCTCCTATATGAAGATCCAAATCAAACCAAGAACTAATCCTACACTGTCACCCCAGCACTGTCACAAGCTCCCACTAAATCATGTATCCAAGCTATCCATGACATAATGATGAACAATCCATCCTCTAACCATGAGAATCAACCAAAGCATCAAACTATCAAAGAACTCAAAGTGCACATCATGAGCTCCTCAAAAGAAACCAAATAACCATGATCCTCAACCAAGAAGATATACCACCATAACTATATCAGAAATCCAAGCTAATGAACATCAAGGATGTACCTGTATATCCAATCATGTCATGCCAAAATCCATGACACCATGATCACATCCATGAACCGAGCATCTGGTTCTCAATATGTCCAACCTGTCAACATAAAATAGTCAACCACAATCCTCCACCATGACTGTCCCTGGTAACAAAATCTCATCCCTTCTACATGAAGAAAATAGTAAATCATGTGACTTAGGGCATAAACAACCCAAATCCAAGCCACCAATCTGAATATGCTTAAAAAATGAAAGATCAATGGGCAAAGACAACCCATAACCAAGCTATAAATGCAGCCTGTAAGTATAGACCGCTTACAACACTGCACAACTTGTAGATCCAACAAGTCATCATGCATATCCAAACTAAACACTGATAACCATATCATCATGAGACCAATCTGAAATATGAACTGAGTATACAATGACATCAAATCTTAAATCTCCAATGCCATAAACTCACAATGTTACCATAGTCAAAATATACTTATAAACTGTTCAGATAAATATATTAACAAATAAATCATTCCAAACCTACACCAAATCTGAACCAATGTGTAGAGCTCTCTAAGAGCTTTCCGTTGACTACTTGAAGTCCAAAATTCGACTCTGTATGCCCAAGTTATGCCACAATCCGTGCTTAAAATAAATAACATCTAACTTTAGGGCTCTTAAAACTTGACAAAATTTCAAAATCATAGAACCAAACCTACACCATCTGGTAGTGCTCTGAATTAGCTTTCCAACGCCTATAAGAACTCTAAAATTTGATATTCTGAGAGAAAGTTATGGCCGTTTTACTAAGACAGTCTTTTTACCATTTTCAGTACAAATTTTCATTTTTTATTTTTTCAGTGACGAAAATTCCGACGGGATTAAATTTGACGGCCATCATAGGCTGAAACCAAAAAAACTCTTTCATTTTCTCTGAACATGGCCAAACTAGGGCATATTATATATCAAAATTTATGAAAATGTCGACCCGGATCCAATGGTGAGGTCTTTTTTGACCTAGGAGGTCATTTTTTGCAAGCTACCCCCCAAAACCCTCATTTAAATGAAACATCCAAAAAAATCTTTTTGTCCAACGATTTCATATGCCCAAATCTTTTAACATCCCATCATAATAGCAAACCCAAAACCCTTAGATCTGCAATAAATCATTCATATATCTTGCCCTTTCTTGTATCCTCTCATGCATTCCCATGGATTCAATCTAGGGTTACAATAATAAAACCATAGCTCTGATACCACTTGTAAGGAAACTTGGCAACAAAGAATATAACCGTTTCCACATAACCCATAATAAATCTGAAATAAACACGAAATTAAAATCCACATGCAAGAGAATAGACAACATACCCAAAAAATTGTGACACAAGATATACCCTGGGAAACCCTCATTGAGGGAAAAACCCAGCCTCCAAAAGCATCCATCAACATGTATTATTCAGAAAAAAATACCATTTCCATACAACCATGGAAGCCTTCATGGCCATAGCCACAACCGAGCAAACTATGTGAACAAGCATGAATCCACACATCTCATGCAATGCTTTCAACCTTCACAAATGGTCCCTTGGCTAACCTGTCAAGCCTTGTCCCTCTCGACTCTTGCTTTTTGTCTTCTCCTTGTCACTCTTACTCTCTATACAACAACTACCCTTGTGGCTACTTATATAGTAGCAAGTCCCACAAAACCACCAAGTGTTATTACATAAACCATGTGCTACCTAACCCACTGACCCCACATTTAATATTGGGCATTTAATTCTTTTCCCCAATATTAAATAATTACATAAAATATTTTTACAATGTTACAATACAACTCATCAAGAATATTCCATGGGAATCTTTACATGTTGCACATCCATCTAGGTACAACATTACATAATAAAATAAAATAATAAAATAACAATATTATGCAATGTGTGCAACACCCATTATCTCAACATCTACATGGCCTTAGGATGAGTGATGTTTGAAAAATCCTACCTGGACAACATTTTCTTCCCCTAAATTTCTTGAAACTTCTTCTATACTTCACTTATTATTTCCTGCTCCTGGGCTACAAAGTTGTTTTCCTTACCTATGCAATTCTTGCTAGACCACTTTAGATATCCTTGAATTATCTTATCCACAAGTTTGAGACCATCTATAATTTCTTTGATCTTAGTTACTCCTTGAACTAGTGCCCCATTCTACCATTCAATACAATCTTTAATTGCATACATAGTTATATCATCAAGGCCAACCACAGGGCATTCAACTTGGAACCTTTGCAACCCGAATCCTTGAATTTCTTTTATCTAGAGCACTACTTTTACCCAATTGTTCTTTTATTTCTCATAGCCTTCATTATTTGATTCCACTTTTTTGATGATGGTAGTGGTTTCCTTTGAAGCTTTGCCTAAAAGATTTATATTTTTCACAGTTTCATTTAAGACATACTATAGCCACTCCTAGATGTTTTTGCAATAGGTTTACATTTTCATAAAATTATCAAGGAATTGCTAATTGGCTGAAGATGTTACATCCACAATTGTAGACATTTCACTCAAAGGATTATATTTTGGGTGCAAGATAGCATTGATGTATTGCACCATGCACTTCATTTCTTCCTTCATATGTTGTTTATCTTGAGCATCCTTCTAAACCCTATCCATAATCTTTTTATTTGAAGCTTCAAATATCTTCATATCCACTACACAACTTCCCTTCCCAAGGTCAATCCTTAACACTTGATAATCTTGAGGAGTGAGATCCTCATGTAGGCTACCTTCTAGTGGCTTGGTAATCTCAGCTGACTAATGCCCTAAAATGTTATCGAACTTTATTCTAGATTTAGTTCTTGCCTTTTTGGTCTTCAAAGATTTTCCCAAACATCTTCTAACCAAATCATCAATAGGAATAAATAAGACACCATACTTCTTTTCTTTTCAATGGAAGTCACCAGACACTTACGTGTGATAGGATCTTTGCTAGTTATGGGAGAAACATTAGTCAAAGCAAGGGTACTCGATTGAGTATCAACACTCTCAGGAAACTTTTGTGGATCTAATACACTCTCTCTCATTGGAGAATGGGGAGTTGATCTAAATTTGACTTTTCCTCCACAAGATCTAGATCAATAGTCACTTTGTCTTTCCCTTTTCCTAGTGTTGCTTTCCTAGTACTTGAGAAAGTTATTCTTTTGACCTTTGGCACCTCTTTAGGAACTTGAAGTTGAAGTGGTTGCAAAGTTACTTCATCTTCAACTTTAGGTAAACCTCTAATAGGATCATTAATACTATGGTTAGTGATGACCTTTGGCTTTAAGTTTTTCTTTTTATGTTTGGCTCTTGAGTATTTCTTTGGGGCACTAGGGGTAGTTGATTTAATAGTTTTTGATCTCAACCAATTTTTAGTTCTTTTCAAAACTTTTGAGGTATGGGAATGCTAATTGTATTCTTCCTTTATACTCCAACCCATACATTCAATCTAATTGACCTAAAATTGGTCAATCACTTCTTCAACTTCATCTTCTTTTATCCCATTAGTGTTGAGGTTAACTTTGAAAATATTCATTTGACTTACTTTCAACCTTGACCACAACCTTTTTCTAACTTCAAACTCATCTGAGCAATTAGCCTAGTGAAATTGCATGTTTGAAATTATCTCTATCAAAACCTATGTAATCAAAATCTTCTATGGGGAGTAGGGTTTGAGGCATAGGTGTGACAATGTTGTTTTTGTTAATATAGCTTGCTTGAAATTTGAGCATCTATTATGACCAATCTCTATGGAAAATATTAAAGAATATGATGTTTTGGATTTTTTAAGAGATTCTACCATGGAAACAGACTATCTACTTACCTTAGATAAGATAATTTTGTCTAAACAATAATGCGGTAACCTGAGAGGTTCACTAGAAAAACCCCCAACTTTGAGGTAGATGAACTTGGGAAACTGTATGTAGAAACAACCATAAATCTTGATGGCTTGCATTGATTCTTTAGACAAGCTTTGATTTTCATGCCCTTTGATTTTGAACACCGACCTTCTGAGGAATACATCATTCACCCTCCTAAATTCTTTGCAAAATTTACTTTCCTAGAGATCCTTGTAGTATTGATAAATAGTCATTTCATTAGTCCAAGGAAAGTGTGGAAGACCTTCCCACTCCTTATATGCTACTAAAATGTAGATTAAGAAAGAGAATAGAAAGAATGAGCCGAAGCAACTCACAGCTATCAAACCCTTATGCAAATTTTTAGCAATCAAATCGACCCAATCAATGAACTTTTCACCCTCAACAATCTTCTAGATAAAGAAGTACATCCATCTCTCCCAATGAAATGAATGTTCACTACCCTTAATCTTTTTTAAGAGCACCACAATGTCTACAATTTCTCTAATGTAATTCTCAATAGTCAAGGGTTTGGGCAATCTAGAGCCTCCTTTAGCTAGTTTTAAAAGCTAGGTTTGATTTACATTAGAATCATAGTCTTTCTTTCTATCACCATATAGACATTCTACTTCCTAAAACATCCAGAGCTCATAAGGTTCTTTGTGAGGAATTCTTAGAACCAAACTACTACTAGCCTTGTTTATCCTATCCAACACTTCTCTAAAAACTTTCTTGATGCACATGGTGCTAGGGTTATAATGATTTTCACATTCAACAACTAATTCTAGACACCCAATGGCTGATGGAAAGGTGGTAGCTTCGAACAATGCACTACTAGTGAAGTTCTAGTATATGGTTCTAGATTGAGAATTTTTTGCCTACTCTAATATATTGACTAGCTTTTTGTTTACTATAAAAGTATCTTAGATTTCTGGGAGGGATCTTAATAGGCATGGCTTTTCTAGTTTAGGCATCTCAGGATGGAAAAGAGTCATGTTTTGGTTTGAAAAAAGGGGAATTTAGAGAGATAAATAGAAACACTTTAAACGAAAACTAGGCACAAGAAAAATGAAAAATGAAAACAATATAATGCATTTATAGTTCTTAACAAAACTTAACCCTCCATCTCTTTTTCTTACCAGTCGATACTGAGAGCTCAAAATGAACAAATGAGCAATTATACTAGCCAGAAGGGTAATTTTAAGAAAATATTTCTTGGCAATCTTAGGATAGATATGAGCAGACGAAAGCATTTACAACAAGTGTATCACATGTAGCTAACAAGAATTGCAAGGTTGCTTGCAATTAATACCCATGAAATCCACACATGGATCTACATTTCATGATATCATAAAATCTCAAATCCACCTTTTCCCACAAAACTAACTATACTTTGGCATGAGTTTTGTTAGTTGTCAAACTTATTGTCTTTCATGTCTTTAAGATCACCACTGGGTGGAACCCATTTTCTACTTTAGGAATTGCATCCATCATTTCTAGTACATCACCTATGAGAAAGAAAGAAAATGTTAGAAAAACACAAAGTTGAGGTTGAAGCTGAAGTTTCTTTGAATCAACCCCGACTTCAACTTCAACTTCACAAGACTTGACTTGGGCCAACAAGTAAAGAATTTTTTGGGTAATGGAGAGTGGGTGGACCCAAAATTGAAGTTGAAGTATGTTTAGAGTTCAAGTTTAGCTTCAAGTTTTAGAAAAGGACTCTTAGCTGAAAATACTACATATTTGACAAAAAGTTGGGAAACATGACTATAAGGGCTTGCTTTTCTAAATAACTATACTCATCTTCACATTCCTTAATCCCTTCACTAAAGAAGGCTATGGGTTATTCTTCATTCTTATCATTTTCTTAAATAAAGACAAAGAGATGATTGACTCACCTCCTAATGTGTTAAGAATGAAGTCCTTTTCAAAATTTGGATTGATGAGAGAAGGAGCTAAGACAATGGCTACTTTGATCTCTTCAAAACCTTCTTTCCCTTCCTTGTTCCATGCAAAGATCACATTTTTCTTAAGCATAGATGCAAGAGGTTTCACCATGGTTATAAGATTAGGAATAAATCTCCTCACAAAATTTATTCTACCAAGGAAACTTTGCAACCCTTTCTTATGTTTAGGAAGGGAGAGAGTAAGTATGGATTTAGTTCTTTCTGGATCAATGGTTAAACTATCCTTAGATACAATGTGTCATAATAATTTCCTTAACAGGTGGCAAATACACACTTTCTTGGATTTAGTGATACATCACACTCTCTACATTTGATAAATACTTGTGTAAGATGGCCCAAATGGTTTGCTACATTCTTTGAATACACTATGATATCATCAAGGCATACCAACACAAACCTTTCAATCATGTCCTTGAAGGCCATCTACATTTCCTTTTGAAATGCTTCACCTATATTTGTTAGCCCAAAAGGCATTCTACTATAGGTATAGGTGCCCCATTTGGTGGTGAATACAGTCTTGTATTTATTAGCCTACTTGACTAACACCTGATTCTAACTAGGGAATCCATCTAGGAATAAAAACTTCTTTGAACCATTGACCTTAGACAATATCTATTCCATGGAAGGAAGGGGATTATGATCCTTTAGGGAGGCTTGGTTAGGGTCCCTAAAGTCCACACACATTCCAATTTCTCCATTCTTCTTCCTAACAAGGACAAGGTTTGCTACCCATTATGAGTCCTTGATAGGGAAAATTATATTAGCCTGAATCAACTTGGATAGCTTTTTTCTCATTAAGGGTTCAATTTTAGGATTTACTAGCCTCTGCTTTTGCCTAACAGGTTTTACATTATCAATTAAATCTATGGTATGCTAAAACAAAATTGGGTCAAAACCCTTTAAATCATCATATTCTAAGACAATAAATCATTAAAATATTGATGTAAATGAACAAAAATTTTTTTTTCTACTTCAGTACATCCATTTCCTTGGTTTAAGGACTTTTCATTGGCAACCATGACTAGTATGTTATCATCCTTTCTTGAAACAAGGTTTATGCCTCTATCTCTTTCTTGGTCATCAATATTGAAGACACTCTCTAAGGTAATGAGACCCTTAGACAACTTTTTGGAACTGAGATTTATGATTTGATCCCCACACTAGTCATGCAATATCAACTAATTTCTCTCTGAAAATTCTACTTCATTCTGTAGGAAACTCACAATTTGTACATCAAACTCAAACACTTGCCAATTGATATTATTATTAGGGATAGTAGGCCTAACTACTACTCTAATATTCTATTTCTTTTCATTTTCAAGGCTTCTTGATACATCATAAGATGCACCCATGATTGCAAGTCTATCAACATGTCTATTTTCTTTCCTAGGGATGCTTTGAATGTTAAATGCATTGAAACCTTCAAGCAAATACAACAATCTATGTTTACAAGTTTTGAGTAGATCATTTTTGGTGACATTCCAATTTCTCACCTGGTTGAAAATCAACTTACTACCTCCATATACATTTAAGGCTTGAATTCATCTTCTTTGAGGAAGTAGGAGACCTTAAATCAATGCCTCATACTCTAATATGTTATTAGTAAAACTAACTTAAAGCCTAAAGGACAATTATTACTTTTCTAGTGCATGAGAAATCAACATCACACCAGCCCTTGATCCATTCTTATTCCTTGATCCATAAAAATACATGCTCCATACACCACTTGTATCTTCTTTTGTCTTCATAAGGTTAGGGACAAGAGCATCCTTTTTCTGATATGAAAATGTACCAAGGCCTATCTCCAGGGTTTTTGATATAGGATCAAATTTGTATACATTAGCCCATTCATCTAAGAGAAAATTAGGTATCTCTGTGATTGAAGTAGCAGACTCATTTGCTATACCATTTTCATCTATCTCTAAGATAGTACAATTCATATTGATGAGGTTAGGAGTGTAGGCTCAATATGATTGAGGGCTAAAGACTCTTCTCTAATTGAAGCCTTAGTTCCATATCTTGTTGTAAAAAACATATATGACCAATCAAAAGATATGTAACCACCTATTTGGACTATAGTACAACTAGGTCATGCATGTAGAGCCATCTCAACATTCCTAAGGATTCCTATATTCTTGATAGTACTACCATCCAACTACAATACATCCCTAACAATGGGTTCATATTTCATGTCTAGGACATTAGCTACACACTTGGGAATCAATGAACTACTATCCCCTAAATCAATCATTCAATTGTAGACTAGTTTATCCCCTATAATTAGAGAAGAATAAATGGAGGAGGTCTAACCTTTTTTCTTTTTTCTACCTCCCTTGATGGTCGTACTAGACTTGTGGTACTTTCTTTTGTTGATGGTTGATCCTTTGGTTCAAAGCTCTCCAACTCCTGCAACAACAACTTCTTCTACATAGCTATAGTAGCAACAACATCCCACATGTAAATATTCACATTTTTCTTCTTCATCTACTCTACCATATTGAATTATGCATTGGGTGCTTTGGTAGAAGCTTTGGGAGTTGCATGTATAGGAGGTTGAGATGGAATAATTTGAGGACTAGTCACATCTCCTTTGCTACTATTTTGTCTTTGTCATTGAGGAGTATTGCCTCAATAAGTTATTTCTTTTACATGAGGTATTACATTTTATGTTGAAGCCTAAATAGGAGGAGGAATAGCATCTTCAAAATCTCTTCTTTTGCTCCTAGTATTGTGAACAATGGGATCCTAGTTTACATTACAATGTTCCTCCACTTGATGACTCATGACAAAGAAATCACCATGTCTTTGCATATGTGAAGCATCTTTAGGTTAGCCTACATTGTATGATTTTCCTACAATAGGCTCTTGAGTGGTTAGAGCCAAACAAGATTTAACATTTTGACACATACAATAGGCATATGAGTAATTGCAAGAAGGGAAAAAATCTTGATCATGAGCCATATTGTTTCAAGGGACTAAGGCTCTACTTTGATTTTTATTTGAAGTAGAAGCATGAATATTATACCTATTTTGATCAAAAGAAGCATTCCATTGATTATGATTTAGAGGCCTATCGTTGTTTGGAGTTTGATATTGTAGTTGAGGGGGCTATCACCCTAAGTTTGTTGTCTCTCCAAAATCATCACCTTGTTGCTCACTTTCTATATCATAGAGAATCTATCTTCCAACATCTTATCTTGGCCTTTCAATTTCTTATCTATGTTCAACATCATAGATTGCATCATCTCCTTGATTTTTTCCATTTCATTTGAAGATGTGGAAGCTTGAGGGTTAGAGCAAGTGGTTGTGATGTGGAAGGTTTGGAAATAGGAGCTATTTTTGGTTGATGATTTGGGATATCAGGGAAGAAGGGTTAGATAAAGGGGTTGTAATGTGGAAGGTGTGGGAATAGGGGCTATTGTTGGTTGATGATTTGGGATATCAGGGAAGAATGGCATAGTAGGCCTTGAACTAACTTTCCTCTTATGAATATGTTTTCTACCCTTATTGCTATTTCATAAGCATCAAGTAACATATCTCCTCCCATTGTTTGGATTGTAGTGGCAATATCACTATTAAAGGTTCTAAGGTAATGCAAGAAGGCATTATCAGGGGTAGGTTTCACTATAGTAGGTATTCTATCCTATGTTTCTTGAAAACAATAATTGAAATCTATCATACATTCACGAGGGACTCTCTATATGGTAGTCAACTTATATAAAAGTGAATGATAGTCACTTTTATCCTCAAAATGTTTGCATAAGGCTACTCCTAGCCCATCCCAATCTATTATAAGATTGTGAGGTGATCCTCTATATCATTATAATTATTTTCCTTTCAAGGGTGAAACTAAGAACCTAACTACTACATAATATTTAGATGTTCCATGTATATTACACACATTGGCAACCTCTTGAATATGTTCTAAGGTAAAAATACAAGTTTTACCAACAAATCTAGTTATACTTTTAAGAGCTGATACTGGTATGTCATGTCTTTGGGCTAATAGGAGAGGACTTCCACCATTAAAGGTGGAAAAAACATGAGATCTAGTCATATAAGGAAGCATTCTATTGATAAGAGAAGATGGTATTCTAGGTTAAGATCTAACAACAGGAGGAGTGGAAATAGATCACATAGGTGTATGTGTTACTACTACACTCCTAATTGGTGATAAAGATACTCTTGCCTTTCTTCTTTTAGGATTTGAAAATGAGAGCTCTTGGTATTGAAACTTACCTCTAGAAGATGTTCTTGTTCTAGCTTTGGGAATGAATTACTACAACTTGGTCTGAAACTAGATATGAAAGGTGTAGAGAAGACAAGTGCTTTGTGGAATGAGACTCTTGATGGCTTGAAATGCTAAGAGAAACAATATTCTCTTAGCATGTATGAGTTCCTTCCTCTTTGACACTAGTAAACTTGAAATCTTCTTGTTATAGTGGTCCTACCAGGTGTGCCAAAAACTATGGTATGATTAGTGGAGAATATGGAACTAGTTTGAATCTTTAAATATTAGTCCCTTCAGGCATGCCAAAAACTATTGTCACAAAATTTTGTACCCTTGTCCAAAGTTTTTACCTAAGGAAAACCTTGTGAAACATGGAAATAACCTCCAAGCTGTGGGACTAGAACTGTGAGGTTGAGTCTCTAGAGAAGGTCAGATTCCTTTGCTATCAAGGTGCACCAAACTATACTTGGAGAGGAAAAGGGAGAAGGAATGCATGAAAGAAAATTTACCTAATCTTATCTAAAGGGTTGATGCACCAAAATAGAGTGTTCAAACCAATCTCTATGCATACATGCAATTTCTAACCATCATGGCACCAAAAAATATACAAATCTAGACTTGTTTTAATCCAACAATCACATGCATTTTAGAAAACCAAGATAAATGACACAACAAAGATGATATTCACTTATATATCATTCATAGGTTAAAGAGAGATATAGCCATGCAAAAATATAGATATTCACAATACACCAATGAAAGGAAAATATGTCTTACATAGTACATCAATGGCTAAAAAATGATAAGAAAGAGTGTCATACAATCTTGAGGCAAAAGGGATTTACAATAGCATGCTAGAGCAATGTCAAAGAAATAGAGAGGGTTCAACCATAATAAAGTTTACATAATCCTTCTTTATATCTTAGACATAACTAAGATATCTAGCCTAGAAGCCAAGCTCAACTACTACACTCATCAATTACTAGAAATTTGGAAGAAATCTAATCATTGAACAATCCTAGATGCATCATAATCATCAAAACCCTAGTTGGAAGGATCTTGGAGATGACAAAAATGATGTCATTTAATGCAAAAATCCCCAAAATAGATGATCAAATGGTGGAAGAGTGTCCTTTGTGTCATTTTTTGGCCTTACATTCATTGGGAAGTGATTGGGGTTGATTGAGAAGATTAGATTGTGCAAGAAAACCCAATTCCTATCATTTCTAGCATATGAATCAGCAAATTCAATAGGTCAACTAAGTCTTGTAACCAAAAAAGGCCATGTGGAAAAACCACATTATTTCATTTTGCCACCTCATGAAGTCCTCAAGTGTTTGACCATTTCTTTTAATTAACTATGCCACCCTTTCAAGATAACCACAACAGATACAAAAAAATGTTAACTTTGACCACAATCTCAACCCCCAACTATACCTACCAAACTAGTCCCACCAAGACACATGGAAAGACCTCGCTATGTTGCTATCACTAAAGGTCAATCATTTTTCCATAACAACATAATGAGAGATGTCGATCTACCACCATGTAATGGTCCTAAAGATTCATTAATATGTCATTACATTGAACAATAGGAATTTTAGTCTCATGCCAACTCATCTGAAAACTTAGTCCACCTCACCTATGGACAACAAGGAAAAGGACCCACCTCTTTGCATAGTCAACAACTCAGCCAATGAAGAGGCAACAAATTGCCAATGTGCCCTTACATCTCCACGCTATTCTAACAAGCTCAATAGTCATAAGAAGGAAAGCCCACCCTAAACACATGGTGCAATGTCACTTTAATACCATCTTTGATAGTGATAAGGCACCAACCCTTGATCTCCATGCATTAGATAGTGGATAAAATATAGATCCATGAAAACATTAAAATGTGCAACACTTTAGGAAAAAGATATAACCTAAGGTTTTAATAATTTATTTCACATGACCTAACATTTTAATATTTAAATATGTGAATTCTACTTGGATTTAAATTCAAATATGGAAATTTTGGCAGGAAGGCAAAAATGACCAATAGTAACTGATACCACAAAACTATTTAGGATTTGGTAAGGTCAATGCTCATTTTTGGCTGAAAATCTCTCATCATTAATTCCATTATACATGACCCAACTTTAATAACTTGACACATTTTGTTGACTTCGCACATCCATATTTGATGATGTCCCTTTTGAGTTTTCTACTCTGGCTTTGCATCTTTTGCAATTGATGGAAACTTGCTAAGACAATGTTCTTGTCAATTAGGCATTCTATCAAATAGTTTGTGAGCACTTCTACCCGTAACTCATGCTCCTTGTATGATGTAGAGCATCATAAAAATCAACCAATTAGTGGGATACATGATGATCCATTTAAAATATATTAGACAATTCCATTAATTAGAGGCATCTCACAAGGTAAAAACAAACATTTTCCAACATAAAAGTATCAACCTTTCTTCATTCACATATCCTGATTTCTATATCTGATTCCATTGTTCATAACTTCAGTTCTAAATATCTTATTGAATTTTTTTTGGTGGAGTTTTTAAAAATTATAAATATTAAAAAATATCCAAAGATGATCCAAAATAAATAAATCTACTAAAATTTATATTCTGTATACTTAGACCCATTTTCTCTATCATAAAATAGAAATAAAACTGGTAATCCTTCCTAGGGAATCAAATAAATTTCTCAATATGATTCAAAATAACATCAAACCAATTTCCACTCAATCCTATATGAGTCTAGTTTCTGAATATATAAGCCATTAATTCTTACAATGCATAAATCATTCTACAAGGACCAATTGTGTCTTGTAACTTCAATGGAGATTTGTAAAAACCAGTCTTCATTAAAATGAACATAACTTACACAAATTTGAATGAAAATAACTCAAAATTTTTTTAAATAAACCTTGATTAACATATATTTCCAATAAATATAAATATAGTTTCTGATTCATTCAAATGTGACCATTTCAAACATTTCAATTTGACTATAGTTGGGCATCCTCAAATTTGCAATTTACAAGCTTTTCCAAAACCTACATAACTTCTTCATTTCTAACTGAAATAAATCCAAACCAAAGAAAAAATAAATTTTATTCACTTATCTATCACAATATACAATATTTACATGGTTTCTAGGCTATACATGGCTGTATAAGACCTGGAACCAACACTAAAAATGAAAAACCAATCAAAATAATAACACAGGATATTACCAATTGTGTTTCAAAATGTATCTCTTCCTTTCCTTTATGATTTTTTTTGACCATAAATCTATTTTTATAGATTTTTTGGTTGGTTATAACTTCCAAACCACCCTTTAAACCAACCCATTACATTCTTTTAACCCTTTTGCATTTTTGACAACATTTTATGCACTTTATGCATTTTTACATTTCAACTTTCATACAAATCCAACCTAGACCAACATTATGACTCAAATAACTTTATATGGATGTCAATAGATCCATTCACCAATGACATAAATATTTTGACATTATTTCTCATATTAAGACCTCCTCTTTAGAACTTTGACAACTTATTACAATTGGCTTCTCTAGCCTTTATATCTTGACTCAAAAGACTCAAATATATAATAAATGGATCACATTATTTCAACATATGACTTAATGACTCTAAACCTATTTTTTCTCTTGAAATTTAGGTGCCTCTACACCATACTCCCAACCTTGAAAATTTTCCAAGTCCCTTGGAAACATGGAATCAATAACCTGCAAGAAAAAATAATATAAGATCAAAATCATCATCTTTACCTTCATTTTCCTTGGCCTCTTCATGCCTTTATCACCATCATCTTTTCCCTTAAGGACATAGGACTATCCCTAAAATCATCTTTTCAAATACTCCTATTAGTGGCTGCAACTCCATAGTGCCTTATTAGTAAGAGATCCATCTTTACCATTGCTACTACAAACTCACCTAGGAGTCCTCTTTGCCTCTCTCCCTAATCTCTTGGAAATCAACTAGACCAATCCTTGACCCTTGACCATTCATCTTACCCAATAGTAGATCCTGGAAGATGCCTCTCTCTTCACATTGCACCTTCTACCTAGCTTTATCTCCATTAGAGAATGGTTATGATAGACCTTCTCTTGTCTACCCATACATCATAGCCTTCATATGTAGCAATATGGATAAGAATCTACAACCAAAACTCATCAACAAGACAAATACCAATTCTCCAAGGTCTTGGTGTCGATTGCCTCCCTCGGTGCTCTACCCACATAGTCAAGATCTTCAAGCTCTGATACCAATCTGATGCAGAGCATCATAGAAATCAACTAGTTAGTGGGATAAATGATGATCCCTTTAAAATATATTAGACAATTCCATTAATTAGAGGCATCTGACAAGGTAAAACAAAACATTTTCCTACATAAAAGTATCAACCTTTCGTCATTCACATATCCTGATTTCTATATCTGATTCCATTGTTCATAACTTCAGTTCTAAATATCTTATTGAAAAAATATTTGGTGTAGATTTTGAAAATTATAAATGTTAAAACATATATAAATATGAGCCAAAATAAATAAATCTACTGAAATTTATAGTCTGTATACTTAGACACATTTTCTTTGTCATAAACCAAGAATAAAACTGGTAACCCTTCCTAGGGAATCAAATAACTTTTTCAATATGATTCCAAATAACATAAAATCAATTTCCACTCAACCTTATATGAGTCTAGTTTCAGAATATATAATCCATTAATTCTTACAATGCATAAATAATTCTACAAGGACCACTTGTGTCTTGTAACTTCAATGGAGATCTGTAAAAACCAATCTTCATTAAAATGAACATAACTTACACAAATTTGAATGAAAATAACTAAAACCAATTGGAAATAAACCTTTATTCACATATATTTAAATTAATATAAATATAGTTTCTGATTCATTCAAATGTGATCATTCCAAACATTTCAATTTGACTATAGTTGGGCATCCTCAAATCTTCAATTTACAAGCTTTTCCAAAACCTGCATAACTTCTTCATTTATAACTAAAATAAATCCAAACCAAAGCCAAAATAATTTGTATTCACTTATCTATCCAAATATACAATATTTAAATAGTTTCTAGGCTGTACATGGCCATACAAGACCTGAAACCAACACTAAAACATAAAAACCAATCAAAATAACAACACAGGATATTACCAATTATGTTTCAAAATGTATCTCTTCATTTACTTTATGCTTTGGTTTGAGGATACATCTATTTTTATAGATTTTTTGGTTGGTTATAACTTCCAAACCACCCTTTAAACCAACCCATTACATTCTTTTAACCCTTTTGCATTTTTGACAACATTTTATGCACTTTATGCATTTTTACATTTCAACTTTCATACAAACCCAACCTAGACCAACATTATGACTCAAATGACTTTAGATGGATTTCAATAGACCCATTCACCTATGAAATAAATATTTTGACATTATTTGTCATATTAAGACCTCCTCTTTACAACTTTGACAACTTATTACAAATGGCTTCAACCTTTATATCTTGACTCAAAAGACTCAAATATATAATAAATGGATCAGATTATATCAACATATGACTTAATGACTCTAAACCTATTTGTTCTCTTGAAATTTAGGTGCCTCTACACCATTGTATATCCCTTTTAAACCTTTGTTTATTTCCTCCACATCACCTCCAATCTAAACTTTCTCCAACTATGCCTCATATATTGATATGCTATTGACAAGGAATGGACCATGCACTTGCGCAGAAAGGCATTTTGTCGAATAGTTACACACACTACTTGTGCTGCCACATATGTTAAAATGTACACATATTTCTATTCATTGACTCCTCTTTTCACATTTGATTAGGTTCTTAGTTTAGTGAATCATGATTAGATTAATCATTGTGGTTACTTGGTAATAGCTATAGTCCATTTGTGGATCCTTTAGATGACTATACCATCATACCCAATGTCCATATTGCATGTGTGACCTTGAAATCAAATCGAGTTCCACCATTTGATCAACAAGAATTTAAATGTCATGTATTTTTTTAAGAAATTTGAATGTAGTTGCATGTTAATGTCTTTTGATCAATATTTAATAAGCACTGAGGCATATGAGAGTCAACTTTTTTATGATTATTAAAACCTGATGATCATCTCTCTATCTCCCAACCACCTCTTAGATAGCATGGGATCATTAAGTTCAGCCATGGCATTCACTCAATGTTCATCAATTTCAGACATTTTGTCAAATAGTCATATGCTTAATTTCCTCTTTAGGAGGACATTAGGTCTTTAGAGGGAATCCATTTTGCAAAAATGTGTAATAATACTATAATTTCCAATGAATTATTCTTCATTTTTCACCCATCATGATCCATTTCTCCTTCAATGACTTTTTAATCATCAATTCTTCTTTTTGGTTCAAAACAATATGTCTAGTCCATGAATCCATATTTATACCAAATGTTATGGATTGGAGGTGGCTATAACTAGGTGTTGTGTCTTTGGGGCACCATTCTTTTCTATCAATAGTATGAGTTGTATATAAACTATCCTTTTGAAGTAGGTATGTGTCTTGGATTTGACGTACCCATTCTTGGAGATGATTTAGGTTGTGTGAAAAGAAAAATGAAGGTAACAATTGACATATTTCCTTGAACTAAAGCAATGTCGATAAGAAGTTCCATGTGAATTGAAACTTGGATGAATCATGATAAGAACTTGAGTCTTCAAATATACAAGTCTAAGTCTTGAACTCGTGAACTTACCATTTGAAAATGAATCTGAAATATGAACCATACATCATAACTACACTTCTAAATTCCAATCCTTGAACTTTGAATCTTGAATTTTTTTTGTCCATCGAGCCATTTGAAACTCTAAATCTTCATCTTAGGCTTGAACTACTACTTTTTCATTTGAAATATTTTATCTTTAAACAATGGATTTCAAACCCTTAAAATTGAAACTCTAATTCTAATTAATCTTGAGCCATGTGATCCTTCAAACTTGAACTTGAACTTGAAACTTGTGGTTAAAGTTTGAGTTCGACACAATATCAAGACGCTGCCTCTATGTAGAACACACCTTACAAAGGTATTGTTAACAGTAGAAACCAACAATATATTAAAACAATCTCCCCACTGGACCAATTTACAAAATTTAATAACTTAGGTATATGAAACAATTAAAGATTTAAAGGTATATGAAACAATTAAAAATTTAAAGGTATATGAAACAATTAAAGATACATTGAAAAGTGGACGTGAATGCTCTACATGTGAGTTGGTTACAAAAGAATGCAATATTTTTTATTTTATTTCAAACTTCAAGAAGAATATTATTTACAATTATGTAAGGCATAGTGATAGATCTTAGTTGTTGGATCAAAAATTAACAATTTGTAAGGAAACTTTCCTAATTGACATTATTATATCAATGATTGAATTTACAAATAATTATGCATTGCAACCTCAAAATGAGTTACAAGATAAATATTACAAATCCATTCAAATTTATATTTTGTTCACATAATATACAAACATTCTCCTAATAGTATAGATTATGACCAAAAGATAATCAAAGAATGTCATTTTAATAGGATCAATGATAGATCTCACTCTCAAAAGTATGCCCAAAATTTATTTGAGAATTATTTTGAGTGGGTGTAGAAAAATGATATTCCTATGAATGAAATCTATTGGAAATTTGTTCAACACTCCCCTTAGGATTCATGACAAGGGATTAACCACCTCCTATGGAATATAAGTTGAGTGGTTTTATTGATCATTGATAGATCAGTCTTTTGGTGCAATGAAAACCCCACTCTAACAAGTGGTATTAGAGCTTTATCACTGGTTTTAATCCTCAGACCCTCAGGTAATGTCAAGGGGGAGATTGTTTGGAATATGTTCATCACTACCCTGATGACTCCTAGCAAGGGCTTAACTACCTCTTATGTAATATAAGTTGAGTGATTGTATTGGGCATTAACATATCAGTCTTTTGGTGTAATGACAACCCCACTCTAACAACATCTCATTTGGGCTAATAGTTGAATGGTTCAATTCAAGAATTATTGTATGTTTTATTGGTTGCATAAAATGTATGTAGAGGGAGGTGTACTTCATATTTGGAATTATTTTTTAGGCCAGAATGGAAAAGGGGAGCATGTTGGAAGAGACACATCTGTAATGAGAGCTCTAGTAAAGAAGAAATTGAGAATTTTATATGCATAACTCCTTGAAACTCATTATATTTTTGATTAGTGCACTTTGACATTATAACAAGGGGGGATCTTGATTCACTGGTTCATATATTCTTTTGGTTGGTAGATCTAGGTGTAATAGGAGATAGGTTGAATTATTAGATAGTGATAGACTCTTCATAAATGAATACATTTAGAATTTCATATGCTAGTACATGGTCCCTTTGGACACAAGAGTTGGATTTTTTTGTCCCAAGTGTCTTCACTGTGAATCAAGTGAGTGAGTTGATATGTAGATTCCATATTATCTAACTCCTTGATCTCTCACACTCTATATAATAAATGAAGAATTGGATTTTTTACTTGAGTAGGAGCATTTTCCAAATCTTCTAGAACCAAGACATGTTTTGCATTGGTTGGATGCACTATAGGATAATTATGAGAGATCAAATTAATGATTAGCACATCATGTACAAGGAAATAAAAATCTTGCACACCCTACGACAAATGATGATGGGTTCATATATCCAATAGTTTTAGTTGTTACCAAAGGATCATGGCTATGCATGTACATGATTTGAAAGAATGGAATTCCTACATTTGAAGACAATGGGAAGCAAAAAACCATTCTCATGTATTTACACCTTGTCATAGAACTCAATGTTAAGTTGTTGAAGCATCAAGGAAGACCAAATACAAAATAACTTGGGACTATTGGTATCGTTGATCATGAAGAAAATTTGAATACCCTCAAGAAAAGAGATGACCCTTCAAGAACACTTTAATAGGTAAGTGCAACTCACTTGAAGGTTTCCCATGTTGATTGCACTTGCATTGATTATATTGATTGGAGTTGTCTCAATCATTTTTTTGAGCCAATAAAAATTGTTGTTTTATGTGGATTATGTGTACAGGTTGACACATATATATGATAGTTAGTATTTACTGATGAAAAATGATAGTAAAATTCAATATGTGCTAGCTACTTACTTATAAATTCATAATATTTTGTCAATAAGAATAAACTTATTGTTTTATCTATTGACTTTCATTATGCCTTTGGAATGCAGGGAACATTGTGATGTGGAACCTAATCAGACTTCGAGGTTATTTGATGCAATTTCCCCCAAGATGATTTCTTTGAGGGTTTGGGGGTAGTGCCCCTTTGTGAGGTCTTTGGGCAGCACCCCAGGTGTACTCCGTGTCACAACACATAGTGGGGTTGAGGGGCAATACCCCTATGAAGGTTTTCAGGGGTATCGCCCCCAATGCCAAAAATGACTCTACTATTATAAAAGTTGTCAACTATTATTATTCTATTGGATGACTTATTCTAGTCCTAATTTGGTAAGCCAAAAAAGGTTGTATAAAATGGGTTAGGGTCAGGGATTTCATAATGTATGGTGATGTTGCAGCTTCTATTGTGATGTGAAGCCTAATCAAAATTGAAGGTTTATTTTGTGTAATTTTTCCCCATATTATTTGTATGGGGGTTTAGGGGAAGCACCCTTGTAAGGTCCTAAGGTAGTGCCCTAGGTGCACTCCCTATCATAGTACAGGGTGGGGTTGAGTGGCAACAACGCTATGGGGATTGTAAGGGGAAACATCCCCAAAACAAAAAATGCCCTTATATTGTAAAAGGTGTCGACTACTATTTTTCCATTATTCTAGCCCTAATTTTGTAAGTGGGAAAATATTGTATAAAAAGTCTTAGGATTAAGGATTTCATAATGTAATGGTGATATTGTAGCTTCTTGCAATGATATTGAGCTATAAGGTTTTACAAATTATAACTAGGTTGTAGTCACTAGATAATATTAATATTGGACTTGTTGTTAGTGGATGTAGCCAAGGGATTGGGTGAACCAAGTTAAATCTTGTTGTCTTGTGTTCTCTTTTATGTGATCTACTATTTTTTGGTATTGGTTATATTTGCATGTAACTTTTATTTATGGCTAAGGTTAATCCTAACAAGTGGTATCAGAGCTAGACAGTTGTCATTTGTTTTTAGCCAAATCATTTTCATTCTTTTTTAGCAATTCTCTATAGGAAGGTCTGACAATTGAGAGGGCACGATAGTAGATGAGGGTAATCTGAGGCTTGACAAGTTTAATGGGAAAACCTTTCAGTTATGAAAAATGCAAATGGAGGACTATCTTCTTTAGAAGGATTTATGGAAGTCGTTTGAAGGAAAAACCAAGAATTAGGGATCTATGACAAATGATGACTGGGATCTTTTAGATAGAAAGATACTTCGAAGCATTCAATTATGCCTAGCACCATTGGTGGCATTTAATATTACAAGAGTGAAGACAATAGAAGAGTTGATGCAAACCCTAGTGAAATTGTATGAAAAGCCCTTTGTTTCAAATAAGGTATTTATCATGAAGTGTTTATTTAATATTAAAATAAAAAAAGGTAGATCTATTGTAGATCATTTCAATAAGTGTAATACTATTGCTAGTTTGTTCTCTTTTGTGGGTATTAATTTTGATGACAAAATTAGTTCTCTCTTGATTTTGTGTTCTTTGGCTGAAAGTTGGAATGGCTTGGTAATGGATGTGAGTAATTTTGTATCTAGATCTAGTACCCTAAAATATGATGATGTGATTGGGGTTATCTTGAGTGAGGAAACTTGTAGGAAAATATCAGGTGGATCTACATCAAGAAGTGATTTGAATGCATAGAGTAGAGAATGACTAAGAGAGGAAATGATTCTAGAAATTATGGGAAATCAAGAGGAAAGTCAAAGGGGAAGAGGTCTCAATCCATAGGACAAAGAGATTGTTGGTACTGTGTGAAATTAAGGCATCAAATGAAAGATTGCTAGACTTGAAAAAATAATGAAGGAGACAAACCAGAAGGGAACAAAGAGGAAAATGTGGTAAGTAACAAATCCGAATTAGATGCTTTACTTCTGTCTTTAGAAAGTGTTTATGATTGATGGGTTTTAGATTCTGGTGCTTCATTTAATGCTGCACCTCATAGAGATTATTTCATTATACTGTGTGAAATCAAGGCATAAGAAGAAAGATTGTTGGACTCAAAAGAACAATGAAGGAGATAAAATAGAAGGCAATAAGGAAGAAAATGTGGTAAGTAAAAAATATGAAGAGGATTCTTTGCTTCTGCTTTTAGACAGTGTTGATGATTCATGGGTTTTAGATTCTTGTGCTTTATTTTATGCTACACCTCATAAAGGTTATTTCATTATACTATGCAAAATCAGGTCATAAGAAGAAAGATTGTTGGACTCGAAAGAACAATGAAGGAGATAAACCAGAAGGTAACAAGGAGGTAAGTATGGTAAGTAACAAATCTGAAGAGGATGCTTTACTTCTATCTTTAGATAGTGTCGATGATTCATGGGTTTTAGATTCTGGTGCTTTATTTCATGCTACACCTCATACAGATTATTTCATTAATTATGTCCAAGGGGATTTTGAGCTTTTTTATTTGGGGGATAATGAACCCTATCAAATTGTTGGAATGGAAAAAGTTAAGATTAAGTTGCAGAATGAGAATCATTGGCTACTACATGAGGTAAGACATGTTCCCAGGCTAAGTAGAAATTTAATTTTAGGAAGGCAACTCAGTGATGAGGGTTATGTGGTTACTTTTAATGATAAAAATTGGTAGGTTTCAAAAGGTTCCCTTATAGTAGAAAAAGGTGTGAAAGTAGGCACCTTATATCTTTGTACAGTTCATATTTTGCCTTCTATTTTGATTGTTTCAGAGAAAAATGAATGTTCTGGAACAGTTTCTATAGTTTAGCAGGGAGAACAAATAGTTGCTATAGATTCTAATACAACATTGTGGCACAATAGACTTGGGCACATGATTGAGAAAGGTATGAAAGCACTTCATTCAAAGAAAGTTTTACCTAGGTCAAAAATATGTCAATATGGATTTATATGAAAGTTGTGTATATCGAAAACAAAAGAAAGTAAGTGTTGTAAGGACTGGGAAGGAAAATAAAAGTGAGAAATTAGAGCTTGTACATATAGATGTATGGGGATTAGCTCAGGTATCTCCCATTGGTGTCTCTCATTATTATGTTTCATTTATTGATGATGTAACTAGAAAAGTATGGGTTGATTTCCTTAGAGATAAATCTAATATGTTTCAAACTTCTAAGAAATATAAATGCTTGGTTGAAAATGAGACTGGAAAGAAATTAAAATATCTCAAATCTAATATGGTGGTGAGTATTGTAGTCATGAATTTGAATATTATTTCTCCACTAAATTAAAAATGCATGAATAGGACTATAATGGAGTGTGCACAAAGCATGAGGTTGCATGTAGGGTTTCCCTTAAATATATGGGTGAAGGCTATCAATACTACTATATATTTGATTAATAGAGGTCCCTCTACTCCTTTGGGTTGTGGTATTTCATAGGAAGCATGGACTAGTAAGAAGGTGAGTTATTCTTTTCTCAAAACGTTTGGTTGTGAAGCATTTACCCATATAGCTTTCGAAAATAGAACCAGGCTGAAAGCTAAGTCAAAGAAACATGTATTTTTTGGATATGGCATCAATGGATTTGGTTATAGGCTTTGAGATTTTGAAAACTATAAAATTGTAAGAAGAAGGGATGTCATATTCAATGAGAAAGTATTTTACAAAGATTTGTTGCAACAGCATGAGAAGAAAAGAAATGATTATATAGTGTTGGATGATACTCCAAAAGCTGATGTTCCAACAATTCCCCATGATGTGCAACAACTACAACAAAAAATACCACACACCCCTGTGAATGTTAGATGGTCAACAAGGATAAGTAGACCTCTAGATAAATTTTCTCCTTGTATTCTATTTTACATACTAATGCTGGTGAACTTGAATTTTATAATGAAGTTGTGCAGGTGGATACAAAGATTTAGTGGGAGTTTGCAATGAAAGAAGAAATAGACTCTTTGCTGAAAAATAAGACATGGGATTTATGCAAGTTGCCTATAGGTAAAAAAAGATTTACAAAATAAATGGGTTTACAAGTTAAAAGAAGAGGATGGAGGTAAGAAAATATTTGAAGCTAGCTTAGTTGTAAAATGATTAGTATAGAAAAAGGGCATTGATTTTGATGAGATATTTTCTCTACTTGTTAAAATTACTTCTATTTGTATTATTGTTAGCATTGTGGTTATTGAAGATTTTTATTTGGAGTAGCTTGATGTTAAAACAACCATCCTTCATGTTGATTTCAATGAAGAGATATATATGGCTTAGCCATAGGGATTTGCAATCAAGGTAAAGAGAACTTAGTGTGCAGATTGAAGTTTATATGGCTTAAAGCAAGCACCTCAGCAATGGTATCTAAAATTCGATAGTTTTATTCATGAGTATGGATATAGTAGGTGTCATGCAGACTATTGTGTTTATTTTAAGAGGTTGGATGATGATAGCTACATTATTTTATGTTTATATGTTGATGATATGCTTATAGATGGGTCTAACATGGATCACATTAAGGGGTTTAAGGAGAAATTAACACATTTATTTGCTATGAAGGATTTGGGGGGCAAAAAAAAAATTCCTTAGTATGAAGATTTGTAGAGATAGGAAGAATAGGAAATTGATATTATCTCAAGCTAATTATATTGCGAAGGTCTTGCAACATTTCTCTATAGAGAATGCTAAAGTTGTTAACACACCTTTACCTAGTTATTTGAAGTTGACTAAGGAGATGTGTCTAGAAACACAAGAAGAGGAGGATAAGATGTCCAAGGTACCCTAAGCTTCAATTGTAGGAAGCTTGATGTATGCTATCGTATGTACAAGGTTAGATATTGCACATAAGTGGGAGTTGTTAGTAGATATATGAGTCATCCAGGAATTGAGCATTGGAATGTAGTTAATTGGATTCTTATATATTTGAGAGGAACATCCAATAAGTGTTTACACTTTGGGGGCTCTACTACTAATTTATAGGGCTATGTTGACTCAACTTTGGGAAGGAATATTGATACCAAGTGAAGTACTATAGATTATGTATTTACTGAGCTAGGTTTCTAGCTTATAGAAGGTCAATTCTTTATCTACTACAAAGGCAATGTATGTTGCTACTATAGAGGTAGCCAAGGAGATAATATGGCTTTAGTTTTTCTTGGAAGAACTAGGACACCCTTAGAGGGATAATTATTTGGTTATAGATAGTTAGAGTGTCATTCATCTTACAAAGAATTCATCGCTGCATTCAAAGACAAAACACATATAGTTGTGGTACCATTCATTTAGTCAGTTTTGGATGATGGATAGTTAAAGCTAGAGAAGATGCATACAAGTGATAATCCAATAGATATGTTTACAAAGGTAGTGACAAGGGAGAAGCTGAAATCCTCTTTAGCTTTGATTGGTCTTCTTGACTAAATAGAATAAAAGAACAACAAATTCTAGGATCATTTAAGATATTCTAGTGGGAGCTACAAGCTTAGTAGTGCTATGATTAGTCTCCAAGTGGGAGGTTATTGTTGTGGAGCATGATTAGTCTCCAAGTGGGAGATTATTGTGATGTGGAGCCTAATTAGACTCAAAGGTTTAATTAGCATAATTTTTCATCAAATAATTTCTACAAGGTTTTAGGGTTAGCATCCTTGCATGGTCTTAGGGTAGTGCCCTAGGTGCACTCCCTATCACAGTATAGGGTGGGGTCAAAGGGAAATGCCCCTACAAGGGTATTTGCGTGTAGCACCCCCAAAGCCAAAAATGCCCTTATATTGTAAAAGTTGTTAGCTACTATTTTTCTATTATTCTAGCCCTTATTTTGTAAGTGGGAAAAGCTTGTATAAAAAGGCTTATGATTAGGGATTTCATTATGTATTGGTGATATTGTAGCTTCTTGTAGTGGTATTGAGCAGTAAGGGATTATAGATTTTAATTAGGTTGTAATCAATGGAAAAATAATATTGGACTTGTTGTTGGTGGACATAACCCAGGGATTGGGTGAACCATGTTAAATCTCGTTGTCTTGTGTTCTCTTTTATGCAATCTACTACTTTTTGGTATTAGTTAAATATTTTCCTGTAACTATTTTATTTTCTGAAGTTAATCCTAAAAACTTCTTATAGTGGCATTGAGTTGTAAGGGATTATAGATTGTAATCACTAGATAACATTAATATTGTACTTGGTGCTGGTGGATATAGCCAAGGGATTGGGTGAACTATGTTAAATCCTTATGTCTTTTCTTCTCTTCTGTGTGATTTATTATTTTTTGATATTGGTTATATTTGCATGTAACTATTATTTATGTACATGGTAAAATCCTAACAAGTGGTATAAGAGCTAGATTGTCTTCAATTTTTTTTAGCACAGACTGTCATCATTTTTTTTGCTATCCTCTATAGGAAGGTCTCATGGTTGAGTGGTATAATACCCAAACATTAGCACATTGCCATTATTAACCAATTTTGGTTTATTTAATTACTCTTAAGTCCTATTTTACTAGGCAATTCTGATTTTGATTATAGCTACTTGACCTAGGTGTCAAATGCAGAAAACCCTAATCTGCACTAATCACATTATTTATTTAATTCCTAAGTATTGACTCAAATTAGCTATAGTAAACCTATTGATTTAATTTAATTTAATTATAAGAGTTCATACTTTAATCAAATTAAAATTACCCCTTTAGCTAATGTATAGCTTGGAATCAAATACTTTTGATTTAATAAGATATCTCCTCTTTTTAATTAATGAATTTAATTATTCAATTAATTAAAGTTTATCCATTTATGAGGTCATATTATATTTTATTAAATTAAATATTCTCTCCAAATCTTCTCTTTAGTTCAAAAATGGAAACTCTAGGTAGACTAAAATTAGAAAAGGAATTAAATTAGTTAGCTCCTTTTTCAACTCAAAATTAAATCAGTTAACTCCTTTTCCACTCAAAAGCAATCAATTAACTTCATTTTCATAAGGAATTTTCCATCATGACTAAGTCTCATCTTCAATCTTGATCATCCATTCTAATTAATCTTGACCGTTGATCAATTTTGGAGTTCTATTTAAGAAGCCTTCGATTCCTCATTATGAAGGTTGATTTGAATTTGCATCGAACTTATGGTAGAATATCTACTCATTTTCTCTTGCATTCTTAACTTAACATTTTCTTATATCAATCTCATATAGTTTAACAATGCATCTATTTAGATTAATTATTTTTTCTTATTCTTAGAATAATCTTGCATACATTTAGATTAATCTACATTCTCATTTAGCTATAAAATCCTTCATTCTAGAGGTCTAGTTGCTCATTTCTCATTCTGAGAGCAAAGACAAAATCCTTCTAGTTAGAAGGCAACAGGTCAAACTATTGGATTATTTAGTTGAATAATCTCATATTCATTATGGGATGATCTTTTAAATAATGATCGTGTTGAAGTGTGTACGAGGAATTAAGGCTTGCATTTCACATATACAACTATGGGGCCAAAAAATCAATTTTTCTAGCATCATTTACTCTATTTTTTGTAGTTTTAATTATTCTATCATGGTCATCTATACCAATTTCTAGATTTTTGCATGAGAAATCTCATTTTTGCATGAAGAAACTAAGATTTTGCTCCCTGTTCTATGTTTCGTCACATGAAAAAGTGTATAATTGTGTGGTTTCTGATGCAGTACATCCTATTTTCTCATGCAAGCCTATGAAGGATTTTGCGTGAAATTCTACATTAGCAATTGCATTATGTAGATTTCAGATTTTGTTTATCATGATGATCTAACTAACAATGGTTTATGAAGCATTTTCACTTTTGATCTCTGATTTTCAATAGCTTAACAGTGGTTTGCAAGACATTAAAAAAAGAGAATATAAAATGAATTTTTACTTTGGAAGTTTTCATAGGTATTGACATTTTATGGGTATTAAAAAGAACAAAAAAAGTTAAATTTATTTTTCCATAGTTAAGCTTTCATTTGACTAATGGTGTTTTTTGAAGCATTTTATTTCTAATTTCTAGTTTTCAAATAGCTTGACAATGGTTTGCAGGATGCATGTCAAAGAAATCTTATTAAAACACTTGAAACAAGTACTAATTGTGTGATTGTAGGATACTTTGTCAAAGATATGCATGTCGAAGACTCATTTCAAAACCACTTAAAACATTGTGTTTTCTTTATTTCTTTCCACACATAGTATAAAAAAGGCTTGTGAACTTCATTGGGTGCAAGACAAGGGAATAGGGGAGTATGCTCTTTACCATTTGTAAGTGATGGCCAAGGGTAAATCAAAAACCTAGAAGCCTCTAAAGGATAGTACCCAAGGGAGGCAAGAAAGTTAGTGGTTCTCCCAAATGAAGCCTTTAATGAAGAGATGATGATTTCCTTTTAGGGAATCAAAGTCTTGGACTAGGAAAAGGTGGGATCAATAAACCAACTCAGTGATTTTCATTTCTTGCATGTTTGGGTAAGGTGATGAGGTAAATGAGTATGCTCTTTCTCTTAAGAGAAATTAGAAACTTGGACCCTTAGATCTGAATCTCCGATCTAAGTCAACCTTTAGAGGGCCTGTCAGAGTGATCTAACCTCTACAAATGACCCAAGTGAGCACACTCCTTTTGATGTAGATTGCACGTCACTACAATAAAGAAGCTTTATAGAGAAAAATATTACAAAGCCATATTAATTTCCTCTTCTTCATTCTAATATCACATATCAAAAAAAGGCTCTATAAACTACACTAGCCAGTGCCAATCACCAATCTTGCTAGTCAAGTCTGTGCACTTACAAATGCTAGTGTGGGCTATTGGCCTCAACTTTTCTTGTGAAGCCACCAGGGGTTAATATGAATGGAAGCCAAGTAAACACTTCTTATTTAGTTTCTACCCAGTCCACCTCTAAAAGGGGGCATAATCTAATTTGTGCAAGGAGGGGGAAGAATCTCTCTTATAGAACTCACCATAGGCATGTGCCTAGGCATTGGAATGTGGTATACATGCTTGAACCTTTCCATAAGGGTATTCATTCAACATATATGTTATTAAGCCCTTGGAATACACCAAAAACATGGGTGCCCTCTACTAGGGTGACATGGCTATGTGAGGTGAACACATGCAAATAAGTTGTGGAACAAAGGTTTTGTCTTCTCTACCAATTTTTGTTTTAGGGATAAAATTTTGTTTGTTATTGAGTCTTAAAATTGTCCAAACCTTTCAAACAAATAAAAAGGTCAAAACTTCCTCATCCCTCCTAGTTTCTTTGTACTCAGTTGGATTGTTTGCGACTATTACTTGCTTCCTATGCTATTTGAAAACAAACTATCTTTTTGAAACCAAAATGCTATTCAAAAATTTGAAAACCATCTTTCTATCTACCTAAAGCTTTTCAAACAACTAAAAACCTATCCAAAATTGTCAAAAACATTGAAAATATCTTCAAAACTTTGCCTTAGTTATCACTTTGGTCCCTATTTTTGCACATAGTTTTTAGAAATTTTGCACGAGAACCTATTGAGTTTGCACTTCTTCACATGGCCCTATCCAAGTCCTCACATGGTCCTATGCATATCTCTACATGAGATCTTGTAATGTATCCTGTTGTGTCAGAACTATGTTTTCCTATCAATCTAGCACATCCTAGCATGACTCTGTACAAGTCCTTATGTGAGAAACCTGGTCAAAATCTATTGTTCTAAATCTTCACTTGGTTCTTTGTGCCTTTTAATGTGGTTCCTTGAGAATATTCACATGGGACCTTGCATTAAAATTTTCAATGCTATCTGCACTCTAAGTCTGGTCTATTACCTGTAATAATTCACCTCTTTTATGTCTACAAACAGTATCAAACAACGACTTCTTACTTAGCTAATGACTTGTGACCTGCACACAAACTAGTTTTGTCTCTTGTTTATTTTTCCCTACTCTCTTGTGCTTGTCATACTTCATGTCACAATAGTCATAGTATTTGGCTATTCTAGCCATTACTCAGACAACTCTTACCTTAGTATACAATACACTTTTCTTTCTTTTTTGAGACTATGTTCTAGTGTGGTCCCTATTTAAGCTTTCACTTCTTTTTCTTGTCTATAAATGTGGCAACAAGAAGTAGAAATTTGTTTTATCCCCTTAGACCTAGATGAGGTAGTGTTAGGATTCATAATCATGATAGAGGTTGCCTTTTAGTTCACACAAGGTCTATCTCTAGTTTATCTAGTGAGAAATCTTCATGATCTCCCTCACCTATTAGATCATCTCATGTTTTGAGAATTTTCTCTATAAACTTACAAAAAAACAAGGAACCCCTTATATTAAGAGGATCCTAAAACTAGAAAAGGTCATATGTCTCCAAACAATATAGTTAAAATCTTATTTAGACAACCTTTTCAACCAAAACACATTAAAACTTGTCACATTCATACAATGGTTGATTAAGAAACTGAATATGGAGAACAAAGTAGAGACCAAGATCAAAAAAGGAATGAATGACATAAGGAACCTCTCTATATCGATGAGAATGAAGAAGAGGTAGAAATACTCCCTGATCATATCAAGAAATGTCATAAGGAAAAATAAAAATCCAAAAGGTCATGGAAATCTTGCTTAACAAAGAGAAAGAGAAATACTTTCTCAAACTTGCCCAAGAGGGAGCCAAGATGCCTTATCACTTTAACATTGAAACTATCATTACACCTAAAGAGGAAACTGAAACTTCCAAATTGCAAAAGCAACTAAAAATCATGCAAGACCAGTTAGCTCAAATGGTGCGTGATAAAGACAAACCTACAAAAACATACACCTTAGATGCTCTTTGTCCATTTCCTTTTGATAAGAGTATAGACATGCCTCCTTTTTCAAGAGGATTTGAGTTACCTAAGTACAATAAATACTTTGGAGCTACTGATCCCCAAGATCATTTGTAGGAATTCAGTGCCATGTCTATGTAATTTATGCATAATTGAACATATATCATGCATCTATTCCCAAGAAGTCTAGGTGGTCAGCCTATGGAGTGGTTCTCACACTTGCCTATTGGTATTAAAACATTCGATGAGATTACTAACTTGTTTGTCCAAAATTACTCTCACAACATACAACACCCAGTTAACATTCAAGATTTGTGCAACCCTAAATAGAGAGTTGGGGAACCTTTCCTCACATTGATGGAGACAACTTTACACCAAATACTCACATAAAATCTCAGAAATGGAGAAACTTGACGTCTTTATGGATAATCTCCTACCTAATTTTGGGTATAGAGTTCAACTTCAAGGTCCACATACCTTCAAAGACATGGTTAGACAAACTATCCAAATAGAGGAATTCATGGTCAAAAAGGGTGAGCTAACCCTTTAGAAGGACACTAAACAAGGGTCAACCTCTAATAAGGAAAAGTCCAAATATGTGAACAAAAATTGAGAAGTTGTGCATGACAAATTTGTTGACAACATTACTCCTAAACTTGCCAAGGCAACATTCAATCTTACATATAATCTCAAAGCATCCAATAATGTTGAGAAACTTCCTTTTGATAATAAGGCATCTAGAAACAAACTGAGGAACTCATGGGCTACATGCCCTAAACAAGATTTTACACCCCTTGGTGAACCTTTGGACATGGTCTACAAGACTTTGTTACAAAAAGCACTCATTTCTCCATTGGAAGAATTCTCATCCTTATGATCCACAACCAAAAACACCATGGTGGAATGATACTTCATTTTAAAAATGCCACCAAAACAAAGGTCATAAAACCAGTAATTGTATCAACTTGCATCACGAAATCCAAGACCTAATCGATGATGGTGACATTGTTGTGGGTGGGCATAACAAGAACTCAGATCAAAAGGCTTTTAAGGAGCCATTCCCTCAATACAAAAAAGGAGAAAACTCAAAACCAAAACCTAACAATGAGGTCAACTATATGTACTCTAACAATGATGATGAGATAGTTTGCATGGTTGAACTAGTAGGTGTTGAGTATTGTGACATTACCACTATCAAGGGTAAAAAAGGATAAAACTAAACCTAAGACACCATTTGTCTTAAGGGGTCCTACTTCCAACACATCTAACTATAAATCATCACAAACTTGTGCCAACATTGTTATGTGTTCTCGCACCAAGTTAGTACTCAAAGGCCTTGCACTTTCTACTCCTAAGATAGAACAACAAAAAGACAAACCTCTTGCTGGTCCATCTAACAAAGGAACAAAACTTGCAACTACTAGATACAATACCTTTGATTAGTTACAATGAACAAATGCTCAAATCATGATCTTTGAACTACTTAAAATCTTTCCTTCTCATAAGAAGATTCTTGACAAAGCCCTCTAATGAGGCTAATTATTTCCTCTATTTTATGATAGTTTTAAACACTCTATTTTATTGCCACCAAGACATTTGTGAAATTATGTTTACTTGAACTGATGATTAACCTATGGGTAAATAGTATGTTATATTTTTCCAATATTATATATATATATATATATATATATATATATATATATATATATATATATATATATATAATGTAGTATTTCATATAACCATCAGAATGTGTTTTCTCATATTTGAATTTAATTTGATAATGCTTATTTGCAAATATCTATGCATAATAACTAACTTGTTAGCAAAGGGAATTGAAGATGGTTGGAAGCATTCAAAGGGAAACATTGAAGACAACCAATAGCATTCAAGGAGAAAAGATGTCAAGGATTAGCCATGGTGGAAAGAGTCATAATGGTACCAAAGGACATGACCACCAATATTGAGGAACTATGAAGAATTGTTATACTTCTCTGCATTTATTATTGTGTCAAAGTGGTTGTCTAGACTTTATTGTTCATTCTGTGAGCTATTATCTTTTCTTCTTTTTCTCTAGTGGACTTGAAGTTAGTTTGTTTTGCTTTTATGTTTTAGAATAACTGTTGATCTCCTATTTATAGGGATCATACCAATAGTGTTAAAAGTTAGAAAAAAAATTATGAAAATAAATGGTTGACTCTTGCAGTGAGTTGTTTTTATAGTTTTGTGTATTGTTCTCATGTAATGAATTTTTGAAACATAATGAAATAGCTCCTAGTTTACATTCTATGTTAGTATATTAGTGTTAGTGAACAAATTTTTCCTTTTAAATAATTTATCAAATTTACTCTATACCCAAATATCACAAAGAACAGAATCGCTCACTGCAGTTGAGGAAGCACTTTTATTTTACTTTACACTTCCTCTCTGAATTTTCTAAAGGTACAACTCCCTTATTAAATTTACAATAAATTTGAAACCATTTTCACACTTTTTCCAAAAGTGCATAAGGGTCTCTCAACTACTCCTGGGTAGTGAGGTACTTATCAAAGGCTACTTAAAGATGAACAGATTCAACTGATACGAAAAAGAAAACCCACTTTAAAGAATGAATTTCTGTTAAAATCTCAACATGTATCACCAACAAAGAATGAAAATTTAAAAGAACTTACAATCAAGTAACAGCAAACTGGGACTTTCGAATTGCCAAATCACATTCACAAAGTAATAATAATTCAACACTCTGAACACAAAGTTTCAAAGAATAATCCAAAATTCTTCATATATGTATATTCAAACTTCAATGCACCAAGTCATTGAAAGCCAAAAAATTCATATACTATTCCCAAATACTGTTATCAAAATCAAATCTATAGTGAAATACTGTTATCTAACCTCTATCTTCTATCTCCTATTTGCTCCCCCAAAAAAAAACACAGTTCAATGCCCCAGCATTTATAGTTTTTCAAATCCGAAGGGCCTCCATTAAAACCCAACCCTATTGGATTAATACAAGAAACCGTTATTAAACTAGAAAGGAGTTATCAAAAAGAAAGGGCGCCAATAGGTGACCATTCAGTTCCTAGTATCTGAGTCAGTTTTCTCCTCCCCTCCAATAGTTTGACACACTAGCTTCCAACTTCAAAACGTGGATATGAATTCCTGTATGGCATGGGAGTATGGGTTTTTCAAGCTCATCACCTGGGCCCTGCATGAATTTTTCTACCACCTATACTCCTTCACCTTCAGGTTCTGATGTGGCATTAGGTTCTCATTAAGGCGCAACATGGATTCGATGCTTGCCAAGGAGGTGAAATCATCAGCCTTCAGTGATTCTTTGTCTCTGATCTATTCTACTACTCCGGTGAAACTCTTGATTAATGCTTTAGTGTCCATATTTCCTTCCTCAAATTGTAAGATGCCTGTAGGATTGACAATCTTCATGTCCTTTACCAGTTCCTTGTGCATTCCTGTGATCTTACTTTCAATGCCCTGTATTTCTTTGATGGTCTCTTTGTAAATGGACTCCTTCCAATTCATATTATTTTTCAAAATAAAAAGTATGTAGGGGTCCATGGCCTTCATAGGATTTTCATTCAAGAATTTGAGGACCCCAAAATTTTCAACCTTTGAGACCTGGAGAACCATAGCTTGGCAATGTGCTAATTCTATTTCCCATACTGGGATCAAGGTTTGAATCTCCCCTAGAAGCATTTCACCTTTGGAGTAGATGCTAGCAACTTCAGAGATAAATTTATTTCCTTGGTTTACTATGTTATTCATCCAGTTAGTCATGGCATCAGTTAGCAATTTTCCCCTCTACATTTGTTTCATCAATTGCTGGCTCTCAACAGAGTTTGGGTCAAAAGGCTGTGATACCTAGATTATGGGAGCAACCCCTAGGTTGATTAGCAAATCGATGTATGCGGCTATTGTCACCACCATTGCTTTTAGTTCTTTCTTCTCCCTAGAATCTTTCTCTGATTGTGTGAGCATGTGGTCAGTAGAGAACTTAAAGAAATTATTGCCAGTATTCCTATTTATAGCACCTAGTTCAAAAGAAATAACTTTGAACCCTTCATCATCGATCTCCCCAGATTCTTTCTTTTGTTTATAAGTGGCCACCTCTACTGCGATTTTTCCCATTACCAGGTCTTTGGTGAGACAAGTATTCATTTTTACTTTCTTTGTCTTAGAACCTCTGGTTGCGTATCTAGTGACTATGTCCTTTACTGGTGTGGATACCGGCTGTAGACTTCGCTTCTTGTTGATTGACTTCGACAACCACGAAGGAATAGTAGGAGTGCTTGAAATTACCCGAGTGTCTCTAGTTGGAGTTAAGAATTTAGGTTGATCTACTCTCAGGGCTTCAATGAATTGAACCTTTCCATCTACTTCATCAGGGGAAACAAATTTATCGTCTGAATCTTGCCCCTGAGATGTCATTTTCTATTTCTGAATACTAGGCTTCTTTGAGGCTTTGGACTTGGATTGGGATCTCATCCTAGAAGTCGTAGCTTATGAATGGGGAGGGGATCTCAGTTTCTTATCTGGAATCGGTGCATCACCTGCAGTATGAGAAAATGGAATGTCAGATTGAAGTGGTCCTAGGGAAGAAATCACCTTAGGAGAAGACTCATTGATATTTCCTCTCCTTTTCCTCTATAACCAGTCATCTGTATAGGTTAATATAGATCTAGCTCTCAAATTAACATCATCTTCCTCCTCTTTGCTCTTGTCTACCGCTAAGAACTTTGCCTCATTTGACTCTTCCCAACCAGGCTCGATTAGGTATGAACTGCCTTCAATAATTCCCTATGTTTTGAACTTCAATCTGAAAGAATTGATTTGTTGTAAGTTTAATCTAGAATGGTCTTTCCTCAAGACTTCTTCTTCATCTCCAAAATCTCTCCATAGATCTTCTAGATGAGGAGCATTTGAAGGATTTACTTCAAGGCCAAGGGTTAGAACTGCATATCCCTTACTATCAAAATTTCTCCTGTTGTAGTAGAAACCAAGATTGAATCCCAGCAAATTATTTTCGATGATGGAAGCATTATTCATATTATTACAGACTAAGGAGCCCAATGTGATAGGGAAAGCCATTTCCCAATTCTCTTGACGAAGATTATCTTTGATGACCGAGAAAAGCTATTTGCATAATTCGGCTAAAATGAAACAATCAAGGGCATATCGGGGTAACTTCAGAGGTTCATCTTCAAACCCTCCAACTCTTAAGTATGTGAACCTAGGAAATTGAATTAAGTGACTCCCATACTGTTGAACTAGTTTCTGTGACTCAGAAGAAAGTCGTGGCATCTGAACACCCTTTAGAGTCAAATAAATGCTTCGATACAATACATCATGCACCTTACAAAAATCCTCTAAAACTCTATCTTTCTACAACAAAGGACAATACTAGAAGATGATTATCTCTTCATTCCATACCCCATGTGGAAGGGTAGTGAGATCACATGTACAGGCAATACAATAAGTCAAATATGAGGCCATATAGAAATCCTCGCGAGATTCTTTGGCCCTTTTGAGTTGGCTCCTCAAGGAATTGGCCATGATCTCTGCCCAATCCATCCACTGCTCGCCCTTCAAGATAATCTCAATATATCTATACATCCATTCTTCAAACAAATATACATCAGCCGAACCCTTCACCCTATGCAATAATATAACTAGGTCATGTATATGAGGTTTCATGTGATCCTTCGTAATGACTTTGGGCAGCCTAGACCCACCTCCATAGTTAACTTCGGTCCATTTCCTGGCAAGGATGTTTCGAAAAATGCTAGGGGTTTCCTAGTATTTGGCTAAAGCTTGAGTGGGTGAAAATGCAGCAAAAGTATTTACTATTAATTGTAAAATAGATGAAATGGTTTCCCTTGAGATGGAAAGTATTGTGTTACCATTCTCACTTATTATGCTTCTACTCCTTACATCGTAATGGTCAATGCAAAGTTGCAGAAGTTCAAGGCTCATGAAAGCAAGAGGAATGGAAGCGGCTTCAATTAACCCACTTGTTAACACTTCCATGCATCCCTTAACCTCTTTGGTATTCTCAAGAAAATTTGTTTGCAGCTTTTCTACATTCACCCCTTCTAAATTTGTATCACAGATCACTGGTCTCTTACATTCAAGGCTGGAAGCATTGCTGAAAAAGTGCAAGACTGACTTCATTTTCAACCAAACAAGCAAAACCTCTAGCAGACAATCCTTTGAAAACAACAGATTTGCAAAACAAAACAAAGATTTCTAAATTCTCACCTGCTTTCCGCTGAAAACCAAACAACTTCTTCTATCTTCCTTAATAGCTCCTTCTCTTTGAAATCAGCTTTTTGCAAAGTGATTTACAAAGCTACTGAATGGTTTTATTAAAGGAAAGGTTTACATGCAAAAGTATTGGATAATTAATAGGCATGATGACATATCACCTCACATCGACCTTGGCATGTTCGAAGCATCGCTACATGAGCTTTTCATTTAATGATTTCTCTTTTCACATAAATTAACAATGATTGATTTCATACAATATCTGATCATTCCCCAAGTCTAAGATCTTTTCTCCCACTTCTAATGATGACGACCTTGTTAGTGTAGTTTTTTAATTTTCCTATTTTGCTAGGTTTTTCCTACACTTTTAATAATCTCGCTTAGGTTAATAAAGCATGTCTTATTAGGTGAATGGTTGTGAGGTGTCACCTTCCTACATGTGAGCATCCATTAGCTATCTTGGGAAGATACTTTGCTATCTTTAGTCCGATAGATGGTTGCTCCTCATTGGTTGGTGTTGCCACCTCCTCCCTCTTCCTAGCTTATATAAGCATGCTACCTGGCTTGTATTTGTATCTCTTGTTTTTGCGTCCTCTTAATGCTATTTTTCTTCCAGCATTTGCATTACTCTCTTGGAGACTAACTCTATGATGCTATTTTGATTTTGTATCATTTGCATTCATAGTTTAGATATTTACTCTTTGCACTAGTTTTCTGGGTTATTAATCTTATCAGATTCTAACATGGTATCAGAGCTTTTCTATGTGCAAGAGTAGATTTTAGTTTCCTTATTTGAGAGATTCAGGGGGGGGGGGGGGGGTGGCAAATAAATTTTATTGTAGTTTTTTGAAAAATGAAGTATGCTCTTCTCTTACATCTTTGGATGATCTTGAGAATCAGAAAAGTTTTGACAAAAACAGTTTTTATCTGGGGTTTCAATCTCAAATCTGACAACCAACTTGCATATTTGGAGTTTTCAATCAATTTTGCAGGTTCCAGCATGCCATTGATGGACTTAAGAAGCTGATCCAGCATTTGCATGTCATATTTTGGTTGCTGGGGTCATTTTTTGCTTTTTGGAGCCATTTTTTACTATTAAAGGCATCTGATTTACACTACAGCAACATCTTCTGTACATCAGCAAGAAAATTGCTTTTTGGATTTTGTTCGCAGTCCCGAAAAAACCATTTGGGTATCTTTTAGATTTTGCATGCAAGCTGTATATTTTTCAGAATTGAGCATGCAAAGCTATAGCCATACCCCTCTCCGTTGGCAGTCGTAGATTTGAATGCAATTTTTCTTCAAATCAGGGGATTAGCAAATTTTCAAAGCACTTTCAGCCCAAACAGACATCACCATTGGATCCAAAACGCCGTTTGTAGTCAAGATTCATATAAAGCTTGTTGTTTTTGGACATAGGGCAATTTTGGAGATTTTTTGAAGCCTCCAGGGTCTGCCGTACGGATCGTATGAACGCAGGGTCGGAGAAAAAAAATAAAAAAAATATATTTCGGCACTCCACCGGGCGGCCACCCAGTGGCCACCGCCGCACCACCCATCGGCCGCTACTGCGCAGCTCACTGGCCGCTACAGATCGACGCCTCCCCCGGGCCACCCCGGCGCTACTCAGTCTCCACTATTGCGGCCACCTCCGCCGGTGGTTTTTTCGACTGCGGCTTCAGTAATGCCACCGCTACCGAAAGTTGCCGCCTATTTGCTCTATGCGGCCCAGTCCCAGTCAGCAGTCTCCAGCGGGTGCCCCGTTAGCGACAACATGGCTTTTTTTGCCCAGTGAGCAGCCAGTGCGCGTGACACATGGCAGGTGTGCCACGTGGCCCGTGCCACATCATCAGGCATACATGCCATGTGGCGATGCCACATGGAAACTTTTTTGCTGCGACGGCTGACGGGCTGTCAATTTTAATGTTGTGTTCTGCTGATGTCAGCATGCATCAGCACCTTCTTGAACCTCTCCTAGGGTCATTTTGGACATACCTTTAGTTTTTTGGCCATAAATTTTGCATACAGAGGTATTTTTTCGATCCGAAAGAAGCACCAAAAAGCTGGTTCTGAGATAGAGATGCTGGTATAGGTGTTTTGATTTTTGATGTAGTTTGGTTGCCTGTTATGGCAGTCAAAACTAGATGTTCTATTTTGCACTTCGGGAGGCGTATCTTGAGCTTCCAATCTCTGATTTTGGACTTCTTTATATCGCTGGAAAGTTCTTTATGTGCTCTTTCCAGTGATGCTAGTTATTGTTCTAGGTTCTATTCCAGACACATCCTATTCAATCTTTTTCATTTTAGCATTCTGGTGGATATTCTGTTTGTTTCAAGTCCGGAGATCGATTTTGTTGCTTCAGTTGCTTCATTTTGGGCTTTACCTTCTGTTGTTTCAGCCTTATGTTTTTTTTTATCATTGTTGATATTAATTGTAAGCATCTTTATGCAACGCATTGAGATAAAGTGCCACTCTTGCGTTTCGGGATCCTTTTCATCATTGTGATTCGTTGTACTCGCACTATTATATAAAGTGCCATGGGGGGATAGTTGTTTGCCACTTATAGGCCCTCTTTCTCTAATTCGTCATGCAGTGTCGATGACACATGCCTTTATTTGTGTTTGTACCTCACTCTTGATGTGTTTGGCTCCTGTGTTGTAGGAGATTTTTGGCCCATCTTTTCAGTTGCCTGTCACCTCACCTACCTTAAGGGGAGGTTATATTGTTGTTCTATGCTTCTTTGGTTGATGGTTCGTGCCTTCTATTTCCATGGAGGTTCCTTTGGTTGATGGTTCGTGCCTTCTATTTCCATGGAGGTTCTACAGATCAGGATTTTGACAGAGTTTTGTGGTTCTTCATGCTTCAGTGATGCTACTTCTTCATGATCACTCCTTGTTCCTGTTTTAGGGGACAATTTCCCTAGCGGGAGACTTCTTCAGTTCTTCACTAGGTTCTTACCTCTTTTTTGGGGGAGGGTTTTTCCCATGTGGTTTTCTCTCTTTCCCCACTTTCAGAGGTTGCATCTTCTTGCATTGTACTTGGGTACCTAACATGGCCTCATTGCCGGGACCCATTTCTACATCCACCTAAGCTTCGCTTATGGGGGGGTGTTAGTGTAGTTTTTTATTTTTTCTATTTTGCTAGGTTTTTCCTACACTTTTAATAATCTTTCTTAGGTTAATAAAGCATGTCTTATTAGGTGAATGGTTGTGAGGTGTCACCTTCCTACATGTGAGCATCCATTAGCTATCTTGGGAAGATACTTTGCTATCTTTAGTCCGATAGATGCTTGCTCCTCATTGGTTGGTGTTGCCACCTCCTCCCTCTTCCTAGCTTATATAAGTATGCTACCTGGCTTGTATTTGTATCTCTTTTTTTTGCGTCCTATTAATGCTATTTTGCTTCCAGCATTTGCATTACTCTCTTGGAGACTAACTCTATGATGTTATTTTGATTTTGTATCATTTGCATTCATAGTTTAGATATTTACTCTTTGCACTAGTTTTCTGAGTTATTAATCTTATCAGATTCTAACAGACCTCCTCCTTGGAAAAAGACCAAAATCTTTTGATTTTTGATATTTAACACGAGCCTCAATTGATTGTGAAAAGGTGGTGTGCCATATTTTAGAAATAAATTATTGCCAATCGTTCTAATCAAGAACCACTTTGAACCTCTTTGAACTGAGATTCAAAGTGGTTCGAAGTGCTTCAATGAAAGCCACCGCATAAATTTTTTTTTTCTTGCCAAAGAAAAAAAAAAAGCATTAGTATGAAAATCTTCGGTTGAACTACTTTGAACTACTTTGAACCAAGGTTCAAAGTGGTTCAAAGCGGTTCAAAGGAAGGGGACCACAACCGCAGAAGCCTGCGACTTCGACCAACTACTTCAAGGAGTGGTCAACACATAAATGGTGAGGAAAGGACTTCGAACAAAGATAGGTAAGGGGGTTTGAACGAGGTCCTTGGAAAGAGAAAAGTTGAATCTACACACAACTAACAATTAGCAAAAGAAAACCAAGGGGGTCCACTTAGGAGGTGGATTAGATTATAGTAGTATAGATTTTCTTTCAAGCATCTTTAGTAGTACAGATAGAAGTTATAAGTTCCTTCCTATAGCATCATACTTTTTGAATGTTCCCATAGCATCTATAAGAATAGTTATAATAGATGAACTAAGTTGGAATATATGTTATCATTTCATTGTATTTCCAATATTTGTTTCAATAAAGAGTTAAGTGTGTTAATTTCCTACAACACTAGTGTACATTCTTTCCTTGCATTTTACTTTTTTGCAGCATAAGAATAATGACTCATTAAGAAACCTAGTGCACATACTGTGCCAACCATTTCATGTATACATCCCTGGGTTGACAAAATTAAATGCACCTCATGGTGGAAAAAAATAATCCTTAGATTGAATACACTATTCCTAAGTATGGCCTTTGGCATTATTATTATACACCTATTGTGAGGTGGACCATTTTTGGCACCATTGCCAGGGATGGTGTCAAGATAGGAGCATTCTTGGGTCATAGTTCCTAGTTATTTTTTTTTTAGAAATTTATAGTCTTAAAGCTTTCTTCACTTGTTTGAAGAATTTAATTGCATGCATCGAAGAGGAAGATGTTGAGATGAATATGGCAGATTTCTTTCATGGGAATTTGTTAATTTGAATGAAGAAATTGAAGAAGAAGAAGTTAAGTTTCCTTTTGAAGATGCAAGCCCTATTTTTCTTATAGAATCATCTTCAGGAGCAGAACCTATAGATACAATTGGTCTTCAACCTTTTGCTAAAATTTTGGCTAGTTTCCTTGATAATACTGCTCTAAATCTACCACTTGTTAATAATCCATTACCTAATGTTCCTTTTTAGTAGCAACCTCATAAATCTAATACCTCTAGTAATGGCACAACCTACTTTTCCATTTCCTTTCCCAAGCCTCATAAATACTAATAATCTCAAGAATATACCCACAACTGCTCTTCCAAAGTTATATGGCCTTGCAACTGAAGACCTTGATACTTTCTTGTTTGAATTTGACATGCTCTATTGTAGTTTTGACTACAAAAATGATTCCCACAAGATCAAATTATTTCTAGAAACATTGAAAGAGTTAGCTTTCAAATGGTTCATGGGCTTAGGAGCCAATGCAGCAAGAACTTGGGATAAAATGCAAACTTTATTTCTGGATACATATAAAGAGTATTACAAAGCATCTGGTTCAAGAGGAGATGATATCTTCATGATATCACAAAAGGAGGATGAAACATTGGAAGAATATGTTTCATATTTCATGTATACACTACAAAAGAACCCTTAGCATGTATTGTCTAATGATTCACAAAAGTTAGTCTTTTTGAGAGGTGTGAATGATAATTGTCAAGAAGTACTAGACTAGATGGCTGGTGGTAATGTATATCAATCTTCCTAGAATGACCTCAAGAAAAAATTTTAAAACTATTCAAGGTAAACTATGAAGAAAGGCCAAGGACCTCATTCCACCTTCACTAAAGTAATTAGTTAGGGTATTTCAAAGCTTGAGATATCTAACCTATTATTAGATTTCAAGCAAGACATCATAAATGATGTTGCTACACATCTCAACATAATGACTACAAAGAAGAAGCATGCAAAAGATGAATTACAACTAGCTAAATACTGCCCTCATTGTCAAAAGAAAAAGAAGGATTGTCAATGCAAATTGGTTGCCAATATGGAGAACCAACATCTTCCAATTGAGTGTATCAAGATAGATGGAGATGATGAGAAAGTATTCTTTGTTGCTCAATTTTTTCCATGGACCCAACGTCAAGGTATGCCTCAAGACCCTTTAAAAAATTCAAATTTATATGATAATCAATGGCAAAACCATAATCCCCAAGTCCCTCCACAATATAATAAACCTAATTAGAGTAATGGTTGGCAAACTAATTTGCAACAACCCCAATGGCATCAGAACTCCCAACCATCTTGGCCCAACCAATAGAATAACTAATCATAGAACTAGTAGAACCAATGGAAACCATCCTAGGGGAATTGTTAGTCTACAAACCAACTGAGAGGATCTCAATAGTGGGCTAACCAAAATAATAGTACTCCACAATTACCACCCCCAGCTCATAAACCTACACTAATGCCACCACCTATGAATCTTGGATCTCAAAAGTAGATATAGTTACCTACACAACCTTAGCCAAATCCAAATAACTAGTAGCCACAATAACCCATGTGTATTACTGATGCTCAACAATATCTTGCATACGCTCTAAATGTTGCAAATATATATCTGAGATCTAGTACAACTTTACTAGCACCTAAACCACCTCTTATAATTGAAATACCAGATACTCTAGTAGCATCAAAACCCCCAGTCTCTAAAGAGGTTGATCCAACCAATGTCACTATCTCATCCCAAGCTCAGCCAATGGTGGAACCTCCTTTTCTAGAGAAGCTTATACAAAGTAAACTTGTACATACAGAGGAATAGTCTTTTGATATTGTTGATCAGTTGAAGAACATGTATGTCCAAATACCCCTATTCCAAGCTATTAAAGGTGTTCTTATCTATGGAAAAGCCATTAGATAAGCCTTCTTGAAGAAGACTTGGAGGAAGAAAAATGACCTGACTACAATCCATGTTGAGGGACAATTGGCTGACATTATGTTAGGAAAATTGGTCACTCCAAAATATTTTGATCTAGGTAGTCTAGTTATGAATGTGAGTATCAATAGTCAGTTTATTAAAAATATGTTAATAGATCTTGGTGTTGCTATAAATTTCATGACCCAGGATACTATGAAGAAGTTGAAAATAGAAGGATTAAGGGCTACTCCAAAAATTCTACAACTTGCAAATAGTTCTACTGTCACCCCTAATGGGATGATAGAAAATAGAGTTGTAACCTTAGACTCTCTAGAGTATCCTACAGATTTCATGATTCTATCTCCCAAAGTTAATTTATCTAGTTACCTTGTCATCCTATGACAACCATGGTTAGCTATAGCTAATGCAAATATAACTTGTAGATCAAGAAATATGACCATATCAAATTGCCAAGCAACAAAGAAATTTGATTTGTATCCTCTAGCACAACCATTACCAAATTTAAGCACATTTGTCTGGCCAGATTTAGGGGATGGAGAAGAAGAATTAAATTCTATAGCACATCTTATGATGTTACATAGAAAATCCTTTCTAAAGCTATAGGAAGAGGATTCAGTACTTCAGAGTATTCTTACTAACAATTGTGTGGTAGAAAAAGATGTATTCAAAATTTTCATGTTAGAATTAACCACATATGAGGAATGTGATGAGAATTGTAATTTACTCAAAGAATCAAACATTATTCATCAACTTTAACCATGTGAATTAGATACAAGTCTAATTTTTGAAGTTTCTATGGTAGAGTCTACCACTATTTTTGAGCTGTCCAAAGGTCATAATCTTCATGTTAACCCCAAATTATCATCTACACAAATGGAATAGTTAACAAAGCTACTTCAAAAGCATGAAAAGGATTTTGCATGGGACTATGGTGATATGAAAGGGTTGATTCCTATATTATGCACTCATATAATATACATTAATGAAAGGTATCTATTACTCCATCAAACCTAGAGAAGGATAAATTCAAGCATTAGAGAAATAGTTAAAATTAAATTGCAAACATTTCTTGATGCTATTTTTATTTATCCTATATCTAATAGTAGATGGGTGTCACCATTGGTCATAGTGCCCAAAAAGGGAGGGAAATGGTAGATTTGTGTAGATTACAGAGAATTGAACAAGGCCACCAAAAAGGATCACTTTCCTGTACCATTCATAGATCAAGTTCTAGAAACTCTAGCTGGAAATAAGTATTTCTCTTTTCTAGATGGGTATAGTGGTTATAATCATTAGTATTGCTCCTGAAGACCAAGATAAAACCACATTCACATGCTCATGGGGTACTTTTGCATACTCTATTTTTCCATTTGATCTATGGAATGCTCCTACAACATTTAAATGACCTATTATTAGCATCTTTGCTGATATATCACATGATTGTATGGAAATATATATGGATAAGTTCAAAACATTTGGAGCCACCATTAAGGAAGCAATGATGAATCTTGAAAAAGTTTTGATAAGGTGTCAAGAACATAATCTAGCACTTAATAATGAAAAATGTTTCATGCTTATGCATAAAGGTGTGGCACTTGGTTATTTCATATCAGCTATAGGAATACAAGGGATCCAACTAAGATAGAGGTAATTCAAACATTGCCCATACCCACAAAATTGAAAGATGTAAGATCTTTTCTATGTCATGTTGAATATTATAGATGTTTCATAAAGGACTTCAGCAAAATAGCTAGTCCCTTATATACATTACTGACTAAAGAAGCTGAATTCATTTGGACATTAGAATTCAATGAAGCCTTCCTATAGCTTAAGAAACTTCTCACTATAGCCCTAGTTTTACAAGGCCCTAATTGGACTTTACCTTTTCACACACGCACACACACATGCACGCACACACACACACACACACACACACACACACACACACACACACACACACACACACACACACACGCGCGCGCGCGCGCGCGCGCGCGCACACACACACACATACACACATATATGCTTCTATCTATGTCATAGGTTTAGTTTTAGGCCAACAATCTCAACATATTGAAAATGTAATATATTATATTAGCAAGAGCCTTTATGGACCAGAATTAAACTACATAGTGACTGAAAAAGAACTATTAGTAGTAGTCTATGCTTTGAACAAATTTTAGCATTACATAACTGGTTATCCTATATTTGTTCATATTGATCATGCATCAATTAAATATCTCATGAACAAACCTACTATAACAGGCTGATTAGCAAGATGGTTACTATTGTTGCAAGAATTTGATATCGCCATCATTGATAAGCTTAGAAGAGCCAATGTGGTAGTTGATTATTTATCAAGAATCCACCATGATGAGAATGACACCACTCTGGTAGATGATGCATTTCTAGATGAATATTTATTTCTTATTTCTATTCAAACTCCATGGTATGCAGATATTGCTAACTATATTGTAGCTAATAAAATGCCAGAACATTTCTCTTACAACGAAAAGAAGTTTCTTGTAGAGAAAATTTTTCATTTCTCTTGGATTGATAATATCTTATTTTACACTAGACCTGATCAAGTTATGAGAAGATGTGTGAGAGAGGGTGAGACATATGACATTCTACATACACATCATAATGAACCATGTGGAGGGCACTTTGCAACAAAAAGAACAACCTTGAAAATTTTAAGAACTAGTTACTAATTGCCTATGCTTCACAAAGATGCAGCCAACTATACATGGAAGTGTGACAAGTGTCAAAGGATGGGGTGACGAACAAGAATAAATGAAATGCCTCTCAATCCACAACTCGCATTAACACCATTAGGCAAATGGGATATGGACTGCATTGGTCCAATTGATCCTTCATCCAATTGAAAATCATATATCCTTGTATGCACTCACTACTTGACAAAATGGGTTGAAGTCAAAGCCATAAAGTATGCTTGTGATCACAAAGTTGTAGAATTTCTATATGAAGAAATCAAGTTACCCACTATGGTGTACCCAAAGAACTAGTCACTAACCAAGGTGCTTAATTTACTTCTAATTTGATCATAGAACTAATGAAATAATATAATATTAGGCACCAAAAATCAAGCCCCTATCACCCTTAAACTAATGGACAAGAAAAACTCACAAATCAGGAGATAGAAGCTATTTTAACAAAAATAGTTCATTTGCACTGTAGAGATTGGAATAGTAGATTACCAAAAGTTGTTTGGGACGAAAAAACAACATAGAAGACTACTACAAGGTTCACACCATTTGAGCTCCTATATGGGAAAATAGTAATGCTCCCCATTGAATCTGAACATAAAACTTTAAGAACCACACTGGAGCTAAACATTGAACTTCCTATAGAATAGAGAGAACATCTTAATTCTTTGGATAAAATGCACAAGGCTACTCTGTAATGCACTGAAATTATATAGAAGTAAAGAAAAAAATGGCATGATTCCCACATTAGCAACAAATAATTTCAAGTTGGTGATTGGGCATTGCTATATGATTCCAGATTTAAGGATATGTTAGGCAAACTATAGACATGATGGCTAGGTCCATATGAAATTAACCATGTATTTATTAATGGAGCCATCCAATTAACTACCATTAATCTAGTGCCTTTTAAGTTATTAGTCAATGGCCACAGAGTCAAGTTATATAAATAGCCCCAAATAAAAGAGGACTTCCTACAATAGTTCCAATGGCCAAGTTCAAATGCACACCATGAGGTAACTCTTCTTGTAGTAGAAGGTGGCGAGCTCCTGCCTACAACTCTTCAATATTAATTTCTTTGTGCATGCCCATAATAAAAATTTTATGTCCAAATAAAGTTCCAAATTTCTACATTTATCTTCTAATTTCTTCTTTTTCAACTCATCTCACTTCTTTACCTACCACCCACCCACCTTCCATGTCATCATTTTACAATGCTTTTAATAAACATCACAAGTTTGCTAACATATGTAGTCACTGCTGATATACTTTCTACCACTTTTGGTACATGCAACAATCAACTCACATGTATAAGCTTTTAAAATCTTAATTCATTTATAGTACATCAATTTTTTTGGTTATATATAATACTACATTATTCATATTATGATGTCATTATGCTAGTTCCATACCTCGTACTAAGTCTGACAAGTGTGGACACTTGTCCATATTTTATAGGGGGCAGGGAAGGTTACTAAAACCCAATGACATTCCTATTTATTCAAAAAGATTCATTTTCCCCAAATATTTATACTTCTTTTATGAAACTTAATTGCTATAAGTACACAAGTATCTAGGTGTCATACCCCTTATTCTTGAATGATTCCTTATTGTTAGGCTATGATGTGACCCATATTTAATTTTCAAGTGATCCAAATTCCATTTTTGGATAATTTTCACATATCCATAATAAACCACTATAAGAATTTGGCTTAGGCTAGAATTCACCCAAGAACTAAAGAACTCAGTACAAGCACACAATAGACCAAAATAGGCAGAGTATGATCAAAATGATTATATTCATTCAATAATTGGATTCAAGAGTACACTAGGAGTGCCTAAATATAAAGGCCTCAGGAGAGCTTCTAGAATGCATAGAAGTTAGCATCATGATATGTCATACAACTAGGCACATGTCCACCATATATGGATTATCCTCCATTAAGCACATGATTAAGTGCGATGATGTGAGGATAAGCCTACAATGGTGTAGCATGCAAATCAGTGGAGTAGACAACATGTGCTTAATAAGGAGTGCAGATAACTGTGTTGTCATCATGACAACTCAGTGAATGATGCATACTCCTTTGTTGTAGACACCATGTGCATAATTAGAGTTGTGTAACTCAATGAGAGTTCATAAACTCCTAAGTGTCTCACCTAAAATAATAATAAAATAATGCAAAATAATTAAATAACGCATTAACCTAAGTAAAACTTAAGTAAATGTAATAAGTAAATACTTATTTACACCAACAACCACATTATTACTACTCACAAAGAATTTTTTTGACATTAATCAACTAAAAAATGAAATGTGAAAAAGGGTCTAAAAGCCTAGATTCATAGAAGAGAAATAATGCAAGCAAAGAAGAGAGTGAAGTTGTCAAGAATAATGGGTGGAAAATTGTAGCAACAAGAACCAATGGAGCATACTATTTCACTTAGATGTAGAGGCAGTGAGGAGATTTAATGTGTGTGGCTGGTTAAGGTATTTCATAAGTTTAATTGCATTTGATGAAGAAGTAGCCATGAAATTTACAACATTTAATGAGGGAGAAGTTACTGTATGGTGTTTAACAGTTGTTGCTACAGAAGAAAGAATAGAAGAAGTAACTAGGTTACCAAGAATAGGAGAACATTATCCTAATACACATGATGCAAGATCAACTAGGGCTTAGTTTGTCATACCAACTGATCCTCAGTTGGATATCACCAAGCAAGGTTGCAAAAGGATGTCTCTTCTATTTCCATACAAAAAACTGGCTATGCATATTATTAGGTATCTCAAGGAAGATTTTCATATTTACATGCACATCATTTTAAATTGCATAGCTCTATAAGGCACAATTATCCATCAAATGTTCCCAATCTCTTATATAACATGTTATGCATTAGTGCTGAAGAAACCCAAAACGGGAAGGGCAATTTTGTCACTCATCATGCCCTAATTAAATTACTCATGGAAAGATCACTTGGCGATGCCTCTCCGGAAAAATTTGTCCAAGCTAAAACCCTACAACCCTAGGTTATCCTTAATGAACAACCCAGTGAAGAGAATGTAGTTCCCATTGATAAACCTATTGAACAATGCACTCAAGATGCTAAAGCTAGCAATATGCAAGAGAATGTGCAAAAAAATGTGTCTTTACCTATTCAAAAGTCTCAAAAACCTACCTCTACTTGAACAAAGAGAAAAAAAATTACAAGAGGAGACCTCAACTCTAGTAGTAGAAAATCCAAACCCTATAGTCATAAAGAAAAAGAAAATTAAGATGGGTCCTACAGTAGTTACTTCTATAATAGAGACACTGAAAGGAAGAAATAGGAAGAAGGCTATGGTACTAGAGGAGACCCCTATGAGAAGAAGCCCTAGAATGAGGAGACAAATTTATAAAGTGAAAATAGAATCTTAGTCTACTTCATCCAAATAATCCACTACAGAGTCCCTAGTATAAATTGTTCTCAATAATTCTCCTTCTCACCCTAAAACTGCAAACATTCCTAAAACCCCTAATGAGAAATGTAGGGTTGAAGTAAATGAAAATTAAGATGATCCCCGAACAGGCCAATAAATAGTTCCCATAATGAATGAGTTTGTTTATTCAAACACTAGCGTAGTTCCTTATAAACCAACATAGCATACAGATTTTGTAAAGTAGTTATGGAAGGAATAGAGGAAGAAGAAAAATAACTATGAAGAGGAAATTCATTCCATTACCCTGTAAAAACTCCTTTTCTAGTTGTTTGGACAACATATGTTTACTGCAACCCTATGAGGAGAGGAGAGGAATAAAATGAAGAAAGTCATAGTGTCCCTAGGTGAGGAAATTACTAATTTGAAAGAGTAATTGGGAAATAAAAAACAAAGGATATCATGCTCTCAAATTGGCTAATCAAGCACTTGCTTGTAGACCACAACCTCAGATTTATGCTATGTGTTTAAAAGAACAATTCCTTTTATTCCAACTTATGCTAACCCTCAAGAACATAAATGAAGAATTCAAATCAGCTCAAGAATTCTATGGTTTATACCAAACTCTACCATCCTGGTAGTAGAACTTGCTCTGTAAGTTATATGTGCACAATTTTATCATTCCAGCATAAACTTACTGGAATCCTTTACTCTATATAGGATTAATATTCATCTGAGGGCTTTGATGTCCTAAACGTATAATGAAGCTAATTATGACAAACAATTGAATAATTATAGAGATAAGGAAAGAACAAAGCCCCTGTCATTAAGAGATGAGAGTAGTAAACTAGAAGAAATTCTTAGGGACTGGTTTAGATTAACTTATGGATATAAGAAAAAGGGAGTAAGGGATAGAATCTTTGCTACTAGAACCAAGGTCTATGTAGAATATGAGAACCTAGCTTACTTTTCCTTTCAGAGAGCCATGGTTGGTGCTAAAATTCTATGGGCTAGATTACCTAAGACACTTAAAAGATCAAAGTTGCAGAGTCTTATCAATTTAGAGGCCACCCTTCACTGATTTCCAAAGTATATAGAGTTGGGGAAATAGGCTAGGCCAGAACTATGGTGCCCACTCACTATGTAACCTCCAATGCTCATGTGGCCACTGTATGATATTAATGATAATAGACTTGACAAGCTACAAGAGGATAATATAAGGGAATTTTGGGAGAGAACATGAGGATTCTACTATACCTTCAAGAGTAGAAGGAAAGGAATGACTAAAGTAGAAGAATTCAAGTCACTAACTAGAAAATGTAATGCTTGAGGACAAGCATCAGTTTACCAGGGGCCAGATGATGAGGCTAATTATTGCCTCTATTTTATGATAGTTTTAAACACTCTATTTTACTTCCACCAAAACATTTGTGAACTTATGTTTACTTGAACTAATGATTAACCTATGGTAGATAGTATGTTATATTTTGCCAATATTATATATATAATGTAGTATTTCATATAACCATCAGAATGTGTGTTCTCATAGTTGAATTTTATTTGATAATGATTATTTAAAAATATCTATGTATAATAACTAACCTATTAGCAAAGGGAGCTAAAGATGGTCAGAAGCGTTCAAAGGGAAATGTTGAAGACAACCAATAGCATTTGAGGAGAAAAGATGTTAAGGATTAGCCATAGTGGAAAGAGTCATAATGCTACGAAGGGACACAACTACTAATATGGAGGAGCTATGAAGAATTTTCACACTTCTATTATTTTGTCAAACTGGTTGTCTAGACTTTGCTATTTGTTCCATGAGTTGTTATCTTTTCTTCTTTTTCTCTGGCAGATTTGAAGTTAGTTTTTTTTTCTTTTATGTTTCAAAATAAGTGTTGATCTTCTATTTTAAGGGATCAGACCAATAGTGTTAAAAGTTAGAAGAAAATTTATGACAAGAAATTGTAGACTCTTGCAGTGATTTGTTTCTACAGTTCTATGTATTGTTCTTATGTAATGAATTTCTGGAACATAATGAAATAGCTCATGGTTTAAATTCTATGTTAGTAGATTAGTAGAAGCCAACCAAGGGGGCCCACTTGAGAGGTGGATTAGATTAGAGCAGTATAGATTTTTTTCCAAGCATCTTTAGTATTGCAGGTAGAAGTTATAAGTTCTTGTAGCATCATACTTAGTGAATATTCTTGTAACATCTATAAGAATAGTTATAGTAGATGAACTGAGTTGAAATATATGTTAGCATTTCATTGCATTTCTATTTTTTTTTCAGTAAAGAGTTAAGTGTAATAGTTTCTTGTAGCACTAGTGTAGGTTTTTTCCTTGCATTTTACTTTCCTACAACATAAGAATAATGACCCATTAAGAAATCTAGCACACATACTATGCCAACCATTTCAAGTATACAAACCTAGGTTGATAAAACTAAATGGGCCTCATGGTGGGGAAAATAGTCCTTAGATTGAATACACTATTCCTAAGTATGGACTTTAGCATGATTATTATACACCTATTGTGAGGCAGACCACCCTCACTAAGGCAAACATTCCTCAAGATCTTGATCTTGAGAGGTTCCAATCTATGCTAGGTCATTTGACTTCACCATACTATATGTCCTTCTCTGAGGGGGATGACAATTCATTGAATCATCTCCATAATCAACCTCTACACATTGAGGTCATGATACACCAGAAATGTGTCTGATGTGTGCTTATTGATAATGGAGCTAGTTTAAATATTGTCTATCCTACTCTACTTAGACAATTAGAATTTTTTGAATAGTCGTTGACCATCACCGTAAGATAACTATCAAAGCATATGATGAAATTGAGCACAAATCTTTGGGTCTTATTGTGTTACCTCTTCTGGTTGGTCCTATCAAAAGGGACATCACTTGTCAAGTCCTAGACATTCCCTTAGCTTACAATATTCCACTAGGAAGACCATAGATACATGACATGTAGGCTATACCTTCCACTTATTATCAATGCATAAAGGTCCCATTTCATGGCTTTGAAGTCACTATACCTACAAGTACAAGATATACCTGTAATATGTTGAAATATGCTATAAACTTTGTACCTTCTAATAGATACTCTATAGATTATAATGATAACAAGATGAAGCAAATCAAGCAGTCATTGAATCTGAAAGAAACTAGAATGGGTGAATATCACATAGAACCCATTTTGTCTTTGACATCTCTTCCTTAATCTCCCCATAATTATGGGAGACCATCTAAAGTGAAGAGACCTTTTTTGTTTAAACCTCAAACTAGGTATAATGGTACATTTTTCAAATCTACTGTCCCTCTTGAGGAGGAAAGTGAAAAATGAGCTATTGTTGCATGGATCTACAAAGAGGAAACTCAAGTTAACCTCACAAAATACTCTCATGAAATTACTCCTAAGAAGTATGGTCCAGGTCTTAAACTCATGAAATGTTTTGGCTACAAGGGGATTGTTCCTACTAGATGCAACAAAAATGGTTTGGTTGACCCGATCAAAGTGATAGCTAGAAGGAATCAAGACACATCTAGTCTAGGATTTAAGAAGATTCCCTTCTATTTAGGGACTAACAAATATATACTAGAACCTAAGAATTCATTTGAAAATGAGTCACAAGTTGAGTCTGATGACCATGAAGATAGCATTGATGATGAGGATCCTTATCCTTATCCAATTCCTAATGATCTTGCTAAATTCTTTGTGGAACCAGATGATTTTTTACATGTCAATGCCATGGATGGTGATAGTGATTCTTCTAATGACACTATTGATTCTCCCTATATTCAACAAGAATAAGAAGAGTCTAGTAATGCTCTACACATTGAGTACCTTTGCAAAAATCTAGAGCACGAATGAGAGTTTGTCCCTATCACTATTGGGGAATTCTAAGGTCTATCTCCATGTAGCATAGGTTCTCGAGAGTATGAACTGGACTCTCTCTTAGAAGCAACAATAGACAAAGACATGGATCAATTTCATGTCTATGAAAACCTCCTTGAAGTAAGTTAATCATCTAGGGTTAAGTTAGATGAGTCCTATCCAATTAGTGTCCTTGAGTCTTTGATTAATGATGTTAATACTCAAAGGAATTCAAACACACTTATGGATAAAGTTTCTCTAGGTCTCAAATTTCTTGTCCAAGTATTTAATGATTATACTGTGAACACAATTGAACCTATCACATCTCTTTCACTCACCTATCTTAAGCTCATAGATTGGAATTCCAATGCATCTAGTGAAGTCCCTACATTCTAGAATGATTATGCTCTTGCTTGTTACTTAAACATTGTCGAACCTATAATGTCTTTCACCAGAAAAAAAAAGTGTTAACATGACTAAAGTTGACATCAAATATCTTAGTCATACAATCAAAATGAAAAGAAATAAAAGGTTTGATGGTGAAAACCACATTGTGGTAGTGTTGGAACCTAAAAAAAGTAAAAACAAAAGAAGTATCCACGGGTAAAAACCTCTCTCAGATGCTTGTGAATGAGATATTTGATGCACTTCCTAGTTATTTTTAGGAAAGATCATTGGTCCTGATTGAACCAACAAAATTGATCAACTTGGGAATAGAGGAACAACCTCACATGATACATCTTGCACAGTCACTATCTCTAAAGGAAAAAGAGGAATTAATTTCCTTATTCCAAGAGAAAAAGAAAAACTTTGCATGGACATAGTCAGACATGCTAGGATTAGATCTTGATCTCATAATGCATCACTTGTCTATTGCACTAAGAATTAAACCAATCAAACAAAAACTTAGGAAAATGCATCCTCATGTTGTATTACTGGTCAAAGCTGAACTAGAAAAGATTCTAAAAGCTAGTTTCATATGTGCTATTGATTATGATTAATGGATATAAAACATTGTTCCAATCTCCAAGCATAAAAAATATATCAAAGTCTGTACAAATTTTGGCGATCTAACTTAGCATGTCTGAAGGATGATTTTCCACTATCTAATGTTGATATGATAGTGGACATGATAGCATGATATGAAATGTACTCACTCATGGATGAATTTTCTAGTTATAATCAAATCATAATTGCACCTGAAGATCAAGAAAAGATTTATTTCACTTATTCATGAGAATCTTTCTATTGGAATATGATTCCATTTGGGTTGAAAAATGCTGGTGTTACATATCTAAGGGTAGTTACTACAATTTTTCATTACATGATGCATAAAAAAATGGAGGACTATATTGATGATACCCTAGTTAAGAGGACAAAATGAAATACTCACCTTCAAGATTTGGGACCTATCCTGGATTGCATGGAGAAATTTAATCTAAGCCTTAACCCTAAGAAATGTGCATTTCAAGTAACAACTAGAAAATTGCTTGGTTACATTGTGTTTTCAAAAGGAATTGAGGTTGATTCAAATAAATTTCAAGCAATCATGGATATGCCACCACCTCATACTATCAGTCAGATGAATGGCTTACAAGGAATACCTCAATCCATTCATACATTCATCTCACAGCTGGTGGATAGGTTGCAACCTTTTCCCAAAAATTTGCATAAAGGTGTGAAATATAATTGGATCCAAGATTGTAAATAGAGTTTAACATAGATAAAGAAATAACTTGCTCATATACCAATCTTGATGCTTCTTATTCATGGGAAGTCTCTCATTTTTTACATTTCAGCAATAGAATCATCTTTGGGTATCTTGCTAGCACAAGAAAATAATGATAACAAGGAAAGAGCTATCGACTATCTGAGTCATGCGCTAATTTCTTATGAAATGAATTATAGTATCATTGAGAAGGCTTGCTTGGCAGTTGTCTTTGCTTCTCAAAAGTTGAGACACTACAAGCTCACTCATACTATGTGACTTCTTGCTAAAATTGATACACTAAAGTACTTACTTAGCAAAGTAGTTCTAATAAGGAGGTTGGCTAAGTGGGTCATGATCTTAAGTGAGTTTGATATTTAGTATGTTGAATGGAAAGCTATCAAAGGACAAGCAAGTGTGGATGAATTAGTAGAGGAACCAATGTAGAGTCTTCTTCCACTACACATTGACTTTTCTAATGAATCAATTCTAATTCTTACACACCAAACTTGAGTGATGTTCTTTGATAGTCCTTTCAGACAACATGGATCCTATGTTGGGCTATTGTTCATAAAACCTCAAAAGTATTCACTACCTAAAGCATACAAGATTTTGTTTCCTTGTACAAAAAACATCACAAAATATGAAGATCTCATTAATTGCATGAAGATGGCAACTGAATGGAGAGTAGATCAATTGAACATCTTTGGTGATTCACAACTCATAATCAATCAAGTCAATGAAATATATCAGACAAAGGATGAGAAGTTGATCCTGTATAAATGTATGGTAGATGACATGAAGAAATACTTTTCTCATTTCACTTTTCAACAAGTTCCTTGAGTAGAAAACAAAGTGATTGATTTCATGGCTACTCTTGCTTCCTTGTTACAAATGCCAACAAATGATCTTTGACACAAGTTCTTGGTGGAAATGTTACTCTACCCTACCTATGCTACCCCTAAATCTCAAATGAGTTGTTCTATTAAAGGACATGATTAATCCCACTACCACCATATATACTCCTATCTGCCTGACCAAACCATTCTGGATGGTCTAACCTGGAATGAAAAACATCACCTTATCTACAATGCTTCATGATATGTCACTATTGTCAACAACTTGTTTAGGAGAGGTCTCGATAGAACACTCCTTAGGTGTTTAGAACCCAATGATTCCAAATGCATGTTAATTGACATCTATGAGGGCACTTTTGGATCTCACTCTAATGGCTTAACACTATCTCGTAAACTTATTAGAGCTGGTTACTAGTGGCTAAATATGGAGCTAGAGGCAATCAAATATACCAAGTCCTACAAATAATGCCAACTCTATGGGAATCTGATTCATGCTCTAGCTAGGGAGCTACTTCCATCTATCAGGTTGTGGCCATTCCAACAATGGTCCTTTGATCTTGTGGGTCAGATTCACTTGTCTTCTTCAAATGGACACAAGTTCATTATGACAGCTACAGAATTCTTCACTAAGTGGGTAGAGGCAGTACCTCTCTCTATAGAAAATGGAAAAACTATAGCTCTATTCATCATGAATTACATCATATGTAGGTATGGTGTACCTTCCTCCATTATTATCAACAATGTAGTCCATGGTTTAAAAATAAGGATCTTAAGGAGTTATGTAAAAAGTTTAGAATTACACAACATCGGTCTTCTATTTATTACCCCTAGGGTAATGGTCAAGCGGAAGCATCCAACAAGGTGATCCTTAAGATCTTTCATCACACAGTTGGTAAATCTGGAAGGGACTGGCACCTTCAAATTAATCTAGCTTTATGGGCTAATAGAACAAGTATCAAAACTCCAACAGGTACAATTCCCTTTGCTTTAGTATATGGAGCAGATGTTGTGCTTCCAATTGAGGTCAAGATTCCTCCTTTGAGAATCTTTGTGAAGGGCCTCATTATCGACGATGACTATAGAATATCTTAGCTTCAAGATCTAGTATTGTTAGGTGAATGTCGACAAGTGGTGTGTGATCATCTTCAAGCTTATTAGCAACATATGTCTAGAAGTTACAATAAGAAAGTTAAGACATGCAATTTCCAATTGGGTGATCTCGTTCTCAAAGAAAACCCTAAGAATTAGCAACAAAGGTTACAAAAGGGGAAGTTCAAACCAAACTATTTTGGTCCCTACATAGTCACTATAGTGTTTGGATCTAGTGCTTAGCAACTTTCTACAACTGAGAGAGAGAGGTGCTCAAGGAGCCCATCAACACTCTTCACCTAAAGTGGTTCAATAGCTGATCTAGTTTCAAAAGCTTTGTATATATCTAAATGTCATGGAAAAAACCTAAAAATTGCAAAAAGTCTTGAAAAAAATCACCTTAGTGAAAACCTAGCAATAGGTGCCTTGGTAATACCAAAAAAAATAGAAAATTTCAAAAAAAAATTCAAAAATACAAAAAAATTGAAAAACAAGAAAAAGTACCATTGATGAACACTTGGAAAATAGGCATCATGGTAGCAAAAAAAAAAAAGAATATTTTCCAAGAAGGTGAAAACTTAGTAAATAGGAACCTCTTTTTTCAAATGCTATATCTCATAGTGCATCTTCTAGCTCATGTACAGTTTCTTTCTTGCTTTGCTTTGCTACTTTCACTCATGTATCCATCGATTGAATCTTGTCATAACTTGGGGGCAATACTCTACAGTGTCATAGGAGTCTCTTTCACAACAGTCACCAGTTGTTCTAACTACATCTGCCTACTGTCGGTAATGTCACTTTTCAAAATTCCTCTCATGGATAATCTCTTTCACAAGTCAATAGTTGTTCTAACTATGTTTGCCTACTATTGCTAGTGTCACTTTTTGAGATTCCTCTCATACGAATCTCTTAAGCATTATTCACCAATTGTTTTAACTATGTTTTCCTACTGCCACTAGTATCACTTTTTGAGATTCCTCAAATGGAAATTCTCTTAAACATCAGTCACCAATTGTTCTAACTATGTCTACCTACTATCACTAGTGTCACTTTTTGAGATTCCTCTTGTGGACAATTTCTTAAGCATCAGTCACTAGTTGTTCTAACTACGTTTTCCTACTATTTCTAGTGTCACGTTTTAAGATTCCTCTCATAGAAAATCTCTTAAGTGTCAATCACCAATTGTTCTAACTACAACTACCTACTATCGCTTGTGTCACCTTAGAGATTCCTCTCACGGAATATCTCTTGCATCAGTCATTAGTTGTCCTCACTGCATTTGTCTATTGTCGCTTACTTTCCTACTAAGGTTCTTCTTACTAAAGATTTATCTTTGACTTTAGTCACCAGTTGTTCTAACTGCATTTGTCTACAATTGTCACCTTACTAAAGAGATTTCTTTCAGACATGTTTTGAACATTGACACTTGACATCAATCCTATAATACAAAACTGGATGCAAAACAATGAATTTGTTTGGGATATGCTAAGCTTTTCTTTGTTCTCTTTACTTTTATTTTATTATGTCTCTTTGAGCAACTCAATGATGTCTATTTTGACTAGATAAGTGAGGACTAGGGGTATGATCTTTTTATTTTCTTTCTATTTGTTGCTCTAGTTCCAATGATTTGAAATGTCTATATAAAAGGAGTGTCCACTATAAGAGCCTCTATCTCGTATTGGATGGTTGTATGTACCTTGACTCCTTTTATACTGACAAATTAGTGAGGTTGGTTCTTTTTCCTTTCCTATTTGAGTGAATTCTTTATGCTATAGTAAATACTGGTACTCATCCTGCTAAGTGAATGTACAGGTCGTTGCAATTATGCATAGCACACTTTTGTCTTAGGTTATGAATGCAAGGGTCATTGTGGATAGAATACTTACTAATTACTTAGCATAAGAAGGATCTCTCGTGTGTCTAGTGTGTCTATATGCAAGAAATATTCTAGTCATCCTAGTATTTATTCTTTGATGCTTATGTTAGCTTTCTACATTAAAAGGGACAAATGTTCTAGTCACTCTGGTTGCTTGTGCCTCGAATGCTTACATTTAATCCAAATAAAACTAGAACAAGTGTCATATTCATATTCCCATGATTGCAATGTTAGTGGTAATTGTATGACATTTTGGATTTAGCTAAATGCTCAATGATGATAATTGTCAAAGTTTGGTAACCAGACTTAGGGTTGCACTAGTGTAGGGCTACATTTGCATAAGCACATGGTTCAATCACTAATTTACTTGCATCCTTTGTGATGAGGGATTGTTGACTTCATCAAAGTATCATATTTCTTCACAACTACACAAATAATCGATTAATTAACCTCTTGGCTAGTTTGGCTACTCTAAACTCATTTTCGGGATCAAATTCGAAATATAACACACTTAAACAACTCAAATTCACACTTTACATTTTTGGGACTGACACAATTGAATGCTTGTGTAGTCCAAATTTGTTAATACTTTGTGAATCTTGGAATATTTTCAATTCACATTTTTCTTCAAATTTTCCAACATTTCTAGAAAAAGTTAACTCTAGTCAACTTTAGTCAAACCTAGTCTTTTGGACCTCACAATCACTTTGAATTGACTCCAAATTTTCTTCTAATCATTCTTATCTCTTCTATATTCTTCTCAAACTCACATTTCTTGTGTATCTCTTAATATACTACTCTACATCATATTTCTGGTGTGTCATCTTTTAATTTCACTCCTGAGGGGGCAGGATGATTCAATAATTGAATCTGAATTTCAACTCAATATGAATCTTATGTCCTCATCACTTGGGGCATCTTGTCCCCTCTATCTAGCATTATTTATCATCTATCTTATCTTTTTGATTAGCTGATCAATCTTATAAAAATCCTTGTTAGAGTTCAATGGACATGTATGGACAATCTAAACCCTGACTCCTAAGGATCAAGCCTTACTTTGGGGATGATTCTACGACTCATGATTGGATCATGTTATCTTTTTGGACTATTATTTAGGTGTTCTATCTAGACTCTGGGGGATTAAGCTCCATTCTGGAAATAACTGCAAATTCTTGCTAAGGATTAAGCTTCATTTTGGAGATAATCCTAACTTTTGCTAAGAATTATGCCTCATTCTAGTGATTATTCTAGGATCTTGCTTCCAGTCACTATTCAATGGATAGGTATCAGGATAGTCTAAACCCTGGCTCTTGAGGATTAAGTCTCATTCTAGGAACAATTCTATGAAATTTGACAATCCTTGTTTTATCAACTTCTGTATCTAGGTGTTGTATCTAGATCCACTAAGGTTAAGCTTCATTCTAGAGATAACCTTTAAAAGCTTATCAACTTTGGTATCTAGGTGTTCCATTTTGATCCTCTAAGGTTAAGCTTCATTCTGGAGATAACCTTAAAATTTTTATCAATTGATCTCTATATTATCAATCTCATAACCAATCTCATTTCTTGATCTATGCTTCATAGTTTTGATTTCTTTGAATCAAATGTGCTACTCGCACATTCTTTCAAAGAGGGGGAAAATGTAATACCCAAAAATTAGCACATTGCCATGATTAACCAATTTTGGTTTATTTAATCATTCTTAAGTCCTATTTTACTAGGCAATTCTAATTCTAATTATTGCTACTTGACCTAGGTGTCAAATCTAGAAAACCCTGATGTACACTAATAATGTTATTTATTTAATTCCTAAGTATTGACTCAAATTAGCTATAATAAACTTATTAATTTTATTTAGTTTAATTATAAGTGGTCATACTTTAATTAAATTAAAATGACCCCTTTAGCTTTTGTACAAAGGAATTGAATACATTTTATTTAATAAGATATCTCCTCCTTTTAATTAATGAATTTAATTATTCAATTAATTAAAGTTTATCCATTTATGAGGTCATATTCTATTTTATTAAATTAAATATTCTCTTCAGTTCATAAATGGAAACTTTGGGTGGACTAAAAGTAGAAAAGGAATTAAATCAGTTAACTCCCTTTTCCACTCAAAAGCAATCACTTAACTTCCTTTTCATAAGGAATTTTCCATTATTATTGAGTCTCATCTTTAATCTTGATCGTCCATTCTAATTAATCTTAACCATCAATCAGTAGGGGATCTTATAGACTTTTTAGGTACTTGTTATGATCCAACTTGGAGAAAGGGATGCAGTGTAGATATGATCCCCTAGAGTCTAGATAGAACACCTGAATACTAGTCCAAAAAGATAACATGATCCAATCATGAGTCACAGAATCATCCCCAAAGTAAGGCTTGATCCTTAGGAGTTAGGGTTTAGACTGTTGATTCCTCATTATGAATGTTGCTTTGAATTTGCATCGAACTTGTGCTGGAATATCTACTCATTTTCTCTTGCATTCTTTGCTTAATATTTTCTTATATCAATCTCATATAGCTTAACAATGCATCTATTTAGATTAATTGTTCTTTCTTATTCTTAGAATAATCTTGCATACATTTAGATTAATCTGCATTCTCATTTAGCTATAAAATCCTTTATTCTAGAGGTCTAGTTGCCTATTTCTCATTCTAAAAGAAAAGGTAAAATCCTTCTAGTTAGAAGAGAACAGGTCGAATTGTTGGATTGTTCAGCTGAATAATCTCATATTGATTCTAGGATGATCTTTCATATAATGACCATGTTGAAGTGTGTGTGAGCAATTGAGGCCTACATTTCACATAAGAAAGTGGGAGTCTCATGATTGAGTGGGAGTGATGGTAGACGACAGTAATCTAAAGGTTTAGAAGTTTAATTGTCCAAAATTTCAGTTATGGAAAATTCAAATGGAGGACTATCTTTATTGAAAGGATTTATGGTGGACACTAAAAGGAAAAGCCAAGAAATAGGGAATGTTGATGGAGGAGTGGGAGATTTTGGATTTAAATGCACTTGGAAGTGTTTTATTATGCCTAACACCATCAGTGACATTTAACATTATGAGAGTGAGGATGGCAGAAGAGTTGATGAAAACCCTAACAAAACTATAAGAAAAGCCCTCCACTTCAAATATTGTATTTCTCATGAAGTGTTTATTTAATATGAAGATGACAAAAGGTGGATATGTTCCAAATTATTTAAATGAGTTTAATACATCTACTAGTTAGTTGTCTTCTTGGAATGCCAATTTTTATGAAGAAATTAGGGATCTTTTTATTTTGTGTTCTTTATTGGAAAGTTGGAATAGCTTAGTCATGAGTGTGAATAATTCTATTTGTGGATCTAATACCCTAAAATTTGATGATGTGATTGGTATTATTATGAGTGAGGAACCTCATAGGAAAACCTTAGGTAGATCTACATTATGAAGTACTTTGAATGCACAAAGCATAGGCTAAACAACTAAGCGATGAAACAATTTTGGAAATCATAGGAAATCAAGAGGAAAATCAAAGGGGAAGAGGTCTTTAATCAAAAGAACTAGGAGATTCCTAGTACTATGGGAAATTGGGGCATAAGAAGAAATATTTCTAGACTCAAATGAACAATGAGGAAGATAAACTAGAAGGGAAAAAGGACAAAAATGTGGTAAGTAACTAATCCAAAGATGATGCTTTGTTTCTTTCTTTAGAAAGTGTTGATGATTCATGGGTTTTAGATTTAAGGGCTTCATTTCATGCTCTTCTCCATAGAGGTTGTTTCCTAGATTATGTCCAAGGGGATTTTGCACTTGTTTATTTTGGAGATAATGAACCATATTAGATTGTTGGAAAGGGAAAATTTAAGATTAAGTTATAGAATGAGAATCATTGGCTGTTGTAAGAGGTAAGAAATCTTCCAAGGCTGAGTAGGATTTTAATTTCAGCAAGGCAACTAGATCATGAGGGTTTCATAGTTACTTTTTATGATGAAACTTAGAAGGTTGCAAAAGGTTCCCTTGTAGTAGAATTTTTTTGAAAGTAGGCACCTTATATCTTTGTATAGGTCATATTGTTCCTTCTACTTTAATTGTTTTCAATAAAAATGAATGTTCAAGAATAGTTGTTGTAGCTGTTGAGCAGGGAGAAAAAACAACTATTGTAGGCTCTATTACAACACTATGACAGAACAAACTTGGGCACATGAGTGAAAAAGGTATAGAATTACTTCATTCAAAGAAAGTTTTACCAAGTTTGAAATGTGTCAACATGAATTCTTGTGAAAGTTGTGTTTATGGAAAACAAAAGAGAGTGAGATTTGTGAAGAGTGGAAAGGAAAATAAAAATGAGAAATTAGAGCTTATCTATACAAATGTATGGGGACCAGCTCAAGTATCTTTCCTTGGTGGTTCTCATTATTATGTTACATTCATTGATGATGCAACTAGAAAAGTATGGGTTTATTTTCTTAGAAATATGATGTATTTCAAACATTTAAGAAATGGAAATGCTTGATTGAAAATAAATATGATAAAAGATTAAAATGTTTGAGATCTGATAATGGTGGTGAGTATTGTAGTTATGAATTTGAAGATTGTTTCACCACTAATGGTATTTGTAGACAAAAAAAAAACTATTCCAATGACTCCACGAGAGAATGGAGTGGTTGAATGCATGAATAAGACAATAATGGAGCATGCAAAGAGCATGTGGTTGCATGTTGGGTTGCCCTTAAACATGTGGGATGAGGTTGTCAATATCATTGTATATTTGATCAATAGAGGTCCCTCTTCTCCTTTGGCTTGTGGTAATTATAGAGGAAGCATGGATAGGTAAGAATGTTAGTTATTCTTTTCTCAAAACCTTTGGTTTTGAAGAATTTGCACGTATTGAATATGAAAATAGAACCAAGATAGAAGTTAAGTCAAAGAAATGTATATTTGTTGGATATGACATTGATGAATTTGGTTATAGGCTTTGGGATTTGAAAAATATAAAATTGTACGCAGCGATGTAATATTCAATGAGAAAGTGTTGTACAAATATTTGTTGTAGCAACATGAGAAGAAATAAAATGATTATGTAATGGTAGATCATAGCCCAAAAGATGATGTTCTATAAATTCCTCATGCTTTGTAACAAACACAAAAACAAATACCACACACCCCAATGAATGTTAGATAGTCAACAAGGCTAAGTATGCCTTCAGAAAAAATTTCTCCCTCTTTGTATTCTATTTGACTAACAAATTTTGGTGAACTTGAATTTTTACATGAAGCTATGCAGGTGGATACAAAGATTTAGTGGGAGTCTATAATGAAAGAAGAAATGGAATCTTTGCTGAAAAATCAGACATGGGATTTATGCAAGTTGTATATAGGTAAATGGGATTTAAAGAATAAATAAGTTTATAGGTTGAAAGAAGAGGATGGAGGTAAGAAAAGATTTAAATTCTAGTTAGTGTTAAAAGGATTCTCATAGAAAAAGGGCATTGGTTTTGATGAGATATTTTCTCTTGTTATTAAAATGAATTCTATTTGTATTGTCTTAAGTATTATGGCTACTGAAGATTTTCATTTGGAGTAGCTTGATGTTAAAATCACCTTTTTTCATGGTGATTTAGAGGAAGAGATATCAATGGCACTACCATAGGGATTTGAGGTCAAAGGTAAGGATAACTTAGTGTGTAGATTGAAGAAAGGTTTATATCGCTTGAAACAAGAACCTCATCAATGGTATCTTAAATTTTATAGTATTATGCATGAGCATGGTTACACTTGGTGTCATTCTAACCTATGTTTATTTTAAGAGGTTAGATGATGACATCTACATTATTTTATGTTCTATCTATTGATGATATGTTTGTAGTTGGGTCTAACGTGGATCACATTAAGGGTCTAAAATTACAATTAACACATTAATTTTCTATGAAGGATTTGGGGGCAGCAAAACAAATCCTTAGTATGGAGATTTGCAGACATAGGAAAAATAGAAATTTGGCTTTATCTTAGGCTTATTATATTCCAAAGTTGTTGCAATATTTCTCTATATAGAATGATAAATTTGTTAGCACACCTTTCTTTACTTGGTCATTTGTAATTGACTAAGGAGATGTGTACAAAGACACTAGAAGAGGAGGCTCTAATGGCCAAGGTACATTATGCTTTAGTTGTAGAGAGATTAATGTATGTGATGATATGTACTAGGCCAAATATTGCACAAGTAGTGGGATTTGTTAGCAAGTATATAAGTCATCCTAGAATTAAAAATTGTAATGTAGCCAAATGGATTCATATATATTTGAGAGGAATATCTAGTAAGTGTTTACATTTTGGGGGCTCTACTACTGATTTATAGGGATATGTTGACTTAGATTTGGCAAAGAATATTGATACTAGGTGGAGTACTACATATTATGTATTTACTATTGTAGCAGTGAGCTGGGTTTCTCGGTTACAAAAGGTGAATTCTTTATCCCCTACAGAGGAAGAGTATGTTGTTGCTATAGAGATAGACAAGGAGACAATATGGCTTCAATTCTTCATGGAAGAATTGGGACATCCCTAGAGGGATAATTATTTGTTTACAAATAGCTAGAGTTGCATTCATCTTGCCAAGAATTTTTCTCTACATTCAAAGACAAAACACATATATTTGAGGTACCATTTCATTCAATTAGTTTTGGATGATGGAGCTTTAAAGATGAAGAAGATACATAAAAATGATAACCTAGCAAATATATTTACCAAGGCAACAACAATGGAGAAGTTGGACTCCTCTTTAGCCTCAGTTAGTATTGTCGATTGAACAAAATAAAATAAGTTTAGAGTCCAGGGTGGTTTGATATTTCACTAGGAACTACAAGTTTAGTGGTGCTATGAACAATCTCCAAGTGGGAGGTTATTATTGTGGAGTCTAATTAGTCTCCAAGTGGGAGATTGTTGTGATGTGAAGCCTAATAAGACTCAAAGGTTTATTCGATACCGTTTTTTACTAGATTATTTCCATAAGGGTTTAGGAGAAATGCCCCCAAGATGATGTCAAGGGGTAGTGCCCCCAAGATAATGTCAAGGGGAAGTGCTCCTTGTAGGGTCCTACAACAGTGCCCCAAGTGTGCTTCCTATTGCACTATAGGGTGGCGTCAAGGGGAAATGCCCCCATGGGGGTTTTCAAGAGTAGCACCCTCGAAGTCAAAAATGAATCTACTATTTAAAATGCCATCTATTGTTATTTTTCTATTGGATGACTTATCTTAGCTCTAATTTTGTATGCAAAAAAGACTTGTGTAAAATGGCTTAGGGTTAGGGATTTCATAATATATGATGATATTATAGTTTCTTGCAATGATATTGAGCTATAACAGATTCTAGATTGTAGTCATTGGATAATAATAATATTGGACTTGATGTTAGTGGACGTAGCCCAAGGATTGGGTGAACCACGTGATATCCTTGTGTCCTATGTTCTCTTCTATGCGATTTATTATTTTTTGATATTGGTTACATATTTGCATGTAACTATTATTTTTATCTCTGGTCAATCCTAACAAGTATTGGAATGTAGATATCATTGAATACCATTGGTTAAAACTATCATTAAGAACTAGCAAGGACACACTTAGTATATAGGAATTTGATGTATAATTGTGTATTTAAGATTTTTTGTAATGATGTATCTAAGAGTTTTGATACATTGATGTATTTATTAAGAAAATGGTTGTTACAATGATATATGATATATTTGTACACAATATTGTGAGTATACTCAAGCTTTTTTAATGATGAAATACATGTCAAAATTCAAATATTTGACTTGGTTAAAAAAAATATGATCTAGAAAATATATCATTATCATGCATTACATTTCAATTTTAATAATTTTAATTGCAATTTCTTAATATTTTTGTCAAAATGGTCTTGAATGAGATCAAAATAGCATAAAAATGTTCTTTATAGTTCATCTAAGTCACATTGGTCATGTTTCAAAAGATATTAGTATGATTGATGTAAAATGTCCAAAAGTTGCATTATTTCCTAGTTATAAGATGTGCCACTCAATTTTGATGGTCCATATTTCAAAGCACTCATCACGGCACATAACCATCTTCTCCAAAAACTCTTCTTGGTTGGTAAAAAGCTAGTGGAAACCTCACTTTTTCCATGTAGCATCACGAATGTTCCACCACACACCAAAACTAAGTTTTTCATGATAATTGCAAACCTTGTGAAACAAAATTTAAAACTTTATTTCTTCACATTTTAAATTTAAAAATATATTTTACAAACACAATAAAAAATTATTTTATTTCTTTAATATTTTTTAAAAAAATGTCTACTATATTCATCAAATTATAAATGGAGAGGATGAGTGAGGTAGTCAGAGGCAGGAGAATCCCCAAAGGAGATGTCCTAGCCCCCAACAAATAACCACACAACAAAAGAATAACAATAACACATAGATTTAGATCCAAAGTGATACCAATTCTTATAATATAATCATAAGATTTACAATCAAGATGCCTACTAGTAAGGCCTTTTGGGTTCTGACCAAATACATAAGAAAACACAACAACTACTATGCAAGATCTCACAAGATCCAAACTCTAGCTAGCCCAGATCCACAATTTGGTAGAAAACTCCAAGAAGAATATAAACTTGTGCTCGAAATCCATCAAGCAATCTCCTTATTTCCCAAGTCATAGTTATTAGCTCTTCTCAACTTTGCTCCTCTTAGATACTCCATGTTGAATTGAATAATAAATATTGACTCAATGACCCTCTACTTATGCTAAACCAAGCCACAAGTTGACCTAGCATAAGAGACATTAAATAAACATTGTAATTAAATATACCTTCAAGCCACAAGTTAGCTAGGTGACAAACATTAAATACATGAAGGAACTTTCTACTAACTTCTATGCACCTAGGTAAATGGAATGCCCTTTTCTCTTTTTTCTCCATTATTATTTTTAATATTTTAAATCTAATTTATGTCACTTTCTCTCTCCTCCGCATTTAAAAATAAATAAATAAAATTAAAACTATGCCCCATTTTATTTTATGATGCAAGATGCTCCTACATCAAACTCCCTAGGCAGATAGAAAAGTATGTCCCATAGTTTGATGCCAAAAGAAATATATGCACACAACTTCAACTTCACCAAAGGTTTCCAATCCATCCTAAAAAGAAGACCAAATTTGAAAATCAGCCATTTATGCTTCATCCGCTAAAAAATAAGAATCTAATAAATCTCTATAGCTAAATTAGCAAGCTAACTCATATGATCAAACTAAACATAATACTTCACCAACAATCTTTGCAACTGATAGAAACTACCAACAACAATATTATCGAACATGAAATCCATGTTACCAACATAAGGTAACTCTTGAACCAAATCAACAACATGTAAGCTCAAATTTACAATAAGAGAAACAAGTAAATCCCCACCCATGTCAACCAAAAGTAAATCCCCATTAGAAACATATAGATCTAAATTAGTAGTAGCATGTAGATCATCAATCACATCGGCAACTAGTAAGTCCAAACTAGCAATATCCAACTCCAAATCAGTAGAAATATCCATATGTGAATTCTCACAATCAATAATCTAATGATCCACTATAAGATTCTCTACAATTTTCATGTCAAATCTGTCTAATTAATTGTGCAAAAAAAAAATCCTCTTCACCTTTGATGAATTCATCCTTTACCTCTTCCTTAACAAAAAAGTGTCTTCTCCTTTGAACAATCTTCTTAACTAGCCTTGCCAATCTCTTTCGAATCGGTAGACTCCAGCTCCAAAAATCTCTTTGAAACTCAATTATCCCTTCCTTAGCTTGATCAATCAAACTAAATCCAAACTAAGAAAACATCTTTGAAATCTTCATCTCCACCACATCACTGAGATCTGTAATCATCCCATGGTCCAATCTTCTCAGAGGCATCTTTTGAGATCTTTGAAATCCCAATGCAACTAATCATCTAGATCCAACCTTGACTTTGATAATCTTCAACTATATAAACCTTCACTCTTGTACCACTTGATACAATCTAAGGAAGGAGAATCCCTAAAGGAGATGTCCTAGCCCCCAACAAATAACCAAATAATGGAAGAATAACAATAATAGAGATTTAGATTCAAAATAATGTCAATTCTCATAGTATTATAATAAGATTTACATCTAAAATGCCTAATTATAAGGTCTTTTGGGTTATGATCAAATACATAAGCAAATACATCAACCACTCTACAAGATCGTGCAAGATCCAAACCCTAGCTAGCCTAGATTTGCAATCTAGTCTAGAAAACCCCAAGAAGAATATAAACTTGTGCTCATGAACCACCAAGCAATCTCCTTTTTTTCCAAGTCGCAAAAATTAGCTCTTCTCAACTTCACTCCTCTCAACTACTCCATGTTCAACTAAATAATGACTCTAGACTCCACAAGACCATCTACTTATACTAAACCATGCCACAAGTTAGTCTCACATTAAAGACATTAAATAAACACTCACTAAATACATCTTCAAGCCACAAGTTGGCTTGGCAGAAAACATTAAATGCATTCAAAATAAGGAAGTTTCCACTAACTTCTATGCACCTTGGTAAATGAAATGTCTTTTCCCCTTTTTTGTCCTTTATTATTTTTTCTCTAATTTTTGTCACTTTCTCTCTCCTCGACAATTTTTATATATAATTAAATTAAAATTATTCCCATTTTATTTTATTATGCAAGATGCTCCTGCATCAATGAAGATGATGAGGATTATGACCTAGTAGTTCTTCCCCCTCTAGTTTTCACACAATAATGTCTCCATCTACTATTTTTGGTGACCAAGTTTTTCCATTCTCTTTTCCTAGAGTTGGTCTCATCTTGTTGTTGAAGGGGTTTATGACCTTCATATGGGTTGTCAATATTCTCTATTGGCATGTCTTCCTAGGATGGAGTGAGTCTCCTTTCACTGTCTACTAGCATATTTTCTCTTCTTGTTGGCTTTTGTCTTCTAAGGTATTATGGTGTTAGCATTCATGGCCACAATACAAGATGTTGGTGTTAATTGTCTAGGTTTTTCATCCAAGTGTTTGCAATATATCTTCTAGTGGGGAGGCTTCCTCTAGTATGTAGGGCTATTTTGCATCCCTATTAGGTTTTTATTGACTTAGGGGGAAGCTATATATATTAGCTCCATTTCAATTGCCTTAACTTTTTTTGGCCCCCACTGATCTATGTCTGGTGCCTCACTTTATTTATGTGTTCATCTATTATGATGTGCTAGTTATTTTTCTACTCTATGGTGGTCTCAGTAGATTTACATTCTCCCTTATTCTCTTAGCTCTTGCCCTTCTTGATAGGGGTGTCACTTCTCCCATGTTTTGTCTAAGGGTTTCACTTTCTTACCATCTTTCTTCTCTTATGGAGTTGTTGACATATTTTCTAGTCCTTTTTTTCCTCGGAGACTTGAGTACTTCCTTCTCCTCAAAATTTGGTTCCTAGGGGCTTTTAGTGTCTAGGAGGTTCTCTCTAAGATCTTTTTGTAGATTGAAGACCTTCATTTTGATAGGGGTGTCACTTCTCCCATGTTTTGTCTAAGGGTTTCACTTTCTTACCATCTTTCTTCTCTTATGGAGTTGTTGACATATTTTCTAGTCCTTTTTTTCCTCAGAGACTTGAGTACTTCCTTCTCCTCAAAATTTGGTTCCTAGGGGCTTTTAGTGTCTAGGAGATTCTCTCTAAGATCTTTTTGTAGATTGAAGACCTTCATTTTGTTTTATTTCTGAGCAGGGACCCTTATTGTTCTCTCCATTAGCTTCATCAGATTGTTGTTTTGGCTATTTTGGGGTTTGTTTTCTTCCCACTTCAACATGCTCAAAAATTTCTCATTGATAGCCTATAGACCTCTCTATCTTTGACCACTTTTGGGGTTTTCCCACTCTTAATTACTTCCAAGTTCTACCAATTTCATTTGAACTATTCTCTATCTTTTTTCTTTGGCCTTTTCCTATTGGTTTTCTATGGTATTTTCATTTTATTTTGTGGATTATTTTCTCTATTTTGACATAGGAGTTCTTCTTCTTCTAACTTATTCTTTGCTTGACTCCTATTGAGGAGGATTGAGGCCATATTGAAGTGGGCTTTCTTATGTCGGTAGTAGGTTTTATTTTGTCTGGTCTTCTCTTGTCTTGTAGGTTATCCTATGGAGGTGGTTGAGTGTGTGCAAGAAGAGGTTTTTGGTTACACAATGCTTTATGGCCCTAGTTAGAACATCTAGAGTATATATTTCTTTTGGAGATTCTATTTTTCATCCATCTTCTTCTCCTTCTCCTTCCTTCCTATGTAACAAGTGGTTCTCTCTCATTGTTAGTTCTATCTAAACCCCTTTGTTTTTAAATTTTAATTTGTGTGGTTTTTGGGACCTTGGTTATTTGAATGTTTTCTCAATTCTCCTTTAGCAAATATCTTTCCACCTACCAATTTGGCTTCATGTTTCTTTATTTTTGAGTTTCGGCCATCTAATCCCTATTTATCTAATGAGATGTTTTTGTAATCATAACTTTCTAAATATTCCTTATTATATTTCATTTATATCTATTTATTAGTTTATCGATATTAACATATTAAATTTATTTATTTGATAAATAATAATCAAAATACTTAAAATCAATTATAACTATAGGTTTGAATTATACAGTAGACTAAAATTATTTGTATTATAAATAATTTTAATAATACAAAACAAAGTTTTAATAGAAATAGTAATATATATATCTGATTTTATTTCACTTCTACTATTAAATTCTAACTTATATGATATATGACCAATATAGTCTAATTATTTCTCATCTATAGATCCACATACCATTTCATCTTAAATTTTAAAAATTTAAAATTACAAATATTTATCATTCATTTAAAAATCCTATTATTAAAAAATGACAAAACAAGATAATTAGACTAAAAATATTTTATAGTATTTTTATATAAAAATAAATATTACAAAGTAGAAAACCTGTTGTGAGGAAACCATTAAAATTCCCCTTCCCACCCCTCGCTCGCACAATAAATATGGTATTGACCTTGTTGGCCGTCGGCGGATATTTATGAAGGCTCCCATTAAAGGAACTATAAACACAAACAAAATATCTTCACGACTCAAATATTGAGACGCCATCGTTGCAGAATATGCATAAAATGGATTTCTTGGGAAGACTTGCAGGTAGCATCCAGACGAGAGGGTGGGAGCTTCCAGACGTGGCATAAATATCTATGCCAACGAAAAGGGCTCATTGAGTGGAAAGCCTTAACACAACTCTTATTTTAATATCCTTTATATATGGGATGTATTGTAATACAATTTTGATTTATGTTTCGTTAGGAAAATCTCTATATCTGTAGAAATAGTAAGTTTTGTGTAAATTTTTCTTTATCATGGGAGACTTTTATACATGGTTTATCTTCAAATTCAATAAATGAAGGGAAGTGTTTTATTCAAATAGTGATACAAATGATGGTTTATCTTGTTCAAATTTAATGAGTAAACGGAAGTGTTTTATTCAAATAATGATATACATGTATTGATTTTATGATTTCGTTTACATTATTTGATGTTAACTTCTATTGAAAAAGATAAATTCTATTATATTACAAATATAGATAAAATTAACAAATTGCAATCTCTACTTAATTTTTTATGATTCTTTTATGTCATTGTAAATTTATACTAGTATTAAATCTAAGTTAATAAATAACAACAATTACAATTAATCATGTTTATAAATTGATTTACTTCAATTTATCTATTTTTTTTTATAAATTAAATGGAATAGAAAAAATTCCAATGAGCTTAAGGAAGCCTCTAACCATCTTCATACAAGAACAACTCAAACCTACTTAGGTATGCAAATAATTTAAAAATACTATCTTCCTACAATTAACATCATCACATGAGTGTGGTGTTGCTCGCTGGCATAATTCATGAAAGAAGTTCCAAACCTTGATCTATTTGTGTCCCTAGATTATGATAGCTTGCCCCAAAAGAAATTCGTATAGATCCTCAATATTATGAACTGATATATGAATTTCTCCTTAGATGTGGCTAAAAAAAGCTTTATGCTAAAGAAATTTCTCTTGGGATCCATTTGAAACTTAGCCTATTTTGTTTTTACATTTTAATTCTTGACTCTCGCTTATACATTACTTAAGCTTGTGTCTTCATGCCACAATTACTACCATATTTTCTTGGCTCTATATAAGGCTAACTAGGTCCCACTTATAAAAGAAAGAGTAAAAATTAATATAATATTATGTTATTGATTCTACATAGTTGCATTAATTCATTAATCAAATGGATATAGTTTCTATATAGATTAAAATATTATAATATGTGATCTATGAAATGTTGATCAATGATAAACCCTCAGTTGACATATGCATTTGAATACATAGCCCATCCTTGAATCAAATATCATTAACACAACTCCAAATATAAATGGGTGTTAATGCAAGTTGTGGAGAAAGGAGATTTTTGAGGTATTTTCTATACAAATAGAAATGTATGACTATGATATGTAAATGAAAGATAGTTATGCTATGATAAAGGAAATGATTATCTATAAGATGTTATATCTGATTTGATGTAAGAAAATTATTGATAAATGAAAGTGGAAAGAAAGAACTCACCTTAGATCTAGGAAGAAGGAATGAACTTTGGACTTGAAATTGACTATGGTAAAATTGTCAAAACTAGAAACTATTCTCGATTTGAAACTCTAGTACTCATAAATCTTAAAATCTAAATCCAATACTGTGATATCTATTATGAAACATAAGAGAAAGGGGAAATTTATTGTGGGGTGTGTATTTCCTTGGTCAAGCCATGAATATTATTTTATGATTCCTTATAATGTGTTGTGGAATCAAGGATATCCTAAAAAATACAATCAATCTACACATGCCAAAATCCTAGATCTTGAGTAAATGTATGCTTGATATCTTAAATAGAGAAGGAGAAGAAAGAAGAATGAATGTGGATATTCTTTCCTTTTCTTTTTAATTCGTCTACTTGACCACCATGGAAAAAAGAAACTAGCATGAATGACAGAAGATTTTTTATAAATGGATCTTGAATGGATGAAGACTTGCAAATCTTAAATTGGATTCTAACTTCAAATCTTGAGTCAAAATCCTTGTTTATCTTGACTTCACTTTCTCTTGACATCAACTTGTATATTATCAAAGTAACCACAACTATCCTTAGAAATGAAAAAATCCATACATTGAGCTCAAAACCCACTTAAAACCAATCTTCAAGGGCAATGCAAAGCTAAGCCATCCTTGTTCCGATAGGGTTGGTATAAAAGTAGATATCCAAGGCCTAGGAAGTGTGAAAATCCTCAAACAAATAAAATGATAGGCCCAAAAACTCAAGCATAAATACAATCATGATCTTGAAATTGCTAAAATGAACTCTAATAGACCCTGTCTTAGAGCCTCAAATTAAATGGGTCCTTAAAGATACTAATATACTAAAATTTGATAAGTTAAATATATTTATTATTTTTTTAAGTATTTTCATAAATACAAATGGGATGATATGAAAAAAAAATTATTGTATGAATTATCCTATAACATTGTCTATATCTTGATAGAGATATTTGAATTGAATATGCAATATTTACAAGGTATCAATTAAAGTTATTCTAAATTAATATGTAATGATATAAATTATTATTTGATTTTTGTAAAAAGAAAGTACTTTATATGCAAATAACATAATCACAATATTAACCATTAAATTTTTTAAATAACTTAGAAAGTTTGGACACACACACACACCCACCCACCTATATACACACACACATACACCTATAAATAGATATACCTATATACCTATATAGATATACCTATATGTATACCTATACCTATACCTACCTACCTATTTTAAAAAATAAAGTTCTTTTAAAAATATTGTCTTACAAATGATATTTACTATAAATGACATGTTTCATTTTGTAAACTTTAAAATATTAAAATTATTTTTTAAGAATTTCATTTATTTTTAATTTTTTCTTTAAAAAAAATTGTATTATTTCTAATTAGAAAAAAATTCCAAAAAATATCAAAATAATATTATCAACAATAAAAAAAATAGTATTATTTTTTAAAATAACAATTAAAGAACAAATTAATTATAATAATCTAGTTGGAACGAAGAATTTTAGTCACTCCCCATTTCTCTTATTATAAAATTAAAGAATTCATTTTCCATGTACTAAGTAAAATTGAGGATAATAACTTAAAATGATATTTGACAAAACTTTCAAATTGACAAGGTATGGAGATAGACACTTTTACCAACTCTCAACTTCTAATTAAAAAAAATAAAATTAAAAAATCCAAATAACAATAAATTATTTCTGATGTAATAAAAGGCCGATTTTTCTAAATAAACAATGAGAGAGACCGCCATCTTCCATTTGTTGTTAATTCACAGCTCTATGGGCAAAGACAAACACAAAATGTCAAAGAGTTTGCTGCGTAGGGGACTCAAACAAATCCCAAAAAATTCTTATGCAAAGACGGCCATGTTTAAAACCATGGGAGGCATTGAAGGTGGTGTCTATCCATGCATCCATCTATATATATATGTAGTATAGCAGTGCTTTGAAGTTAAAATATAGCGAATAATGGCTGAATTAGCATATACTGCTTTCTTTTTGGGCTTCCTTTTTTTCGCATATCTGTGCGAGGGTAAAGAAATAAATTACATGGAAAATGGAAGCTACGTTCCAGGGAAAGTTCAGAGTGGGGATGTAGATTTAGTCGAATTTCCTCTAAATTTAGAGTATTTGGAGGCCGAGTTCTTTCTGGTTGGAGCTCTTGGCTATGGTCTGGATGTAGCTGCACCAGATTTGCCTGCCGGGGGACCTTCACCAGTGGGAGGCATCAAAGCCAATCTTACCCCTGTCGTTCATGATATCATTCTGGAGTTCGCTTACCAAGAAGTTGGTCACCTCAGGTGAGCCATGAGCTGCCTGATTAAAAAAGAAAATTTATACGATGTTGGTCAATATATAGATGGTTTAACTTTTGTAAGTTTAATTTTTTTAGTATGATATTTAAGGGTGATATCACTAACGAGCAATAATTTACATCACTTATGATCTCTAATTCTCTCCGATCATATTCAGCCAACTTTGTTTGCTATGAGCAACCTTCTGTGTGAATCTTGGTTATAATTGCTTCTTAATTAAATTCTCAGTACAGTGTTGTGTATGTGTCAATAGATAAACTTGACTCTTTCCTTAATATGTGATGTTTAGGAGTGATAATTGTTTTCAATCATATTTACTAATTTGGTATATAATTTCTTAATTTTAATCTATATGTATAGAAATGCTGTCAGTTTGGTTGCAGGCATAGGAATGAAAAATAAGAATGCATATTGGGAATAGGAATGGCTATTCCAATAACAGCTATTTTTTGGAATGGATATAAGCTCATTTTGAAGGCAAAATAGGAATATGTATTTCTATTCCCTATTCCAATTGACAAATCAAACAGAAAATTTTCTATTCCTATTCCAGCAACCAAATGGCCTAATATTTAAAATTAGTTTCCTTATTCTAGATTTTAGATTTTAATGTACCATTTATCTAAAATGGATAGTAGATTGTTTTCTCTATCTTTGATAAGAAACTATCCAGTCGAGATGGATCATAAAATAAAATAAATTAACACAGTACGATTTAATTTAAAACTCTTATACAAATTTTCTTTGAGATTAAAACTTAATTGGAAAAAGGTAAACAAATGCCATGGATTGTAAAAACCTTATTCAAAAACGGTTATATGAATTCTATAGATTGTAAAAACTTAATGCGTCTATGTATCTCGTGATTGAAATGCAGAGCTATAAAGGCAACTGTGCCTGGCTTTCCTCGGCCTCTACTAAATCTCAGTGCTGAAGTATTTTCAAATGCAGTAGATGCTGCATTCCTTACCAAACTGAACCCACCGTTCGATCCTTATGCAAACTCTCTGAATTATTTGCTTGCGAGCTATTTGATTCCTTATGTTGGACTTACAGGCTATGTTGGCACCAATCCTCAGCTCCAATCTGCAACAGCAAAACGGGTGAGTAGCCCTAATACTATTTATCATAGAATGTTTTTTTTGGTTGAATGTTTTTTTTTGTTTTTTATATTAATTAAAATTTAAAGATATATATTGAAAAAAAAATAATAGAAGATTTTTATACTAAAAAGGAAAATATAAAGAAATGCAAACCATGTGGACCCTAGAAATACTTATACCCTAACAACGGGAACCCTAGAATTACTTATATTACACCGATATCACACCAGAGTTATGAGATTTTCAAAGTCAATATGAATTTTATTTCCTCTAAAATCTCTGTTTTATCGTCAAGATATTTGAATCTTGATTTGTCATCAAAATTTTCATGGGAAAGTGAAAAATGATCAGAAAAAATTAGCACAAATAATTCAGAAAGAACACTGAAACTTCGTGCAATTTTGATTTGATCTCTGTTGAATTTGACTCATCATTTAGTTGCCAAATTTTGTACAATCTGTCTACATTAGCTTGTAGCGGGCCTTCTTGGAGTAGAGTCCGGGCAGGATGCGGTGATACGTGCATTGTTATACGAGAGGTTGTCCGAGAAGGTGAGGCCATACCCATACACCGTTGCAGAGTTCACAGACAAACTTTCCACGCTGAGAAACAGTCTTGGGCGCACCGAAGACGTGGACGAGGGTCTGGTGGTAAATAAGACGGAGGGAGCAGAAGGAAAAGTGAGTGGCAACATTCTTGCAGGTGATAAGTACTCCGTGGCATATGCACGAACACAGGCTGAGATCCTGAGGATTGTTTACTCCAGTGGAAATGAATCAATGCCTGGAGGATTCTTCCCTCATGGTGGAAGTGGAAAAATTGCTCTCTCCTATCTCAAATGACCACACTCCATCCCAACCTATTTCACAAAATAAATGGGTATTAAAAATTGCTTCACATTAGGTGGGTGCAATGGCTCCGCAGATTGTTTAATGTAAGAGGTTGAATTAATAAGATGGGGTTTGATATGCTTCATTAGAATACCGAATAAATTGTAAGACTCAAATATTTTAATATTATATTTTTATTTTTCTTCTGTTTTTCTATGTTAAGATAGAATTATGACTGAAGATGTGAAGTATTGAAAATGTAGGACTGAAGATGTGAAGTATTGAAAATATTTTGTTAACATAGACTTTTACATATCTAGGAGTATGTATGAAACATGTTTTAAATTATCAAGTTCAAATGATATTGTCAAAGTTTATTAGTCAATTTGTTATCTTTGATTCTTTGATTCTGTACCATGAAACAAATCAATTAATTTTTGGAAGGTTCGTATATTGTTTTCAATGTTATGCAAGAAAAATTCTTGTAAATTCGTAATATAAAATATTTTAAAGAATATTGTTTCCTAATTAACATAGTAAATAATGACTTGATGGTATTCAATTAAAAAATTATATTATTTTTTCTTAATTGAGATTTCCAAAAGTCTATTTAAGAAAGTTCCAAATTTAATATGTTAGAAGTAGGGGAGACGAATTAATAGTTGTGAGAGCTAACTTCATCATGTTGCATGGAATGTCATAAGACCTTCATTTTCTTTTACAAAGGTAAAATGGACACTTAACTACCTACAACTAAGGTTTCAAGGCATAGCTCATAAAGAACTTGTTAAAATAGGACACCTAATCAAATGTGTCCAAAAATTGACTTTTTAAAGATTCCACCAAAACTTAATCTAAAAATCTTAGTAGATGAATTTACAAAAATCATTTTTTATTAATAAAACATTGCATAGTTATATAAAATATGATATATATGCAACTTAAATAGACTAAATCGTTAAATTAAGAATTGTGAATATTTTTTATATCTAACTTATATATTCAACACAAGAGTACAAATATTTCAACACAAAATATTAAAATTATTGTTATAAAATTAACACAATATTATATAATTGGTTGTAGCAAGCACCTAGGGTGAAGAGCATGATAGGAAATTTGAATGGAGCACTGCATGAGAAATTAGACCATGGCAGCCAAGCACTATGCATGAATGGCTTGTAGGCACATTTAGATGGATTTCTTGCAGGTTGAAGGATCAAAAAGGAAATAAGGATTATATTGAGGACTCTATAGATAAAGAGGATTCAAATGGTCCCTCACTAGATGGTAATTTCCTCGTGGAACCTAGCGATCCACCAGACAAAGGATCACCTACTATTCTTGAACAAAGTAAATCGAGGGTGGTCCTTGTGCCTGTGAGGCCTCACCCAATCCGTCATAGTACCAATGAGATAATTGTATTACGGTGATTTTTAATCCTATGTATTGATACACTTCTAAGACTGTAGGGTTATGTTATCTGCATTTTGATGATCCGCAATTACTTCTACATATTATGACCTAATTGACGCATTTAATGATTCTAGTCATGTTTTAAGCTATTGGCATTTCTTTAATAGAAATTAAATGGTAGAAATGCTTGTAATGTAAGAATGTAATGTTTAAGTGGAAATTAGAGTTAAAAAAATAAATAAATTTTGTTATGCATTGAGACCTAACCCGCATACCTAGGAATTCAATAGTTGTGGATTCAACATCTTGTCACAATGATAAAAATAGACTATGAAGCTATTCATAATATTAAATTGACCATGTTATGATAAGTAAAGTTTGATGTTATAGTATTTTGAGCATTTTACATGGAAATTATTAGAAAAAGTAATTTAATTAAAAAGAATGAAGTATGGAACTCAAATGTCGAATGTGATATGTAAGTTTGATATTTTAATATTTTGAAGGTTATATTTGAAATGATTAAGAAAGGGAAAGTTAATTTGAGATGATGAAATAAATGCAAGTCTAATGTTGAATGAGATAAAGATTATTTCACTTAGGTACTTATTGTTTACATGATTTTCTTGGAATACTGATGCTTGAATTTAGTGTGCAGGAATTTGACCATAGGTTTAAAGGGGAATTAAGGCTCAAACTACTACAAAGATGACATAGCCAAGGTTGAATCAGTGGAAAAGATTCAAACCTCATTGTAATGTGTTTTATTTTGTATATGTGAATTTATATGTGTGTAATAGCTTAGTTCATGCATTATTGGAGTTAAGTCACTTTTAATGTAATGTGTTGTTTTGTGTGTGTCATTTGACACTTGTGTTGTCCATGTAGAGATGCCATGTCATTCAAGGTTTGACAAGAAGTAACCTAACCTAAACCTAACCCCAATGTTGTACCCAAGTTAACCTCACATAGAAAAAAATGCCATGAGGAGTCTCAATCAAAGGAAATTCGAATTTGGACTTGGCTAGGGTTTTTAGGGGTCATTAGGTGGTCCCTAAGTGTCTTTTAGGTGAAAATAAGTTACCCATATGATAGTACATCATGCTAGGGACCTATTTTTTATCATGTGAGTGCCTAGATAGCCTAGGGAGCCCCTTTACCCATGCATTCTTCCATCAATTCGAATTTCGAGTTGTCATATCCATGTTCCCACTTAGTCAAAAATAGAAAAGTTGGAGGAGACAAGTTTGTAAGAAGTAGTGGCTTAGTGTTTTTGCTAAAATAAGTTAGTGAGAAGGCTTTATTAGAGGGTCTTGGCCAAACTAGTGGGGTGTCTACCCACTCTCTAATTTTAGAGACTGTTAGGTTTTGGAGGGAGATTAAGTGAGCTATACTACAACTATCCTCACCATAGCTTGGACCAAGGTTGGTGTCTCAAAACTTGTTTCTTGCTTTTAGTATGGTTAAACAAATCTGCAAGTGTGAGAGTTCATTAATAGAGTATGCATTTGCATTATAAATCTTGTGATATGGATTTTTGGGTATTCTGTGAAAGTGTGGTGTTCTTGTTGCATTATGAGCATTGATTATGTATTGTGACAATGTGAGAATGTGTGATGTTCTTGTAAATTTCTTGGTTCACCTTCTTGGTTTTGTTTTTGTTGGAATGGAAAGTGAATGTGTTTTGTGCTTTTGGAGATCCTTTCTTGGTTTTGTTTTGTTGTTCATCATTTGTTTTGATGTTGTTCTTGTTTGAATGTGAGTGTTGATTGTGATTATGGGTGTGAAGGCTTCACTCACCCTTGGGAGGGCAGAGAAGCCTTGGGTGAAGGGCATAAGTTGGGCCTGACATTGTAGGTGAGAAAGAAAATTTTGTTTTTACCTCATGATGAGGTTGTTATTATGGAGCATGGGCTCCTTCATGGCCATGAATCTTGTTTTTTGGGAGCTACAAGGAGGTTTGGTGGATGAGGAGAAGATGGTTGTTTTGAAGGTGTTGAGAGGCAATGCAGTGGTAATATGTTGTTTATGTTGTGGTAGCCTTGAGAGGCAAAATGTATTGGCAATATGATATTTATGAATTTCTCCTCCTTGAAGAGCCCACCTTCACCCAACATTTTATGATTCCAATGGTGAATCATTGTGCAAGCCATGGGAGGGTGTTGATTGTGTTTTGTGTTGTGTCTTCATGCAAAATTTTGTGATATATGTCTGAAACCCGATTTGAGCCTTGTTCCCCTAGCGCGGGGGTGGTCTCTTTGGAGGCCTATGGTTGGGTGGAAAGCACCCATGGTCCTTGTTGTTTTCCTTGTGATGCATTTGCAGATTTGTGCCCAAGGGAGCAATGGAAATGGCTTGACCATCTTGCAGATTGATGTTTGGATGAGAAAACTTGACATTGTGCCCCCCATTCGTGAAGGAGGATTCACTAGCTTGTTCATGTTCTCAAAGATCATGATGATCAGTGTTCATGTCTTTCAATGATCATGTTTCATATGATTTCGAAAGGTCTCATGTTGTCTCTTTGTGATGAAAGGAGATTGTATCATTGCTATCTAATGTATATGTAGAGAAAATAATTGAAAATGTTGTATATGTATCTTACTTGTTAAGAAATGATCAGTTGAAGCTTCATGAGTTATGGAAGAGCTAGTAGGAGATATTATTTTGGCATCAAATATTGTATTTGTAAAAGTATAGTTTCGTGTTCTCTTGTTTTGTGTATTGAGCTATAAAAGAAAATCAAAAAGAAAAAAAAAATAAAAAATTCTATGAAATATGCCATCTTAAATGTGTTACGATTCTGAGTCACTTTTGATGTAAAATAACATCTTCAATTTAATGTATGAAAGGAGTCACAGTTTTATTGAGAAGTTGTATATCATGATTTTATTGAGAAGTAGTAAATCATTGTTCTTATAAGAAATGTTCATCGTAAGATTGGATGTATTAGGAAGAAGATACATATGAGATCTTTCTTCTCATTCTAATATAACCGGTAGACATATGTCATGAATGTATGTGGATAGAAATTAAGTGTATAGTTGGTGAATTCAAAAACATAATTGTTGCTTGAAATATCATATGCATTCAATAAGATAGAAGAAAATAGTTATGTTGAGCAACTCTTGTATATGAATGATTATTATTTCTTTTGGCTTTCAAGTTCAAACCAAATCTTATTAGAAAGCACCATTCTTTAACTAAAATGATCACTAAGATTTATGGCAGGATAAAATAAAGTCCTTAGGAAAGGAAACTCATAGTCCAAATTTAAGAGAAAACCTTGCTGTAGGAGCATTTTTTTTTTCCTCTCTGGAAAATATATGAGAGGAGAAGATAATTTGTGTCTAAAAATACAGACTAATAAAATAATAAAGAATATACTTTGATACCCTAATGGAAGCCTATATAGTATAGAGGTCATTTAATAGGATACAAATTAAAAAGGTCTCCTAAACACCCCAAGGGTCACGCGATTCCATCGAAGTAGCATATATGATTCAAAACTTGTAAGAAGAAAATAATAGTAATAATAATAAACTAGCTAAATTTACTCCTACACCTAGCAACTAATGCAAAAAAAAAGCCTAAATCGTGGGGAACATCCCAAGATCGATCACCTTGGGAGCTCCCCATACCCTCCTTCTCCTCATACGTAGGAGACAAATAGTACAGAAAAGCTGACATTAGACAGCTTTGGTGATATGATTAAAAAGGGATTTTTTTTTTATTTTTAAAAGAAAGAATACAGTCAATAATTTCAGATGGTTTAAAAACTTTCCCCCACACGCCTAGAAATATCACATGCGTGGCAGAAATGGAGGCCTAGGGAAGTATTGGTAAGAGTGCATGCAGAGTTGGAAGCTAGGAAGGAGTTCCTTGGGGAATGTTTAAAAACTTCAAAACTTATGTGTCAGACCTAGTAACTAAGTCAAATTTTTCAAGGAGATTTGTATGTGCACGTGAGCCTATGTATGGGTGCTAGCAATTTTTAAAAAAAGAAGAGGTTATGTTTCTTGGTTAGTTTTGACATAATATTCTATTTGGTGTGGGGTAAAGTTACTTAAGATGTTTAAGGGAAAGGGGTTAGGATATTAAGGAGTAATGATGATATATATTAATATTTATTGATTAGTTAGTAAACAAATTTAAGAGTGTAGATGTTTGCACCTATATAAATGACTAAAAGAATTTAAATGTAGTGAAGTTATTTAGGATATATATATATGTATTGGAATTATTATAATTATGATATTATCTCCTACTTATCTATATATTGGATTCTAAATATGGTGAAGTTTTATTAAGGATTATTGTATTGGGTTTAGAGGATAGGTAGGAGATATGCTGGATGGTTAAGGACGATTATGTGATAGTTAGTGGTTGGAACTTATGTGAAAGGGGTAAGTATTAATATATATTTATAGATTATTAATTGTCACAAACACCTAAATATGCATTAAGTTGTAAATAATGCACTTAGAATTTATATTGAATGATGTAATAAGATTTGTTATGAATAAGGTGGGAGAAAAAAAGCTATTAAGATTATTTAGGATGTTGTTATTATATGTATATATATAGTAATGATGTTGGGTTAAGTATAGGAATGCTATTAAAACTAGCTTTAAAGATAGTAGGAGCAAATGGCTTCTAATTTAAAATAGAATGAATAATAAAAAGGGTAGTTAGTATTAATTGGTCAATAAGATGTTTTAGGCTAGTTAGTTTGAATATTTGGTATTGTTATATTGAATGTTGAGGTATTCCTTAGGAAGCAAGAAAGAAAAAAAAAAAAAAGAGGAAAAAAAAATTGTTGTGTTATTTTTTGACAGTAAATTTGGGCATGACAGTGCCTTAGTCAAAATAGTCTTCACTTTTGGGGGTAAAATCAAGTATTAAGTCCTCCTTCTTCTCAGTTACTTCAAAATTTGATAGACAAAAAGAAGAGTTTGAAATCTTTGTACCATACCCTCTAATTGATAATTTGATCTCTTCTATGGAAATCATGTTTTTCGGTAAGTTTTTGGGATCTCTTCTATAGAAATCATGTTGGTTGGTAAGTTTTTGGGGCCTAGACCCAATATTGAGATAATCATATCAATGGTGAACGGTAAATGAAAGCCTAAGAGTCAAATCGATACTTTTTCCCTACCAAGAGGATTTTTATCTTTACCATCTCTAATAAGGAGGGCCTTAGATATGCATTGTGTGGAAGATCCTCAATGTTTGGTGAAAAATCCCTCGCTCTTAAGAAATGGGGACCCAAAATGGACTTTTATGATACTTTCTTTTATACAATGCCTATCTAGGTTAGACTTCTTAGCCCCCCTTTGGAGCTTTGGAATGAGGATTTTATGAGGGGCCTAGTGTCCTCTTTCAGAGAAATTCTTTCCTTTAGCCTTATGAATTCTTAGAAACCTAGATTGGTATGTGCTTGTATATATGTGGATTTTCATCAATTGACCAATCTCCCTAAGAGAAAAGGAATTGTTTCCAATTTTGGGAATGGTCTCAGGAGGTTGAGCTTAAAGATCTCCCCTTTGTGTATTCTTATTGTAAGAAACTAAGTTACTAGGATAAGAAATGCCTAGAGAAACCATGCAAGAATAAAAAAGGATTGAGGATTATAGTAGGAAACTAGAGAAGAACATGCTTTGGAAATAGAAGCCTAGTCTCATCTCCATTCAACAGAGTGAATTTGTGCCTAGTAGATAAGTGTTGGATTCCATTATTGTGGTACATGAAAATGTTCACTCATTATTTAAATCTAGAAAAAAGCATTTTCTTTTGAATTAGATTTTTCTAAGGATTATGATAGGGTGGGTTGGATTTTTTTTTTTAAAATTTCTTGAAGCCTTTGGGTTTGGACCTTGGACCATTCATATTATTAACCAATTTGATTCTACTCCTTCGATAAATGTCATTGTCAATGGTGCATCTTCTAAGTCATTGAAATCTTGTAGTTGATTAAGGAGGTGAGATCTCATCTCTCTTTATTGTTTTTCATTATGGTTGATTATTTAGGGAGGTTTTTTAATCATCTAGGCTTTAAAAAAACATTGTTCAAGGTCTAAAACCCTCATCTCACGCTCAATCCTATACTCATGAGAAGTATGTGGATGATGGAATTCTTATTGGGGATGCTTATGTAATGGAATGGACAAAGTATCAAGGTGGATTTGAATGCTTATACTTAGGCAAGAGCTTAGTTCATTAACTATAACAACATATATTTATATTTTTTGAATAATAATGAAAAGAGATAGAGGAAGATTTCTAAAATTTGGGGTGTTCTATTGATTCTCTTCTTGGCTCTAATTTAGGCCTATCCCTATGTACTAAACCCTAAGATTCCTTCTAGAATAGGATCATGGATAAATTCAACCATAAGTTTTCTTGTAAGAAAGGAACATTTCTCACTCAATCTAGCAAAGTCACCTTTCTTACAAGTAGTCTCCAGAATCTCCCAAATTATGCACTTATTATTTTTAAAATCTTTGGAAAATATGTTGATATTTTAGAATGATGTAGAAGAGTTTCTTATGGTTGGGCACTAAAGAGAGAAAGAGATTGCCTCTTATTTCTTGGGATAAGTTTTGAGACCAAAAGAGAGAGAGGGTCTTGGTGGTAGAAAAATTAAATTCCTTACCAAAGCTCTGTTGGCCAAATTCATATGGAGAATGTATGGAGAAGATAGGGAATGTAACCTGATATAGAAAAAGGAAATACCTTTTCAACTCTCCTACTCTTGATGTTTTCCTCTTATATGTTAATGTTGATGGTGGGTCTTTTATTTGGAGTTATGGGGAAAATATTGTTGGAATTTCCCTCTATGGAGGTGATGAAAGATATTTATAAGAAATTTTATAATTTTATAGAAGCAATTTTATCCCTACCTCTTACTGTAAAATAGTGTTTGGAGGTATTTGATTTTTTTGGATTTTTATATAATGTATCTGAATGAGATGACCAATTTGTCTTGGCCAGTTTGATGGAACTTGATATGGTCTAGAACAATCCAATGTTGTCTGGCCAATATTTCAAGAAATGTTGAAAAAAATATAGAAAATGATAGAGAATTTAGTGTGTTGGGTGCTATAAAAGATCAAAAAAAGAGTATGCTACTAGTTTGTAGATTCTCTAGAGTAGGAAAGAGGAGATTATGAAGGACTTAGTAGAAAAGATAGATGGAGAAGCCTCTTGGGGATTTTATGTAATGTCCCCACTAATAGGGTTAGTTAGGGACAAGAAATACCTGCAAAATAAATGTTAGAATCACAATAATAAAAAAACTAACTATATTAATCTACCCTCTAATTTAACCCCAATCTTAGGGATGTCTCCAAGTTGAGCTTCCTAGCTCATAGCTACCTTTCTGTCTTCCCAGGAGCACACCCCTTAAGATTCTTTTTGGACAAGCATCCTCTATCCAAGGCTACTTACATATGCATATGTTGACAACTTCAAAATATTCTGGTAGGTCGACTATTGGCCATGGTAGACTATGGAGACCTGAACATCTCACATGCTCCATACTACAATATCGACACTTGACCATGGCAGACAATAGAGATCTTGAATATCTCACCTACTCCATGCTAAAGGTAACATTGGTAACCATGGTATTAACCCCATAGGTTAACACAATATTATCCTCAAGTACATTTCATTAATATAAATAAATTCATAAATATAATTAAACATATATAATCCATAAACATGCCTTTCTTACCTTCTTCTTTTCTTGGTCCATGTGGCTCTATCCTTAGTTGGCTCTTCAACGAATTATTCCTTCTAGATTATCTCAACTCTATATTTACTTTCCAAAATTTTTCATTTTCTAATTATAAAGAAAGGATAGAATATACTATTTTTTTCCTCTCTTTCCAAGAGTCACAACCTTTCAATACAAATCCTTATTTTCTTCATATTACTTTCCTCTTCCATTTTTTCTCTTTGAACTCCTCTCTTTTTCTCTTCCCTTTTTCTGCTCTCTAAAATAAACTCTCCTCCCTTTTGTATCTTAATTTTAAGAAGTCATGTCTATTTGTTAAACATCTCTCAACTTTTTATTAGTTTTAGTTAATTTTTATGATTCTATGTTATATTATTTATTTACTTATTTATGTTTATTTTATTTATTATTAAATTCTATTTAGAAAGTTAAAATACTTTCTACAATATTGTCTCTTGTATATACTTTTATTTATTTCTTTACTCATTGAAATTTTATTATTTTTTAATTATTTAAAATATCATAATATTATTTTATTAATAATATAGATTAAATAAATATTATTTTCTTGTTTTATATTTTAGTATTAGTTTTAATATAACTTTATTATTTATTTAATAATATTATATTATCTAATAATTATTATAATTCTATCTTAAAATGGGGATATGACAGTCCACCCTTCCTCAAATTGCTTGTCTTCAAGAAATTAGATAATTTCTTTTGTTGAGTTAAAATATATATACTTTTTAGTCCAAATTATTAGGTTGCTATCATGGATATCTTTGAAGCATTTCTAATAGTCATTAACTTTCTACATTAGTCTTTCATATTAATTATTTTTATAAATCCTCTTTAACCCTACAAGATGGAAAGATCATGCTTTGATACCACTGTAATGTCCCCACTAATAGGGTTAGTTAGGAACAAGTAATACCTACAAAATAAATGTTAGAATCACAATAATAACAAAACTAACTATATTATTCTACTGTCTAATTTAACTCCAATCTTAAGGATTTCTCCAAGTCAGGCTTCCTAGCTCATAGCTACCTTCCTGTCTTCCTGAGAGCGCACCCCTTAAGATTCTTCTTGAATGGGCATCCTCTATCTAAGGCTACTCACATATTCATATGGTGACAACTTCAAAATATTCTGGTAGGTTGATTATTGTCCATGGCAGACTATGGAGATCTTAAATATCTCACATGCTCCATGCTCCTATATTGACACTTGGCCATGACAGACAATGGAGATCTTAAATATCTCGCATTCTCCATGCTATGAGTAACATTGGTAACCATGGTATTAACCTCATAGTTTAGCATAGTATTATCCACAAGTATGTTTCATTAATATAAATAAATTCATAAATATAGTTAAAAATATATAATCCATAGACATACCTTTTTTACCTTCTTCTTTTGTTGGTCCATGTGGGTCCATCCTTAGTTAGCTCTTCAATGAATTATTCCTACTGGACTATCTCAATTCTATATTTACTTTACAAAATTCTTCATTTTTGAATTATAAAGAAAGGACAAAATATCCTATTTTGTTTCTCTTTTTCCGAGAGTCACAACCTTTCATAATACAAATCCTTTTAAAAGTCACAACACTTCATAATTAAAATCCTTTCAAAAAGTCATGACACTTCATAACTAAAATCCTTTGGAAAAGTCCAAATACTTTATAATCAAAATATTTTTGAAGAGTCACAACTATTCATAATTATGACCCTCTCAAAGATTCACATCCTTTCAATACCATTGATACTTTTTTAGAAAGTCACTTCCTTATTTTCTTCATAAAACTTTCCTCTCCCATTTTTCCTTTTTGAACTCCTCTTTTCTTCTCTTCCTTTTTTCTACTCTTTAAAATAAACTCTTCTCCCTTTTATATCTTAATTCTAAGGAGTCGTGTCTATTTGTTAAACATCTCTTGACTTTTTATTAGATTTAGTTAATTTATATTATTCTATGTTATATTATTTATTTATTTACTTATTTATGTTTATTTTATTTATTATCAAATTCTATTTAGAAAGTTAACATACTTTCTACAATATTGTCTCTTGTATTTAATTTTATTTATTTTTTTAGTCATTGAAATTTTATTGTTTTTTAATTATTTAAAATATCATACTATATATTATTTTATTAATAATATAGATTAAATAAATATTATTTTCATGTTTTATATTTAAGTATTAGCTTTAATATAATTTTATTATTTAGTTAATAATATTATACTATCTAATAACTATTAAAACTCTATATTAAAATGGGGATATGGCATTTTAGTAGATAAATAGTGTAAGATTGAAACATTAAAGAAGAAGGAATTAATGGAGGATGATAACATTAGGAGATGGAAGAGGGAAGGTAAAATTAGGAAGCATAACTATTCACCCTTGTTTCAAAAATTTGTGCATACTTTTTCTGACAAAGATAAATTCAATGATGTGATTATGAAAGCCATGTCTAGAAAAAAGAGATAAAATTGTGTATCACTAGCTAGGTTGAAGCTTCCATTGATGGAATTAAATATGATTATTATTTCTATTAAAATGTCATTGAATTGTGTAATGTTATTCAATAAATTTAATTTTTTTCTCAAATAAATTTTTTTAAATTAGATTGAGTGTACAATTATATGCTTTTTAATATAATATTTCATAAAATGATTGAAAACAAATATTAAAAGTTTTAATTATATTTATAGGAATTGATTTTTTTGATCAAATAAGAAACTCATATTAAAACTTTCTTCATAAACTATGGAGTGATCACTAGATCCCTATCATTGTAGTACATAGTTTTTTTTAATATTGTAAACTTAAAAGGCAAGATCACCCAACTTTGATTTAATAGTTCCATATAGGCTATATAAAATTGGTTTAGTCTCTTCATTATTGGAAAATTATATCCATAAATCAATGTTTCTTTAAAATTTGATATTGGTTAGAGTCCAGATCATGTATGTGTAGAAGTATCCACTAACGTTCTACAGAATCTCCAAAGCTTCCTATCAAAAAATTGCCAAATATTTGAACCATTATGTGGCTTTACAATTTTCCTATTGTAGCATAATTAATTTGAAACAAACTTGGCATCATAAATGTGAATATATCATTTTGATTTCTAAGCTAAGTTTAGCATTTTATTAGGCAAGAGGAGACAAAGAAGTAATCGAGGATATTTTATTTTTTACTTTTTATTTCTTATATTTGACAAGAGAAGAGATGAAACCTTGATACCTAAGGTTACTAATTGTGTCAAATATCATAGTAGTTTTGATTTGGCTCTTTGGTTTTTTGTATTAGGTCTTTTGTTTCTTGATATTGCCTATTTTGTCCATTCTTTCTACAAATTCTTGTTAGGGTTCTTTTGCTTCCCAACTATAATTTGATATTTTATCCTAACTTTTTTGTCTGGATTGATTCCAACAAATTGTTCACTCTCTAAATATATGCAAGGTATGTGAGAAGACCACCCCACCTCGCCCCTACAATTCTATGGTGGGTATGACCTGCCCCCCATATAGATAAATTAATAGGATGGCCTAGAATTTTATGCAGGGTACCTGACCCCTTTTATGGGCCCTACTATTGGTTTGGTGAAAAAATTGGCATTTTATGGGGGCCCTACTATTGGTTGGGTAGATTATTCACCTCTACATGTATGAACAATGCTTGCATCCTCCATGCACAGACAGAGTTAGCCCAACAACTATAGCCTTCTTCTAAAAATCCATAGAATTATAGGGGCCCTACTATTTGAAAGGATCTACCCATCCCATACCATAAAATTATAGCCCACAAAATTCTATGTGGCTAGGTAGGCCTTTCCCTTAAAATAGTAGGCGAGGGTTGTTGGCATTGTTGGCTAGTCCCATCCATTTGATTGAGGAGCCCCACCCTCACTCACCCCTAGATGGCCTGCCTAATTATCCTGGGCCTTAGAATAGTAAGGTAGGATGATGGAATCTCGAGGAATAGTGGCTATACTTCCTGATCCACCCACGAGCCATAGCCCTACCATGGAACTGCAAAGATAGGGCACCTACCTATAACCCTACCCTAAAATTGAATATGTGTATGACGTATAGAACTAAATTGTTCAACAAGTTCTTTTGCGTGTAGAGTAAATAAATCTAGGATCTCTATCTCTCTATAGTAGCTCTTAAAGCTTCCACATCTATAGCTATTACCTACTAGGGTTCTGATTAGATTATATACATAACATGCCCTAGAGTAGACTCTTTGAGTAGATAGTTACTCTACATGTAGAAGAGCCCTTATCTTCAACTCCGAGTACACACCTACCTCATTCAAAGTGTTACAACTTAGTACTTATAAAAAAAAGACAAGAGAACAAGCAACAAGTTGGAGAAGTTGAATAATTTAAAAAATCATACACATTTTTTTTACAATTATAAATCAAAACAAATACCCAACACAAACAATTAACTATGAACCTACACATAATTCAGAGCCACCACCTAGAAAGAATTCACTAAATATTTTTCCTTATCTCCATGATGTCTTGAGAAGCTAGACATTCTCAACCTTCCATGTAAAGGATAGTCTTCTCTTGTTCCTTCTAGATTTTCTTCCAAAGGAATGAGAACCTCCACAATAAAGATAACAATTTTTTTTGCATTAAAAACCCTTAATCTTGATCAACCCAAATCCAAATATTTACTTGGTTATTAGATTCTTTTATAAATGGGTACAACAATAAAATGTCAAATCTAATGAAAAGGAAAAAAAACTAAATTGAGGGTTCTTTAGATGCCATTGTGTTGGAAGGCATACATTAATAATTGATGATGTTGACAACTTTGTCTATATAGACAAATAGTTAGCAATAGGTGCTCAACCACCAAGTACAATTAACTACCCAATCGTTCACCTCACTATCCACAATTAATGTTGCATCTAAATTAAACCCATAGTGCACTTGAATTTTTTATTTATTTATCTATATATTTGATGATTTAGCAATAAAATCCTAGAGATCTTTTATGGATTTCTCCTCTATGCCTTGTATTTCAAAATGTTATTAGAGCCACTGGTAAAATGATCTTGAGAGTGTTTTGGCTAGATTGTGTGGAATGAGAAGTGATAGCTATTAAGTATTTTCTTTCTAAGGCTAAGGCATCATAACACAACATGCAATGGAATTGGGAGTTGTAATCTATTAGCATTGGTGTGAAGTTGCAACTGGTTTAATCCTAAGAACTTGTAGGGGTTGATGACTTGGAGTGCTAGTCTAATTCTGAAAGTCTAAGAGAGGTAGATGGAATTGAGGTTGTGCTTTATTGACAAGAACAATAATCAAGAAAAGAAGAAGAAATGTAGATTAAGAAGAGTGATCTTTAGCCAATCAAGAAGAGAACTACCATCTTGTGGTAAATGAAAATGATTTGAAGGAAGAGCATTGTAGAGTTGAAGACAAAAGAAAATGCAGTTCTGCATCAAGAAAGAAAAGCCTTTGTCCAAAGTCTAGAAGTGGATCTAAATTTTTGTAAAGAGATTGTTGAGAATAAATCACTAAGGAGACTTAATGTTGATGGTCCACTTGTTGTTGTAGCTATTCAAATAAGCTCATTTATTCAAGAAAAAGAGGTAAAATAAAAATCATCATGTGAGAAGAAATCTTTTGCATTAGAATGAGAGCTATTGGATCCAAGGGTATGCTGAGTTTGAAGACATCAACAATAGTAGTTGTAGCTATGGTTGTAGAAGTTAGCTAACACAAGTCTAAAGACAAAAGCTGAAAAAGGGAAAGCACAAAATAGATTCATGCTAGTTTCAAAAAGGAAGATCATAGGTGTGTGAAGAGAGATCTCATCCATTTGTTGAATATTGTGCCTAAAAAGTTGTTGAAAGTGAAGGACATTGCATATGGTAGTCAAATATTAGACCTTATCATAAGAAAACAAGTTATCATGTAAGTCCATGATATTACATGTCTTAAGTTGTTGAGGGTATGTTTAAATATATATTATGCTTGCATTTTTCCAAAGTAAAGCTATGTGGGAAATCAAGGCTTGGTGAAGTAGTTGTTTGTTAAAGAATGGTCTATTGTTTGAGTATGCTAGAAGATTTGTCTGAGCATAAGGGTAAGATTTATGAATAAAATGAGTAACTATTATATAGGTTGAATTGTCAATTATACTTGATAGCCTAGAGTCTAGCTTAACATAATGATGAACCATGCATCTAAAAAATATTCCTATAGAACTAGTGATTACAATGGTTAGGTGCTCATGTATCTTGGTAGATGGATTTCTTTCTATATGGACTCAATAATTAGTTTTTATGTAGGTACAAAATTAGAAAGCCCCAAACTAATGATAGTTTCCTATAATGATTAGAACCAATGAGTTCTTGGTTTATAAACTACTTGACTGAAACGTTTAAGGTGGTCTTGAAACCATTTGTGTGATGTTTGTGAAGTTCATGGTGAGCTTAAAACCACTTTAGAATTGCATTGGTTAGGGGTAAACCAAAAAATATGAAGTGATTGTGATACAGAGGAAACAATATAAGTATTTGATAAGTGGTTGTAAATGGGTACTTAACAAGGCTTTAGGCCATAACCCATGGCTTATGGATTATGGGGGGATATTTGAAAATAATTAGTATAATTAATTTGGGGGAATGTTAGAAGGCCAAAATTAATTAATGATATTGACAACTTTGTTGACAGAGGCAAAAAATTGTCAATGGCTACTCAACCACCATTAATTACCTAGTCATTCACCTCACTGTCGACAATTAATGTTGCATCCAACTTAGATCCATAGTGCACTTGAAATTTATTATGTATTTTTCTATTTATTTTATGATTTAGTAATAGAATCTTAGAGCTCTTTTATGGGTTTCTCCTCTATGCCTTGTATTTCAACACATTGTACAACCCTATGTATGAGTTTCATATATTAGTTGTAGTGAATTACTTAACTAAATGTCTCAAAGAAATGCAACCTTCAATTTAATTCCCTATAGAATATGCACAAAATAGACTTTTAAAAATGCAGTATAACATTTTTAGTCAAGACCTCCCTTGAACACAAATTTGTTAAGTTTTCTTGAAATACCAATTGAACAATCAACTTTTATTTTTGTGTTATCATACAAAGTTAGCTACTAGAATTATGCTTTAGATGACACAAATAAATTGCAGACTACTAAACAAATAAAAATCTCAGTGCGGATGAGTAGTGAAGTGTAAAATGATAAATTTACAACAACTATTGACAAATTCATGGTAGACTGATTTAAAAAATTCAAACATGTTGGGATGATTAGTGATCCAATTTTTTTTTTTTAAATTCATGAAACCTATGTTTGTGGGGAATTATTTCCTTTTCTACAAGAATAATTCAGAATGCAATACATTTATTTTTTCTTGAAAAAAATATAAGCTATTAGTCTAAGGAATAAATTAAAAAGAATAAATATTTATTTATTAAGATTGAAGAGTTTTATCAAAATAGAAGGGTAGATTAATCATCCAATGACTGAAATCTCAAAATCATAACACTACAAATAATTGATCCTAAATCTACAACCAATCAAATCAAAAAGTATAAAAAATGGTAACAATGGGTAAAATTGTTCATAGAATAAAAACCTTACAAGTGCTCCATAGACGCTACTTACAAGGTAAAGTAAACTAAAAATTTTGTAACATAGAAATATGTATAATATGTATATTGTACCTTTCCCATTGATGGAATCCAACCTTCTAGTGTCAAACATGTTCCCAAAGCTTGCATAACAAATACCCTAATTTTTTTCTTTTTTTTTTTGTAAGAGAGATCAAAAAAGACTATCAAAGAAAACAAGCATCCAAAAAGAAATCATAAATAAAATTAAAAAACTTCATTTTAATAATAAAATTTACCCTAACCATGTTAGCATGAATGCTAATGCTATCACTATGGTGGAGCATTGTAGAACATTGATATGATGTATTCATGAACCTGTTTGTCATTGATGGCAACCTAGTGGTAAGTTTGTGAAGACTGGTAGAACAATAGATTGTGATCTTTGTATTAAGAACAATACATTACTCATCTATTGATGCACAATTGTCAAAGTACACTACATTATGTGTTTGTTAGAAAGGTAAGTGCATGGAACTTAAATTAACAGTATACAGAAGATATTATTGATCTATAGAGAACTGTATGGAACCAAAGTATTAGGAAAGAAATTCCTATTGTGCAGTTACTGTAGTTCATCAGAAATATAATGAAAAGTTACGTCATTAGCTAGAGACAATATACTATCCAGTGATGATGTCAGAGAATGCGCATGTACGAAAGTTGCATGAGTAAAAGTTTTCTTTTGACTATGAGCTAACAGTATTAATTAAATGTGTATTCATTTAATTGACATATTTTAATTAATTGGGAAGCTGACACAAGGATTTATTATTGGGCATGGTATAACGGAAAGATTTTTTTCATGTTTAATATATAAGATACATGATACTTGTGAACTATTGAGGAAGCAGAGCGCTAAAGAAGTAGAGTGATTTACCTATGCATGTAAGTGACCTTAAGGGTTATTTTTATTGAGAACTGAGTTCTAGATCTGATTGCATGGTCTAAGGGAGAAGAAGTCTGATGTATTAGATAGAGGAAGAAGTAGAAGCTTGTTTCACATCTACTATTTTGAAAGGAATAGTATCAAGATCAATTGGATAGTGAGTTCATTGATATGATCCTAAAGCTATTTGAACAATGGGTTTAGTTATCTTCTAAAACTCCTAACAGGGTTAACACTGTTGGAATATTCAAATATGGAAAGAGTACTTATGAGAGGGGGGGGGGGTGAATCATAAGTATCACACTTTAGCCAATAAAAATTTTAACTGCAAGTAAATTGCATGCATGTAAATACATCAAACAAATATGAAACTAAACACATGCATCAACAACTCATAACACTGGAATTTGGTAACCTAGAAACCCTCCAAGAATAAGAAGGTAAAACTGGAGTGGGGATGATAACCACAAAAATTACTGTAGCAATATTGTTCAACCACTTCTGATGGTCTACCCTGTTAAAAGCCTGCCCTGTTAAAGGCTTTACACTATGTCAATAGTGACCTGGTTAAAGGCTGTACAAACACTTAACATAAAGTGTCACCCTGTTAAAGGATTTTAATCACCTAATTAAAGGATCTACAAAATAGTTGTTAAGCTAACCTATCACCATAGGATTTTCATTCTAATACAATTGCTAGAAAGTATTAGGTATAATGAACCTGATAGATTACAATCCTTGATTGCTGACTTCAGGCACCTTTTCTGCTTTCTCTGATCTTGATCCTTTTGTGATCTAATAACCCTCATTTCTGAAAGTAGATTTTCCTTATGCACCCTTGTATGTCCAACCATATTATTTTACAATGAAATTTTGTCTTCCTTATAAAGACTTCAAAGACTTAGGGTTAGATATGGATCTGCGGTCCATATTGAATCTCAATTTCTCGCTCAATACTTGTCTTTTACTAATTGGTTGCATGCCTTTATCATTTTTCTTATTGACTGCATGTAGATTGCATAGGAAAAATAAAAGATTCAATCTCATCATTAAATCCTTTGAGATTTTCCTTATGTTGGCTACAAAAACTATTTGCATCATAGTTTGTGCAATTACAAACTCTTATGTTGATATTCTGAGTTACTCGGCTCCTAAAGCATTGTTGATGCTTGGTACATGTTGATTCCTAGATAGCTCGGCACCTTAAAAAAACTGTATCACTCAACACTTGTTAACACTCGACACTTGTTACACTCGGCACTTGTTAACACTCGACACTTATTACACTCGGCACTTGTTGACACTCAGCACCTATTGTTACTTGGCACTTGATATAGCTCGACACTTCATATTACTCGGCACTTACTCTTTGTTCAGCATTGTTGAGTGGAAAAATGGTTAAGTGTATTGATAGTCAGTTGTCAAAATTATTCTTTAAGCTAACAATCTCCCCCTTTGACATGAGTGGCAAAAACACTTAACTAAGATCCTTGTGACTCCTTATTAGTTGATCCTGTATGTACACTCAGTGAGTTCTATCCTGTTTCTGCATTTTGATTGATCAAAATTGGCTATCTCAAAATTTGCTCCCAAAATTTGCTATCTCCCCCTTTTATCATACTTATAATTTCATTCATGTACTTAACTCCCCCATACTTAATCTCTTCTTATCACTCCTACTATCTTATTCTCCCCCTTTTTGACACTTATGTCAAGGGTCTTACAAAGAAATGCCATACTTGGCCAAAAATGTACTATTTACTTCAAGGAGTACCTTCAGAGCTGCATCCCAATTTTCTAGTGCGACATCCAGTGTCTTATGTTGGATGGAAATCTCTGCTGCTAGGTGTACAAGTCCATCAGATGAAGAAAGATTGGGGTCTTTCTTGAGGACCGTCTCTGTATTTATCTGCTCCTTGTGAAGTAGTTCCAAATGAGGAGTTATTGATGATTGAATTTGCATCAATTTAGCTTTTGTGGTTGCCTTCTCTGCTGCTAAGATAGCTAACTCTCTTTGTGTGTGAAGCGATTGGGCAAAATGCTTCTCACTCTGAGCTGGATTTGTGGGGAGTTGCATGCTAGAAATCTTCAGATTGTTCTCCAAGCTCAATATTTTCTGGCTAGTGTCCTGTGTGAATGTGGAAAAATCACACAACTTGTTGTACAGGGAAAAGATGTTTCCTAGTACAGTTTTAACTGTTTTAATTTTCTTTGCTAGTTCTCCTTGTGACAGTGCTATATCACCAGATATTTTACTATTTACCTTGCCTTGGAACTTCCTTTCTGACCATTCGAGCAATCTGGTGTTTGTTTCCTGGTCTTCACTAGTCACCTAATCAACTATATCAAATAGTTGCTCTATAATTGGTCTCAACTCATTTGGAGACTGTAAGCAGAAGGCTTTTGTGAATATTTCTTTGATTTCATTCAAGGTAAGCTTATTCTTGTGTTCTTTTCTTAGTGCTTCTTGTCTCCTTCTTCTTTCCAATGCACTTTGAATTTCATTGATCTTTTTTCAGTAAGAGTGCTAGATTCATAATATGGGATCTTTATTTCATCATCAAGCTCAGGAACTCCATAGTGAAGTTTCCTGACTGTCTTTGATGAGCTCGAGCCTGGTGTCCTGATTTGTAGCTATAACCCATCTATGCTCAGCTGCTGAAGAGTTTGTGTTGGAGTACTAGATTTTGGTAATGCAACCAGTGTTTGTATTGCAGTCTCCTCCATCTTCTTTGTCTCATCTTTTTCTTCAGCTTGAGTATCCCTTTTATAATTGCTAGGTGGGGTTGAACTTGTTGGTCGTTCAGATGTTTCTTTTATTTCCCCTACTGTTGTACTCAACATTTGAAGTGTATAAGTGACTACACTTGGTGGAGGTGGTGATGGAAGAAATAGAATACCAGTAGTTTGTATGGTCGAAGGTGGCACTTGTGCTTTTACCTTGACTATCTTTGTTTCAACTTCTGGATTCTGTAATTCATCAACACTGACCAATACAGGATTTGAACTTAATTTTGCTACTAGTGATGATTGGTCAAGGATTTCTAGATCCTCTGCAGTTAATGGATTGATGTTTGGATTTGAAGTGTCTGTAACATCTTTTATTTTTATGATATCTGCAAGTGTGATGGTGGCATGAGGAGGACTAGGAGGAGATACCTGTGTGTCTTGAATACTTTGATCTTGTGGCTCGACTGTATCTTTCTCTTCCTCTTTCTCCTCTGTATGTGCCTTTTCTTCCTTTTCTTCTTTACTCTTCTTCTCCACTTGTTCCTTCTCTTTTTCTTTGGTTCCTGACACCTTCTTTTCCCTTGTATTGGCACTTGCCTCTGCCTTATATTATTCATTATACACATCTTCTATTTTCTTATAAACTATTTTCCACAATCTTGTGGATTTTGTAACTACCTCTTCAATTTTATTCTGTAATATATTGAATGCTCTATGCTTGGGAGTGAATCTATTATTATGCCTTTTTACTGCATTTGTTACTTGATCTTTAGTCAAATTAGGCAAAAATCTAGCTAATTTTGACTCCCTTATCTCCTTTTCCATTTGTAAACAAAAATGCCATTTATCCTCTACAATTTTATACAATTCTTTTGGCATAGATTCATCTAATTCTAGAGGTGTGTGCTTATATTCAGCCATCATAGCATACACAGATTCCTCTAATTTATTTTTCTCTTCTTTGGTGAGCTTAGAAAAATTTAGGTTCTTTAAACCTTTCAAATCATCATTCCTAATTTTTGAACATAATTTATCAACAGCAGTCTGGGGTTTGTGTCTTACAACTTGAAATTGACTGTTGTCCTCTGACTCTATCTTCTCCTCGTCTATTTTAGGCTGGGGAATAAATTTTCTTTTCTTAGACTCGGCAACAGTCTTCTTTGAGTCTTTCTTCTTTCCTTTTGCCTCCTCTTGGGATTTTTGTGCTGCAGCCCTTGTGGTAGGTCTCTTTGGTGCAGGAGCAGCTACTTTCTTCCCCTTGGATTGAGGAGTAGGAGGAGTTGTGGCTTTTCTTTTAACTGGTGCTTCCTCGGCTTCTTCTTCCTCAGCACTTTCCTCTTTATCTTCTCCTAACCCTTGAGTAAGACCTTGAGGTTTATCACCTTCTTCTTCAATGTCTTCTCCTTCCTCTTCTGTTGTTCCTTCTTCTTCAACACCAAATTTTCTCTTGATTTGTCTCACCATTTTTTCTTTCTTCTTTACTGTAGAAGCAGTCTTCAAATCTATTATCACCCTTGATTTGACAACATCATAGGTTCCAAAAAATTTTTCATTTTTATCAGCTTCTTCTACAAGTAGGATTGTTATCGCTACAGAAGCTTGATCAATATCAAGCTCATAACCTAGTGGCCTAAGCCATCTTACTCTAGGTATAACTGCTTGTATGTAGGTATAATCTATATCTACAAGAAAACAAATGTCCTTTTCTTATTTCTCAGTTAATGAGACTGGAATCCTCATTCTTTCTTTCATGGACTTTTTGAAGTCCTCAAAGTAACTAGTCATTTGGGCATCAAAATTTTCACCCATCTGTTCAATGTATCCATTGATTTGTTCAACAATTTTTTTATCTAGACTCCATCTTACCTTACCCACAGAAGGGAATTCTTTCATCAGATAGAAAAACATGCACATCAAAATTGATCCAAATTTGCACTGAGCTCCCTTGCTCTTCCTTATAGCTCCCAGATTTTCATTAATCTGTTGAAACATGAGCTCCGCTAGATCATAAGTGTGATCCTTTTTTATTATCTTGTATGCAACATCAACTGCTATAAAAGGTACACTACTTAACCTACTTGATTGATAGAATTTGTGTGAAATGATTCTCATAGCAAAATCTAGTAGGGGATTTGTGACTGTGTCGATAGTCATTCGTCTATTGTTCCATTTTGCACCTATGTTTTTCTCTATTACTTCCCTTTTGTCACTTTGCAGGGTCTTTGGCCGATCTAGGGTTGGAATACCAGTAACCCTATGAACAATTTTCTTGGTGAATTTTAGTGGCCCTGACTCTAACCAAAAAGCTCCATCATGTATTCTGCTCAAAACTATCCATACCCATTCAGTTTTGAAAACAATCAAAAATTCTAGGGTTTTGGTTAATCCTTTTCTTTCTATTATTGAGAACTCATCTTTCAGTCTTTTGTTCTCACATAGTTTGTCATATGCATTATAGATTTCTAAATCTCCTATGGCTCCAATTTTGCAGTTATAACATCTGCGAACATCTTGGACCATAACAACTTTATCCGGAATAACTGATAATGCACTTGCGGGATCATTTTTGTATGCTACTTCTGGAATGGGCTTAAATTTAGGTTGTTTAACTTCATTGCTGATCAGTTGTATCTCATGACTCTCTCTACCCTTAGTGGTTCCTGACCCAGATCCCATTGTTTGCCAAACTAGGGTTTACGATTTAAACAAGCTTATAAATTCTACGTAGCTCAGCACTTAAGTAGAATACCTCAAATCGATGAAACTTGTCCTGAATCGCTGTTGAAATCTTCACAAATGGCTTCTGAGCTGACCTTGATCTTCTCTGCTCTTCTCGGCTTTGCTTCTCATTTGAATGGTGGGAAAAATGATCAAAAATCAAATTTATGTACCCTTCAAAATAGAGTAATTAATGCTTAGTGCACTACTAATTGTCTACTCGGCACTTGAAGGGTTTCAACATGACTCGGCACCCATTGTGTTTCACTTTGCTCGGTTCCTATTGATATTTCATAGCTCGGCATCATCTATCAACTCGGTCATTGTTAGCAACTTGGCACCTGAAGAAAACTTTGATAGATCTTGCAAAGTTCTCAATTCTGACTTAGCATCTTTGCTTATGTTGATTTCTTCTTTGCAGTTCTTCTATGTCTTGGGACTAATTTATGATGTAACTTGGTTTATCAATCCCAAACACTTATTCTTGCTTAATTTGATGAAATGTGATCACTTGACCTATTAGGTGAAGTGATCTCTGCACTTGATGTGCTATACTCATCTTTCTTCTTCCATGTTTTATTCATTTCACTTCTGATATGTCCAACATCTATCTTTTCCTTTCCATTACTGAACTCAGAACTTGATGCCTTTGAACTTGTTGGGCAATTCTTGCTGACATGACCAATTTTAAGCAACTGAAACATGTAGTTTGACTCAACCATCTTTTGTAGTTCCCTCCAAAATGTGTTCTTATGCAATTCTGTGGTATATGTCCATATTCTTGGCAATAGTGACAACTGTACCTAGTGTTGTAATCCCAAAATTCATGGTTTGATGTCTTTGCTGGTTGATTTAATGTCTACATAGGCTTTGATCTACATCCAAAAGCTCTATGTCCATACTTTTTGCAATTATAACAATGTCCATCAAATCTTGATGTCTTAGTATTTTTAGTTCTGCATTCATATGCTTGATGACCTTGCTTCTTGCATCTATGACAATGGTTTATACTTTTAGGTTTATAATGTTGATGGGCATTCTTGCTTCTACATACATTAGATGTATGTCCTTTCTTTCCACAGAAATGACATGTAGGTTTAACATCTTTACTTTATCACTTCTTTGTTCTGCACTCTTTGATGATTCTCCAACTTTAGTGATGTTGTATCCAAGTCCTGATGTATCATGGGTTGATCTTGGGGATCTCAGTAATTGCTCAAAATATTTGATGGCTTCACTTGACTTGTTGAGATTCTCTGCCACCTCTCTTTCTATGTTTAATTCATTCTGCATTTGTTCATTTTGCATCTTCAAAGTAGAGATCTCAATATCTTTCACATTGATTTCATGATGAAGGTTCATCATTTGGGCAAGTGTATCCATCTACATGCTTGAGATCCCTTTCAATTCAGTACATTTTTCTTCAAGTCTGTTTGCAAGATTTCTTTTGTCATTTTCCATCATGACCTTATCACCAATTGCTCTTTTCTTTTGTTCAATAATTTCACATATCATTATGGCTTGTGATTCATGTTCCATCTTGAGAGATCTTATCTCCTCTGTTTGAGCTTTGTTTTTCTCCATCAGTTTTGCTATTGCTGCATCAAACTCTTTAGTGTCTCCATTGGAAAATATGTTGGTGGTATCAATCTCTTTGTAGTTTATCTCATTTTTGGCTATGGCTAGATCCTTCCTTTTTTTTAATGAATTTCTCAACTTGTTTCTAAATTCCTCCAAGCTATGCAGAGCAAGTTGCACATCTATCACCTGATTTTCAATGATCTTTCCAAGTTTGAAAGCTTCCATCTTTAGATCTTTTCCTCCAAGTTGTTAGGCTTTTCCTTGTGAGAACCTGGATTAGCTCTGATACCAATTGTTGGAATATTCAAATATGGAAAGAGTACTTATGAGAGGGGGGGGTGAATCATAAGTATCACACTTTAGCCAATAAAACTTTTAACTACAAGTAAATTACATGCATGTAAATACATCAAAAAAATATGAAACTAAACACATGTATCAACAACTCATAACACTGAAATTTGGTAACCCAAAAACCCTCTAGGAATAAGAAGTTAAAACTGGGGTGGGGATGATACCCACAAAATTACTACAGCAATATTGTTCAACCACTTCTGATGGTCTGCCCTGTTAAAGGCTTTACACTGTGTCAATAGTGACTTGGTTAAAGGCTTTACAAACACTTAACATGAAGTGTCACCCTGTTAAAGGATTTTAATCACCTAATTAAAGGATCTACAAAATAGCTGTTAAGCTAACCTATCACCATAGGATTTTCATTCTAATACAATTGCTAGAAAGTATTAGGTATAATGAACCTGATAGATTACAATCCTTGATTGCTGAATGCAAGCACCTTTTTCGCTTTGTTTGATCTTGATCCTTTTGTGATCTGATAACCCTCATTTCTGAAAGTAGATTTTCCTTATGCACCCTTGTATGTCCAACCATATTATTTTACAATGAAATTTTTTCTTCCTTATAAATACGTCAAAGACTTAGGGTTAGATATGGATCTGCGATCCATATTGAATCTCAATTTCCTGCTCAATACTTGTCTTTTACTAATTGGTTGCATGCTTTTATCATTTTTCCTATTGGTTGCATGTAGGTTGCATAGGAAAAATAAAAGATTCAATCTCATCATGAAATCCTTCGAGATTTTCCTTATGTCAGGTGCAAAAACTATTTGCATCATAGTTTGTGCAATTACAAACTCTTATGCTGATATTCTGAGTTACTCAGCTCCCAAAGCATTGCTGATGCTTGCCACATGTTGATTCTTGGATAGCTTGGCACCTAAACAAAACTGTATCACTTGGCACCTGTTAACACTCGGCACTTGTTAACACTCGGAACTTGTTGACTCTCGACACCTATTGTTACTCGGCACTTGATATAGCTCGACACTTCATATTACTCGACACATACTCTTTGTTCAACATTGTTTAGTGGAAAAATGGTTAAGTGTATTGGCACTCAGTTGTCAAAATTATTCTTTAAGCTAAAAATTTGATGAAGTTACATCTTGGATCCCTAGGAGATTATGCCCAAAATTCAATTGTCATTGAACATGTAGATCCAACAGGTGCTCCTACTGCAGAAGACATGAAAAACAAACAAGAACACAATCAGACAATGTTGGAAATTGCCCCTGCTCCTAATAGGGTTGGAATCTCCCAACAGGGATTCAAAGTCTCCTACCAGGGACTCTTTATAATGAATTTTTTAATATATTCCTAGCAAGGTCCATCCTCTAATAAGGAATATTTATATTATTACATTATCTTGTGGGAATAATTCTCACCAGGGTTTTCCCTTTGATCAAGGGTTTCACTAGTCAACATATTTGGTGTAATTGTTTATGTACATCTTTATGGTTTCTATTTACTTTCGTTGAATGGTTAAGTTTTTTTAAAGATGATAAATGTTTTAATTGTTGGATAACTGATTCACACCCCCCTCCCCCACCTCTCAGTTATCCTGGAGGACTATTGTTTCTAACAATTGGTATCAAAGCTTCATGTCCTTGAAGAAAAAGTTTAATAGCTTTGGGAGTTCCATGGAAAACTTGTTTAGAAAGGAAAGTTTGAGATTTGATGGCACCAATTATGATAGATAGAAGGATAATATGAAGACTCATCTTTTGTGCATGAGTCCAAGATATTGGCTTGTAACCAAGGTATCTAAGAATATTCTGGAAGAAGACAATCTTGAAAGTTGTACTGAGGAGTAGAGAGAAGTATTTATGTGCAACATAACAAAAAATGAAGCAATATTTTCAACTCTACCTGAAAGTGAGTATAGTTAGGTAAAACTACTCAAAACATCTCATGAAATTTGGAAAACTTTAGAAGCTAATTATAAGGGTGATGCACATACAAAAAGAGTTAGATTACAAAATTTGTATTGTGCATTTCAAGATGCTAGAATGATGGAAGATGAATCTATAAGAAGCTATATTGGTAGAATATCTAAGATTGTTGGAGGAATCACATCTCATGGTGGAAAGAAATCAGATGATGAAGTAATATGGAAGATCTTGAAAACTCTAACACCACCTTTTAGAACAATAACACAGATGGTTCAGCTAATGATATTGTGTACTAATAATTTCACCAAAGAAACATTGCTTGATAGATTGGAAGCTACAAAATTTGATCTAAAACAATCTGGAGAATTAGCCAAAGTTGAGATAGCATTTAGTGCATTAAATATTAAACCCTATCTAGCAAAGAACACAAAAGAAGAAGAAGGCATTGCTAACATCAGCAAGTCTATTGAGGAAAAGATCAAACAAGGAGTGGCTCTTCTTGTGGAAAGAGAAAAATATGGTAAGAATATCTTTAAGTGTTGGACATGTAGTGAATATAGTCATTATGCATCTAAGTGTCCTAAAAGAGAAAAGAAGTATAAGGGAATTTATTTAAACCTAGAAAATCTAGAAATTACTTATATGCTAATGAAGAAGAAAAAGAAGAATTTAATCAAAGCATAAGTGAAAATGAATTGGGATTCATAGCTATAGAGGGGGATGATCTTGACAAAGAAATTAGAGAAGAAAGTGTGTTGGTCTCACAAGTTGAAAGAAGAGATTGGATCATTGATAGTGGTTGTTCACATCACATGACTGGTAATATGGGCAAATTTGTCAAATTTAGAAGACATGATGGAGGGATTATCAGAGTAGGGAATAATGTAGCTTGTCACATTACAGGAATTGGATCTATCACACTCGATGGTAAAACAAATACTAATGATGTTTACTTTGTTGATGGACTAAAACATAACTTGTTAACTGTTGGAAAGGTTATGGAAAAGGGTTACCAATTACAATTTTCTATTGACACATGTATCATTAAGGACAAGGAAGAAAAATTGCTTGGTACTAGCACAAGAAGCAAAAGTAATGTATTTTAGTTGAACACCACTAAAATAACATGTTTAGTAGCTAATGTTGACAACAATTGGTTATGACACAGAAGATTTTGTTACATAAACTTTGATAACATTATGAAAATAAATAATATACATGCTATGAGAGATTTACCCTAAGATCATTAAATCTACTAACATTATTCATAAGGAATGTATCTTAGCTAAGTAGAAGAAAGTTTCATTTCCTAGCAAGAAGTTTGGCACTATAGAGAAGTTGGAATTGGTCCACATAGATTTAAGTGGTCTTTCAAGAACAAGAGGATTCTATGGAGAAAGGTATTTTATGATTCTTGTTGATGATTTTACCATGATGATGTGGGTAGCTTTTCTTAAAGAAAAACTAGAAGCATTTGAGAAATTCAAGATATTCAAGAACAAAGAAGAGAATGAATCTGGAGTTAAAATCAAGAGCTTAAGATCTGATAGAGGGGGAGAATTCAATTCTAGAGAATTCAATATCTATTATGAAGAGCATGGAATCAAGAGATAGCTATCTTTACCTTATTCACCTGAGTAGAATGGGATTACTAAAAGAAGAAATAGATCAATTGCCAAAGTAGCAAGAGTTATGTTATTCAAGAATGATGTATCAAAGACATTTTTGAGATAAGTAGTTAATACAATAGTATAAAATCTAAACAAAGTACATATTAGAAAAGGTATGGAGAAAACACCTTATGAGTTATAGTTTGGATACTCACCATCAGTCAAATATTTCAAAATATTTGCATGCGAATGTTACATCAAAAGAGATGATGATATTGGTAAGTTTGATCCAAGGAGCAATGGAGCTATGTTTCTTGGCTATTCATTAAAAAGTAAAGCTTACAAATGTTTCAACTATAGAACAAAAATTATAGTAGAGTGCACGAATGTGAGAATAGATGATAAGTTTGGGACCAAAGAAAAGATGATGGATTATAACTCTAATGAAGATAATTATTTTGGGATGACCAACAGATGTAATGAATTATTTCTCAAGACTAACAATGACTTGTAGAATAATGTGCAAACTGAAGAAATAAGAGGAGAATAGAATGTAGTACCAGAAATAAGTGTTGAAGTAGCAACTGCTACCCCAAATAAGAATATGATGAGAATCATCATGTTGATCAGATAATAGGAAGTAAAGAAAAAGGAGTAATGACAAGAAGAAAAATCAATGAACTATGTCTAATATCTCAAGTAGAACCAAAGAGCATAGTTGAAGCAATCAAGGATGATCATAGAATGAAAGCAATGGAGGAAGAACTTCAATGGATAATAAAGAATGACACATGGGAATTAGTTCCTAGACCTAAGAACAAGACTCTGATTGACACAAAGTGGATATTTAGAAACAAAATGAATAAACAAGGAGAAGTAATAAGAAAAAAAGCAAGACTAGTATGCAATGGCTATTCTCAGCAAGAAGGAATAGACTATGAGGAAACATATGCACCTATAGCAAGAATGGAAGTAGTCAAAATGCTCTTGGCATATGCAAAAAATAAAAACTTCAAGGTATATCAAATGGATGTTAAGTTAGCATTCTTCAATGGAGAACTTGAAGAAGAAGCAACCTTTGATAGAAGAGAAGAATATAGTTTGCAGATTAAAGAAAACCTTCTATGGATTAAAGCAAGCACCTAGAACCTATTATGCAAGGTTAGATAAATACTTAGAAAAGATTGGATTTGCTAAAGGAATAGTAGACAACAACTTGTGTTGGAATTTACAAGTGGGAAGAATAATTTTGGTGGGGGGGGGGGGGGGGGGTGTGGGAGTGGTGGGTGAATCTGAAGTACCAAACTTTGAGCCATGAAACTCTTAACTAAAATCAATACATGCATGAAACATTTCTAATTAACATGAAAGTAAAGGCATGCATTAAAATAGAAAACACAATATTTGATCACCTAGAAACCCTCCAAAATGAGAAGGTAAAACTAGGGTGGGGATGACACCCACAACTTATCACTGCAACAATATGTAACTTGTCAAGGTTACCAAGTTTGACCATCAGCAATGGTCTACCCTGTTAAAGGCTCAAACACTCTATTAGAAGTGTACCTATCTAAAGGATTTACAAACACTCAATTGGAATGTCACCCTATTAAAGGATTTACAAAGTGGCTATTAAACCAACCTATCTTCATAGGATTTTCATTCTCCTAATACAATGGCTAGAAAGTATAGTAGAATGTGTTGACCTGATAACTTACAATCTTCAATTTCTGATTTTAGATTGATGTTCAGTCCATTCTGATTTGATCCTCATTGATCTGATATGATTATGTTTGAAGTGTTGATACTCTATTATATTAATTTATTCTATAATGTTGTCCTTCTTCTAAGTCTTTTGACCCCTTTCACTTCCTTCAAACTTTGCTAGTATTCTCTCCTTGCATGCATTCTCTTTTTACATACTCTTTCATTCATTTTTGGATTATGGGGTTTCAACCTCCTTAAAAAGGTTTCATGACTTAGGGTTAGGTATGAATCTATGATTGAGATTCATCCATCTTTCCTACTCAAATCTTTTCATTTTTCTGATTGGTTGCATGTTGATTTCATAGGGAATTGAATAGATTTGATCTTATCTTTTAATCCTTTGAGATCCATCATATGTGAGCTCAAAAATGGTTTACATCTTAGTTTTTGAGGGCACAAACTCTTATGCTGATTATGTGTTACTCAAAACATATATAAATCCTTTCTTGCTCGGCACCTATAGAAATTCTATCTTGCTTGGCACCTGTAGAAATTTTGTCTTGCTTAGCACCTGTAGTTTACTTGGCACATACACTAGCTCAACATCTATTAGTCACTTGGTAGTTGAAACTTTCTCGGCACTATCTATTTGCTCAGCATCTGAATGACTTGGCACTTTTTGAATTTCTAACTTGGCACATACTATAACTCAACATCTATATTATACTTAGCATCAACTAAGAAAATTTCTTAAGTATGTTGAGACTCAATTGTCAAAACTAATCTAAGACCAACAATCTCCTCCTCTGACATGAGTGTCAAAAACACGTAACTATACATGATGAATCTAATCTTTTTGAGAATAATATACATCTATTCAACATATATACAAAACTTCAAAAGTTGTTCAAAATTTTTTGAAGATACCTCAAATTTTGTAACTCCCCTTGAGTTGATGTGCCTTTGCTATAAACAAAAATTCTTGTGTTGGATTTGTCTCATGCTGATTTCGATACTCTTTATCTCTGCCTTGCCTTATCATTCATTCTCTATCTACTCTGTCCTGACTTCCCCTTTCACATATCTTACCTTGAAATTATTGTTTCCTTTTGGATTTTCTATTTCTCCCCCTCAAAATTTATTTCTCCAAAAGTTTTAATTCAAAAGTTTTATCTCCAAATTTATCTCCCCCAATTCAACAATATTATCTCCCCAAAATCTTATCTCCTCCTTTTTTGATACTTATGTCAAAGAGGTCTATACATTAACTGAATATTTAGCCAAAAAGGATTTATTTTCCTCCATTACTATCCTTAGAGTAGCATCCCAATTTTCTAATGCAATTTCCTGTGATTTAAGTTGGATGACTCTCTTTGTTACAAGGTGAACTAGGCCTTCTAATTAGAAATATTAGGGTCTTTCTTTAACACATTTTCAACATAGGTTAGTTATTTCTACAAAATTTCCATGTGTTGGGTTATGGTAGATTGAATTTGTATTAACTTGGCCTTGGTAATTGCCCCATCTATTGTTAGCATAGCTAGTTCCTTCTGAGTGTGAAGCGTAGTTTGAAAATGCTTCTCACTTTGAGCTAGATCATTGGGTATTTGCATGCTTGATATCTTTAAATTCCTCTCTAAGCTCATTATTCGATAGTTGGTTTCTTGTGTGAAAATTGATGAGTCACACAATTTTGAGTACAATGAGAATATATTCTCAAGTACTGCCTTCACTTTTTCAATTTTCTTCGCCAGTTCAACTTGTGAGAGTGCTATTTCACTTCATATTCTTTCATTCACCTTTTTTTGAAACTTCTTTTTAGACCATTCTAATAGTTTTGCATTAGTATCAAGGTCTTCATTCTATAATTCATCCACTATATTGGATAGTTGTTCCATAATAGGCTTGGTTTCATCAGGTACCTACAAGCTAAATGTATCTAGAAATATGTCTTTAATCTCAATTAATGCTTGCTTTTGTTTATACTCATTTCTGAGTATCTCCTATTTCTTTTTCTTTTCTAGTGGCTCTTGCACTTCATTTATCTAATCAATGTCCATTGTTTCATAGTCATACTTGGGAATGACTATGTCCTCATCTAGTGTAGGGTCTCCATAAGTACCCTTGCAACCTTTGTAGAGCTCGAGCCTGGTGCTGAAATTTGAAATGGTACTTCTTCAGTGCTCAACTTTTGAGATGTTTCAATTGGAGTTCTTGTTGTAGGAAAATTTATCAATGTTTGTATTACCTCTTGCTCCTTCTCCTTAGGACTTTCTTTGTCCTCTTAAGATATTTCTTTATTAATTATTGTGATCTTTGTGGGTGCACCTTTTTCTTTTGCTGTAGAGACAGAGGTATCCATTTGTCATGTTTGATCCTTTGCTAGCTCCTTGGCAGTTGTAGTGACTATAATGGTGGAGTCAACCTTTGCAGATGTGTCTACTGCTATTTGCACTATTGGTTGTCCACTTGTAGTTGTTGGGATATGAGAATGTGGTTCCTATGAATTCACCTTATCCCTTGTGAAGTTAGCTACAACTTTTTGTAGTTCTTCCACACTCATCAAGACTAGATTTGTACTCAATTGAACATGTAGTGTAGTCTGGTGAAGAATCTTTTTAAGATCCTCTGTAGTTAGTGGATTTATATTCTAACCAAATTTGTCAGGAACATCTTGTATAGTTATTATATTTGCGAGTGTGGAAGTTACATGTGGAGGACTTGGTGGTGGAAATTGTGTGTCTTGCACACTCTATTCTATTTGTTATTGTTCAACAATTTCCATATCAACCTTTTGTGTTTCCTTCTCCACTTTATCATGTTCCTTTTCTTTTTCACCTTCTTCTTCTTTTGATTCTTTCCTCAAAGGGATCTACATCTCCTTTGATAGTTGTTAGGCCATAAATTAATTTCCACATTTGAGTGGACTTTTTGACATCTTCAATTTTATTTTAAAGAATACTAAAGGCTCTATACTTGGGTGCAAATTTTCTCCCATTTTCTTATTTGCTTTGCTAATTTTCCCTTTGGTGAGTTCAAGCATTACTTGAGCCAATGTTAACTCTCTTATTTCTTTTTCTATATTGAGGAAATAATGCCATTTATTTTCTACAATGGAATATAACTCGTTAGGAATTGAATTGTCAAGTTCAAGTGGAGTGTTCTTGAACTTTACCATCATGTTGTAGACTAATTCTTCAACCATATTCTATTCTTCTTTGTTCCAATTATTAAAATCAATACTTTTAAAGCCTGAAAAGTCTGCAGTATCCTTAATGTTATCACATATATTTTCTAAATTAGACTTAGTGGTGTGACTTACCAATTTGAATTGGCTAGTGTCATCAAATTCTATTCTTTCTTCATCTAATTCAAGGGGTGCAACATACTTTCTTCTCAGCTTCTTCTTGGCTAGATCTTCCTATTTAGTGGCCTTTTTCTTTTCTTGCTCCTTAGCATTCTTTGATGTGGCTCTTGTACTAGCCCTTGTGGTAGGCTTTGTTGGGCTAGGCTTAGCAAATTTCTTGGGCTGAGTTATAGGCTATTTTTGAGCTTTTCTCTTTTTTGGCTCAGGTTTGGTATGTGGTTCCTTGGTTTCCTCTTCCTCCTGGTCATGTCCCCTTTTCAAATAATTAAAAATAATAATCTTTTCTAAGGCAGGCAGGCCGAAAAAGGTGAAGTTTCAGAAAAAGGGGATAATATTTGGAAGCTAATGGACTAATAAATGAAAATTATTATTAAAATATGTTTTATTAACCCCTCTTGGATGTGAGTTAGGCTTATGCCCCATTTTAAGGGGTATGGAGGCATTTTGGGCTCATTCCAAAACTTGATTTTTGCTCATTTCTTTATTATTCTTCAGAGGCTGCCAAACTTGAGGAGAAGGAGATACAAAAATGGGATTTTGTAGGTTTTCAAGAAGGCTAAGGATGGGAGTTCAAATCCATTCCATGTGCATGCTGATGTAGAGTTTTCCTTTGTGCTGAACAGTGCAAATTTGTGGGTTTTTGGGTGTGTTTTTTGTAAGAGTTTGGTGTTTTCAGTTGAGTATTTCATATCAGTTTGGATTGCTACTGTATATCAGACATTTTGATGTTAAAATAGAGATGAATATATTTATTTGGTCATGATTATACATCTATGATAGATTATCAGTGCTTTTGTGGTGTTTTCGGCTATTTTGTGTTGTTTTCGGGAGCTCGATGAGCATTGTTTTTGTCCTCCATTTGGGAGCTATTGTGTAAATGTTATATAGATCTGGAAATTTCATTTTTTAGGCTATTATTCTGCTGAAATTTCTATAAAAAAATTCCACTTTCAGATTTATTAATAATATGTGAAGCTGTGAAGTTTTTGGCACTATTTTTGACATACCCAATTTGGAGTTTATTGAGAAATTGGTGGATGTTTGAAATATTGGTTGTTTGATCTTAAAGATCTAATTAGAGGCTTGAGATATCATATAAAATCAGAAAAGGGACATTTCAGTGGTATCAGAGCTATGATCTTGCCAACCTGAGGGTTTGTAGAAGTTTGTATGTCAATTTTGACAACTACCCAAATCTTGCATGTCATAATTTATGGTTGCATGTTGCTTCTGATCAGCTGCATGTCAAAATTTATGGTTACATGCTACTTCTAATCATTTTCATGTTATTTCTTGGTTAATTTGGTGGTTTCATGTTTCTTCTAATCAGTTGCATGTCAAAATCTATGGTTGCATGCTACTTCTAATCATTTGCATGTTAGGTTCTTGGTGTTTGAAGAAGTTATAACCTATTGGGGATACACTCTACTTTATCTAGAATGGACAGGTATAGTATAGAGTCTTAGAGGACACGATCTTGGACAATTGATATCCAGAGTTAGAACAGTAGAAAGGATGGTTATTTAGACATTCGAGATAAACTTAGGAAAATAAGCCATGACATGTCTAAACAGTTGGTTGAGCACCACCATATGATGAATGACATGTTTTTTGACCCAGCTAAGGTGGATAAGTTGACTGGATTTCTATTTGGTAGATTTTCTCACAGGGTAGATGACACAATTACCAAGAACTTGCATGAGGAGTTTGAGAAACTAGCTTATAGCTAGGCAAAGGTCTCAGATTCTACTCTGCCATAGGAGGTAGTGGGTTTAGATGATGATTATGAGGATGTTGTTGTGCATGATGGTGAGATACCTTGTAGAGATGAGAAAACATTAAGCATTCATGACTTTGCTAAGAAAGAGTACCAAGCACAATTAGATGCTTCGTCACATGAGGTTGAGGCAGGTAGTACTTCACATAATTTTTCCAGCTAGCTGAAGGTGAACAAAGATAGTATTGTGACTTCATTATCTCATCATGATAGGATGCGGAATATGATAGAGGATCACATTTGAATGATTCAGTTACAAGGTAGACATAAGGGAGTTCAGCGAAAGTCTTCTTGTGTTGACTTACAAGCGATTAGGGAAGGAATGGGAACGATGAAGTTGAGTTATTTACATCTTCTATCAGATCATGACCATCTTCTTAGCCTTGTTGGAGACTATTCAGATGCCTTGAGGAGGAAGGAGGAGGAAGTTGACAGGCTTTCTAATGAGCTTGAGGACACTCAAGCTTCTTTGGTCAATACTCCATTGGCATTACAAGACTGGGAGAGACATGGGGATAAGCATGGTATGGAATTGAGTTTAGTTTCATCTTGCACTCCTGATACTCAGCTTTCTGTGAACGATAGATCATATGTGGTCATTGATAATGTTGCGAGTTCATCTTGCATTCACATCCAGGAAATAGGGACAATGTCAGACATGTATGTGGAATTAGTTGGTACTGGTCATATTACTTAGGTGAGGAGTTTGCTTGAGTTACCAGTTGATTATAGTTTATGGATATGGACTCGAGATTATTATATTGGCATTTGGGATTCAGTTGACTGGATATCTTTAACACTTTTTGGTAGCAGTGATTGTTTGGGTGCTATAATGGATTTGATTAGCAGATTGCATGGTGATGTCTTTTCTTGTGCAAGGAGCTTATCTAATGTTGGTATTAGTTTTTATACACCGATGTTGGGCTTTGTTCATATATCCAATCGACCATTTTTGTTGGAATGTGTTGATGATCTTTCATATTTGACAGTGTGTATAGATGAGTCTCAGTATCATATTGGCATTGATGACATCTAGGAGGATGCAGTGGGCAGTTTTGAAGACTTAGTTTCCTTGGTGGTTTCTTTTGGTACAGAGGAGTTGGATAGAAGTGCTACAGTTTTTGATACTTTGTATGTTGATATGACCTCTGGAGTTGATTCACATGATATGGATGGTAATACTCTAGAGACCAGTAACCTTGAGGATACTCATTTAGATAGTGCGTCAGAGGAAGTTTGTAGGATACAGTCTAGCCAGTGCCATCATGTGTCTAGTCAGTTGAGAGTTAGTGAGCGAGACATTGGTATTGCTTGCCAACATTTCGATGTTGTTCATCAATTGTTAGCAGTTTATGGATGGGGTTCTCCTACTAGTGATGAGCAGGGAGGCAGTTATCTTTCCTTGACAGAGTTCCACTCTTTATGGGAGGCTATCCAAATTTTGAGACAAGATTATATGCAGTTGGTAGCTGATAGAGATTATCTTATGGAGTGGGGCAGTACAGCATACGATGCATTTTTGGCCAAGGAAGATGAGGTGAGTGAGCTTACTCAGAAGCTTGAGGTGACTTCTAAGATTCTTGAGAGTACATAGTTGGCTTTCAACAAGTCACAGTTTCATTTGGCTAAGGTGACCATGGAGCTAGAAAAAACTACAGTCTTTACCAGATTCTATATAGTCACAAGCTGTGGTGTCTAGTGATCTGAGGATGTCCATGGTCGAGATTGTCAAAGACAATGGAGATGGGGATGCATCCATCATTGATACTAACATTGGCATAATGGGTTTGTCCCCACTAGAGTCAGGTTCAGTTGAGTTGGGTGCTGTAGCAGATTGTTGTGGTATGCCTGACATGGTGGTGACCTCTAGTACTAATGGCATGAAGATTAGAGATGTTGTATCAAAGACCATGTGTGATGTTGGTGAGCTGATAGTTGGCATGGTTCCTGCTAGTAATACTACTCCCTTGGTGATGTCTTCAGAGTTAGTAATCAGTTCCAACTGGGTTAGTGATGGATTCCAGTTAGTTACATCTAGATTGTAGTCTGAGCCACTGGCTGAGATTGGTGCATTCTATCAACATTACATTGTGAGGCATGCTCATCAATCCACCTTTGATGACCATGTTGATGAGATGATGATACAGAGATGTACTTTGGTTTCTAGTGCTTATCATCAGTTATGGGATAGTTTGACACCTCGGGACGAGAGTTGTGATGGGTACGACATGGTGATAGGTTTTGTAGTTGACAGCTTGATAATACATGACTTAGAGCAGAAGTTTTGGAGTGATGCTTCAACGAGTGTTGTTATTGATTCTACTCCTTTGGCTATGACATCTCCTAACTTAGCTGGTGATCAGTCACAGTGGGTTGTATCACTTATTCATGGTGAGTTGTTGACTGAGGTTGGTTTTTTTATCAACATTATATTGTAGGGTATGTACATCAGTTAGCATTTGATCCTTGTGTTGAGGAGTTGATGGTAGGCAAATTTGGTTTGGGTTCCATTTCTTGCTATTTATTTCATGATGGCTTTTCACCATCAGGGGTGCATGGGAGTTATGGTTATGAGACAGTGGCCGGTGATCTACAAAGTTGTGTTGACTATAGGAGTTGTACAGTGTGTGGATTCTCCATACTTGGTATAGTTTCATTCAGGAGCATTCACCATTGTTGCAGAGTTGGATTGTACATTTTGTATAAGCCAGTGGGATGCGTTGATGGTATTTACTATGTTGGCAGTTTGATTTGTCCACTTTACTTGGGTTTTGATGTTCTAAGAGTTTGTGTCTCGTGGGTTTCTGACTGTGGAAGTTGTGACTTTGGAGTTTGGTTGAGCAGTAATTGTCAGTTTGATTATCGATTCCTCTTGGTTATATTGCAGAGGATATTGCAGGAGCCTGTGTTAATTGAAAATAGTATAGTTCATGACTACAATTGGGATCTAGGTGGATTGATTGGTTTATTTTTCAGCCATTTCTTGAGGACAAGCAATATTTGGAAGGGGAGGACTTGTCATGTCCCCTTTTCAAATAATTAAAAATAATAATCTTTTCTAAGGCAGGCAGGCCCAAAAAGGTGAAGTTTCAAAAAAAGGAGATAATATTTGTAAGCTAATGGACTAATAAATGAAAATTATTATTAAAATATGTTTTATTAACCCCTCTTGGATGTGAGTTAGGCTTATGCCCCCTTTTAAGGGGCATGGAGGCATTTTGGGCTCATTCTAGAACTTGATTTTTGCTCATTTCTTTGTTATTCTTCAGAGGCTGCCAAACCTGTGGAGAAGGAGACCCAAGAATAGGAGTTTGTAGGTTTCCAAGAAGGCTAAGGATGGGAGTTAAAATCCATTCCATGTGCATGCTCATGCAGAGTTTTCCTTTGTGCTAAACAGTGCAGATTTGTGGGTTTTCGGGTGTGTTTGTTGTAAGAGTTTGGTGTTTTCAGTTGAGTATTTCATATCAGTTTGGGTTGCTTCTGTATATCAGACATTTAGATATTAAAATAGATTTGAATATATTTATTTGGTCATGATTATACTTCTATGATATATTATCAGTGCTTTTGTGGTGTTTCTGGCTATTTTGTGTTGTTTTCAGGAGCTCGATGTGCACTGTTTTTGTCCTCCATTTGGGAGCTATTGTGTAAATGTTATACAGATTTGGAAATTTCATTTTGTAGGCTGTTATGCTGCTGAAATTTCTATAAAAAAATTCCACTTTCAGATTTATTAATAATATGTGAAGCTATGAAGTTTTTGGCACTATTTTTGACATACCCGATTTGGGGTTTATTGAGAAATTGGTGGATCTTCGAAATATTGGTTGTTTGATCTTAAAGATCTGATTAGAGGCTTGAGATATCATATAAAATCAGAAAAGGGAAATTTCACTCCTTGGCACTTTCTACCTCTTTTGCATCTTCTCCCATGCCTCGGGTCAATGCAAGTGGCCCTTGATCCTACTCTTCTTCATCCTCATCTTCCTCTTCATCATCCTCCTCACCTTCTGTTGTGCCTTCACCAAATCTAGCCTTAATATTTTTCACCAATACATCCTTTTTCTTCAGGGTTGAAGCAATTTTCAAATCCATTTCAACTTTGGACTTCACAACATCGAAAGTGCCAAAAGTTTTTGCACTTTTATCAATATCTTCTGTTAGCAATGTTGTGATTCCTACTGATGCCTCATCAATATTGATTTCATATCCAAGTGGCCTTAGCCATCTCACCCTTGGTACTGCTACTCGGATGTATGTGAAATCAATTTCAACTAAGAAACAAATGTCATTAATATGATGTTCAACAAGAGAGATAGGTATATTGAATTTCTATTTCATTGACTTCTTAAAGTCTTCGAACTAGCTAGTCATTATAGTTTCAAAATTTGTCCCCAATTGTTCTACGTATTCATTGACTTGTATTTTTATTGACCTTCTTTTTTCCTAGCTGACCTTTCCAAAAGAAGGGAATTCATTCTAAACATAGAAAAATAAACATATCAAAATTGCTCCAAATTTGTATTGGGCTCCCTTGGACCTTCTTACGACTCCAAATTCTCCATAATCTATTGTAATTGTAGTTCAGCTAGATCATATGTATGATCCTTCTTGAAAATTCTGTATCCGACATCTACTACAATACAAGGTACACTATTGAGTTGGCTTGACTGGTAGAATTTATGAGAAATGACCCTAATAGAAAATTCTACAAGAGAATCTTTGATGGTGTCAATAGTCATCCCTGTCTTGTTCCACTTTGCCTTAGTGTTTTTCTCTATGCCTTCTTTATAATCACTCATTATGGTTTTTGGTCGTTCTAGGGTTGGGTACCCAGTTACTCTATGTATAATTCTTTTAGATAGTTTAATGGGACCATCTTCCAGCCATAGGTGTCCATCATGGATTCTACTTAACACAATTCTTATCCATTCAGTTTTGAATACAGTAGGCAAATCTAGGGCATAGGTTAAGCCCTTCCTTTCAACAATCTATAACTCTTCCTTCAAAACCCCATTCTCAAAATTTTTATCATATGCCAAATTTTCATGTCACCAATTGCAATGATTTTACAGTTATAACACCTTCTAACATCTTGTACCATAACAACTTTAGGTGGAATAATGGATAAAGCTTTGGTAGGGTCGTTGTTGTATGCAAGTTTGGGAATTGGTCTAAAATCTAGTTGTTTAACTTCATTACTAACCAATTGAAACTCAAACGACTCCTTGTCCTAGGGTTTCCTAGAGCTAGATGCCATTTCTTCAAACTAGGGTTTTAAGACATAAAAATTGCTTAACTACATAGCTCAGCACTAGTGTAAATACCTCAAATCGATGAAATGATGTTGAATCTTGGATGGAGTCTTTGCAAAAACATCAATCTCTGCTTGGAAACTATTTTTGTGCTCTTCTTGCTCTTGCTCTATGTTTGCAATGATGAAAAATGATTAAAAAGTTGACCTTATACTCTTCATTTCATAGCATTTAATGCTTAGTGCATATATAGTTGTCCAGTCGACTCCTTATGCAATTTTTTTTCACTCAGCTTGCATTGATTTTCCAACACTCGGCATACACTGGATTTTTCCTGACTCAACTTCAATAGAAATTTCTTGTCACTTGGCATCCACTACTAACTTGGCTTCTACTAACTTTGGAAAATAATTCAACATATACTAGGATTTTACTCAGCATCTGAACGAAACTTTCCTTACTCAGCAACAATGTGAAAATTTTTTAATTTTAACTTTGCATCTTTATTCATGTTGATCTATCCTTTTCAGTACTAGTTTAGTCTTGGAACTGATGTATTATAAAATATTTAAATATCAATCACACATACCTTTTTTTTCTTAGTTGGATGAAGTGTGACCACTTGACCTTTTAGGTGAAGTGATCCCTCCATTGGATGTGTTGCTTCCATCTTTTGTTTTCCATGTTCTATTCATTTCTCCTCTGATGTGTTCAACATCAACCTTTCCTTTTCCTTTTTTGAACTCAGAGTTGGGTGCCTTTGACCTAGTTGAGCAATACTTGCTGATGTGTCTAGTCTTTAGGAAGCTAAAACAAGTGGTTTGACTCAACCACCTATTTTAGTTGTCACTAAAGTGTGTTCTTGTGTAGTTCTCTAGAATGTCTCCATATTCTTGATAGTAGTGACAACTCTGCCTAGTGTTGTAGTCCCAATTGTAGTGATATCCATGACTATTTATCTTTGCTAGTTGGTTTGGTGTCCACATAGGCTTAGATCTACATTCAAAGGATCTATGTCCATACTTCTTGCATTTGTAGCACTGACCTTCAAATCTTGGTGTCCTGATGGTTCTAGTCCTACAATCATGTGCCTAATGACCTTGCTTATTATACTTGTGACAGTGTCCCATATTTTTAGGTTTGTCATGCTGATTGACATTCTTACTCCTCCATACATTAGAGGTATGTCCCTTTTTACCACAAAAATGACAAGTAGGTTTTGTGTTGTTACCTTTATCACTTCTTTCTATTGTAGTTTTTGATTACTCTCCTTTTTAAGTGCTCATCTATCCTAGTCTTGAAGTGTCATTGCTAGATCTTAGTGATTTCAGTAGCTATTCAAAGTACTTGATAGCTTCATTAGGTTTTTTGAAGCTTCCTCCAATTGATTTTTCTCTTCTCAAGTCTTTTTTTTTTGTTCATTTTGCATCTTCAATGTGGAGATCTCAATGTCCTTAACATTTAGCTCATGATGGGCATTTATCATTTGACTTAAGGTGTCTAGCTACATGTTGGAAACTCTTGCAAGCTTAATTGAATTCTCCTCTAGTCTATTGAAAAGGTTTCTCATGTCATCTTCTATCATAGCTTTATCTTCAATGGATCTTTTCTTCTACTTAGTCACTTCACAAAGCATCATGGCTTGCAATTCTTATTCAATCTTAATAGTTCTAATCTCTTCTACTTGAGCACTATTTTTCTCCATTAGATTTGCAACTGCTACATCAAACCCCTTAGAATCTCCATTGGAAAACACTTTTATGGTGTCAATCTCCTTGTACTATGTATCATTCTCAGCTATGGCAATTTCTTTTCTTCTCTTTAGGGATTTCCTCAATTCTTCCCTAGCTTCTTCTAGAGAATGTAAAATGAGATGTATTTCAATCTCTTGATTCTCTATAATCTTCCCAAGCTTGTAGACCTCTATTGTTGGATCTTTTCTTCAAGTTGTAAGGCTTCTCCTTGTAAGAACTTATCTCTAATACCAATTGTTGGAACTGACAAGTGGGAAGAATACTTTTGAGGGGGGTGAATCAAAAGAACCAAACTTTAAGCCATAAAACTTTTAACTAAAATCAATAAATGCATGAAAAATTTTTAATTAACATGAAAGTAAAGCCAAGCATGAAAATTGACAACACAACATTTGATCACCCAAAAACCCTCCAAAATGAGAAGCTAAAATTGGAGTGGGGATGACACCCACAACTTATCACTACAATAATATGTAACTTGTCAAGGTTACAAAGTTTGACCATCAACAATGGTCTACCCTGTGAAAGGCCTACCTTGTTAAAGACTCAAACACTCTATTAGAAGTGCACCTGTATAAAGGATTTACAAAAATTCACTTGGAATGTCACCCTTTTAAAGGATTTACAAAATGGTTGTTAAACCAACCTATCTTCATAGGATTTTCATTCTCCTAATACAATGGCTAGAACATATAGTAGAATGTGTTGACTTGATAAATTACAATCTTCAATTGCTGATTTCAGATTGATGTTCAATCCATTCTGATATGATCCTCATTGATCTAATATAATTCTATTCAAAGTGTTGATACTCTATTCTATTAATTGATTCTACAATGTTGTCCTTCTTCTAAGTCTTTTCACCCCTTTCACTTCCTTCAAACTTTGCTAGTATTCTCTCCTTGTATGTATTCTCTTTTTGCATACTCTCTCATTCATTTTTGGATTATGGGGTTTCAACATCCTTAAAAAGGTTTCATGACTTAGGGTTAGGTATGAATCTACGATTGAGATTCATCCATCTTTCCTGCTCAAATCTTTCCATTTTTCTGATTGGTTTCATTTTGATTTCATAGGGAATCAAATAGATTTGAACTTATCTTCTAATCCTTCAAAATTCATCATATGTTGGCTCAAAAATGGTTTACATCTTAGTTTGTGAGGGCACATACTCTTATGTTGATTCTATGTTACTCAGCACATATAGAAATCCTGTCTTGCTTGACACCTATAGAAATTATGTCTTGCTCAGCACTTGTAGAAATTTTGTCTTGCTCGGCACCTATAGTTTACGTGGCACATATTCTAGCTCCACATATATTAGTCACTTGGCATTTGAAACTTTCTCAGAATTGTCTATCTAATTGGCATCCGAATGACTCAACACTTGTTGAATTTCTAACTCGGCATATACTATAACTTGGCATCTATATTATACTTGGCAACAACTAAGAAAATTTCTTAAGTGTGCTGACACTCAATTGTCAAAACTAATCTAAGACCAACAACTTGTACTTGGAAGAAATAAAAAATGGTTTGTTGATAATCATTGTATTCATTGATGATATCATTTTTGGAGGAAACGATGAAGCTAGTAGCAAGTTCTTAGAAGATATGAAGAATGAATTTGAGATGACTATGATAGGAGAAATGAAATTTATCTTAGGATTGCAATTTTTTCAAAAAAAAGAAGTTATCTTTATTTCTTAGACCAAGTATTTGAAAGATTTGCTAAAAAGATTTGGACTAGAAAATTGTAAACCTATTGGAGCTCCTATGGTAACTGGTCACAAGTTATCAAGCAACGATGAGACACCTGTTGTTGAAAAAAAGAAGTATAGATCTATGATTGGAGGATTGTAGTATCTAACTCATAGTAGACTAGATATAACTAATGCAGTTGGAATTGTGGCATGATTTTAGGTTTATCCTAAAGAATATCACTACGCAGTAGTAAAAAGGATATTCAGATATCTGAAAGGGACATCTAAGTATGGCATTTGGTATGATAGAGGCAATGATTGTACTCTTTTCACTTATACTAATTTTGATTGGGTAGCAGATATGGATGATAGAAAAAACACCAGTGGAGGGGCATTCTTTCTTGGTGGAAGATTAGTTTCTTGGCTCAACAAGAAACAATATTGCACTTCATAGAGTACCATAGAGGTAGAATATGTTGTAGCAACAAACAACAATAATCAAGTTATATGGATGAAGCAAATGACAAAGGATATTGTAATTAGATTCAAAAAAACTGTTATCATTTACTATGATAACACAAGTATAGTAAGCATGTCTAAGAGTCTTATTTTTCATTCTAAGACTAAGCACATCTCTATAAAGTATCATGTGTTGAGAGAGAAACTTGCAGAGAAAGAAATTGGATTGTAGTATATTAACACTAAGGAATAAATTGCAGATATTTTCACAAAGGCCTTATCAAAGGACACATTTGAGTACATAAGAGGTATTCTTAGGGTTATTCCCCTACCTACTTTAGAATAGAAGATGCTAAAGTGTGTTAGTCCAGAGTACATATCACCATTATTAGTCTGGACTGAATGTTGATGCTTCCTCAATGAGGGAGTATCTATAATGCATAGAGTCAACAAAGGACTCTTATTAATTGGTAATTAGTATGCAATAGTGTTTCTAGATGCTTGAGCTATTTATGGATTTATATATAAAAGTTGTAAAGAAACATATCATCTTGTGGTCATGCTGATAGGTTATTGTATCTTTAAGCAATTGAACTATTTGTGTATTACGCCTTAACCTTTGATATTGATGTCAATGGGGGAGAGAGTGACATGAAAAACACTCTATGTAGTATAATGGGGAAGAAATGAGAACATGATGCATGATGTTTGCTTGAGAAAAATGAAGAAAGAATTGATTGATCTGTATACTTGGTATTCTTGGAACTTAGATGTTTTCCATCTATGTTTTCATGAATGCCAAAGGGGGATATTTTTAGCATGAATGTTGATACTATTAGTATCAGGGAGCACTATAGAACATTGATATGATGTATTCATGACTATGTTTGTCATTGATGACAACATAGAGTAAGTTTGTGAAGACTAATAGAATAGCATACTATGATCTTTGTATTAAGAACAATACATTACTCATCTATTGATATGCAGTTCTCAAAGTACACTATAGTATGTGTTTGTTACAAAGGTAAGTGCATGGAACTTGAATTGACAATATACAAAAGATATTATTGATCTACCAAGAACTGTATGGAACCAAAGTATTAGAAAAACATTTCCTATTACGTGATTGTTGTAGTTCATAAAAAATGTAATGAAAGGTTATGTAATTAGCTAGAGACAGTATACTAGCCAATGATGACATTAGAGAATGTGCATGTATGAAAGTCACATGAGTAAAATTTTTCTTATGAATGTGAGCCTATAGCATTAATTAAATGTGTATTCATTTAATTGACATATTTAATTAAGTGGGAAGTTGACTCAAGGATTTATTATTGGGCATGGTATAAAGGAAAAATATTTTTCCATGTTTAATATATAGAGATACATGAGACTTGCAAACTATTGAGCAAGTACAGTGCTAAAGAAGTAGGGTGATTTATCTATGCGTGTAAATGACCTTAAGGGTTAATTTTATTTAGAACTAAGTTCCAGATTTGATTGCATGGTCTCAGGGAGAAGATGTTTGATGTACTAGACAGAGGAAGAAGTAGAAGCTTGTTTCACTTCCATTTTTCTGAAAGGAATAGTACCGAGATCAATTGGATAGTGGGTTCATTGATTTAATCCTAAAGCTATTTGAACAATGGGTTTAGCTATCTTCCACAACTCCTAATAGGGTTGGCACAACTTCGAATAGGGTTGGAATCTCCTAACAAGGAATCCTTTTACTAAATGTTATAATAGACTCCTAATAGGGTCCATCCTCTAACAAGGAATATTTATAATAGTACATCATCTTGTGGGCATCATTCCCACTAGAGTTTTCCCTCTGATCACGGGTTCTCATTGTCAACATATCTGATGTAATTTTTTATGGGCATCTTTATGATTTTTTTTACTTTGGTTGAATGGTTAAGTTTGTTTAAAGAGCATAAATGTTTTAATTGTTGGATAACTGATTCAACTCCTCCACCCCCCTCTTAATTATCTTAGTGGAATATTTTTTCTAGAAAACCATAGGATAAGAGAGATTATATGTAATCCACCAGTTTCTCAAGAAATTAATTAATAGGTAAAAGTAACTCAAAAATTTTAGTCTCCTACCTTAATGACAAGGACTAACAAGAACACAAATTCTATGAATTCTTTGCATATATGGTTTTTTCATGTTTCAGTTTATATGTTCTGTTATAAGTTAGAGATTGAGTGAAATGACTTAGTCTCAAAGAATTAATTGATGGGTACAGAATAATGAACATTTTGTGATTCAAGGAGTGAACACAATAGTGGAGAGATCTCAGTTGTGATCCTTTATTATATTTTTCTACATGGGCACTAAGGTGTAATGTATTATTATCATGCTTCAAATATACGATGCTTATGCAAGATGATAACTTTAGTAGACTGATATTACATTCAATGTATAATAACATTTAAGATACTATGATTTTGGTGAAATATATTTCAGAGGGGTCTATCATATTTTATAAAAGATAGACTATGTAGGTGTGAAATATTTTTCTATGGTTGCATTATCATAAATGGCCTTTTATGAAGAAACAAACATTAGAAGCTTGGAGCTCAATTAAGTTGACAATAATAAGGGTTATTTGGTTGGTTTAGTTATTTGGCATTGAATTATTCATCTTTGGTTCATCCTCTTATTCAACGACATTCTTTCCTCTCTCCATAGTTTCAAATATTCACGTGTATTTTCTTATACAAAAAGTCACCAATAATTTAGAAGCCTAAGAAAATCTTGATACAATTATTTAGATTTTTCAAGTCAAGTCATATATGTTGCAATTGTGATTAGAGTCTCCTAGAAAATTACTACCACTTGCATCTTTGAAGTCTACAAGAATTACACTTATACTGCTATACGTATGAAATGTTTTTAGTGTGTTTTTTTTGTGTAAAACTTTATCATAACTTTTTTAAATAGTAAATCAAATATCCTTTTTGATCACCAATAAATTTAGATGAGATTCCTCTATTGTATATCAATTATTTAACATTTTAATTACCCATAGAAGGTAAAAGAAAGTTAAATATGAAAACCATCTCAATATTTTACTCTAGACACATCCCTCTTATTTTTCTACTTCTACTCTTTTTCTTCTTTCTTAAAGCATTCTTCTCCTTTTTCCCAGTCTCCTTCTTCCAACCCTTTATTCCCTTTCATCTTCTCACCCTTCTCATTCTCCTCCTCCTCTTTCTCCTATTTCTTACTCTCATTCTTCTTCTCCATATTCTTCTCTATATTCTCCTCTTCCTTTCTTTTGGGCTTCTTCTTCTCCTCTTTTGTTTCTTCTTCAACTTCTTCTTCACCTTCTTCCTCTTCTTCTTTGTTCTTCCCTCCTCATCCTTTTTCACCTTCCCTCATCCATAGTCTTTGGCTTCATATCTCTTATTTTTATTTTCATCTTGCTTCAAATTGTTCTCCTCCCCCCACACCGCGTCCTCCTCTTCCTCCTTCACTATCTCCTTGTCCTTAAATAATGGATCACCAATGAAAGTATTATTTTCAGTTATTTACATTTCAATAAAGATGGTCTTCCACATTTTATTAGATCTTCTCTTATTTTCTATTCTAAAAATTTCTCTTTGTGTAGTCTTCGTAGCCCTAGATTGAATGAGTGCTAAGAGGACCATTTATTTTGATGAGAGACTTTGGAGCTACTACTTATGAATAATGGATCAATGAGTTTGACTAATAAACTACACAATTGAATCACAAAGTGTGATTTCATTGCCAACATAATATTTTACTCATTATAATATTTAAGAAGGATATATATAATTTAACAACTAATGCAACCTTAAAAGTTGGAATTTTTTTCAAAGTTGTATTTGTGCCTTTATATGTTCTTTATAATAATAAATTAGTCTGTGTGATCTTTTTATATATTTTATAATATAAATATTTTGATTTTGATATGTTACAGTAGTTGTTTGTTTTATTCATGATGTTGGTGTTTTAAAATGTCAAGGTTCAAAAACTCAATGACGAGGACAAAATTCATCTAGGGGAAACTACTTCCCATATACAACATACCCATTCTATACTCCTTCTACTTTAGGCTCTGCAAGACCTAGGTGAGTGAACCTCAGATTCTTCATATGGTACTAGTGTCAAAGCATATAACTAAATCTATATAGAAAATAATACTCCTGAATCTTCTATACTTATGTAAACAACATAGACATGAAATAGCTAGAATCATTGCATACAAACTAGATAAGTTAAGTGAGGGTAACCTTTTTTTAGCTGTTAAACAGAAAGGGAAAAGGATATTAATTATAAATTTTATTTCAGCATAACCTAGACATGAACAAAAAAACACATCGATCATGAAGTTGATTAGTGCCTTATCTATTGGGCAATTCCACAAATCATTCACACACATCCTTGGGAATCATTGAGACATTTCATGTATCAGGACCTCTAGATCTATCCATCCACCTTGTGAATTAGGCATCGACATCATTTATGGTTCTCATACTGAACCTATCCCTTCATGAAATTTTTAACTCCATGATGATAAAATAAGCATATGACTCCTTGAATCATAAGAAAAACATACTAACATATACAACCTAGAACAAATTGCAACTGAGTTTTATGCTCTTTGTTCTCAAAACAGAAAAGATTACAAACTATATGAACATGACACAAGAACTAGATTGAAGATAAACTTGCTATTGTACTTTTATTCATTTCCTTGAAACAAATACATAAAGGATGCATGAATTTGAATCATAAAACTATTGAATAGACTAGAAATATTTGTATTCTCATTAATTTTTGTTTATTACATGACATAATTGTTGAAGAATGGTAGAAACCCAACTGAGAACTTTCTCAGAGAACTTGGGAACCAATCTTAAAGAAAGAGAAGAGAAGAGAATATAAGGACAAGAAGAAATCTCAGATCAAATCAGATGTTGCCATTTTTCCACTTGAAAAGCTTTTATTTGTCAATGCAAAACTTATCTCTACTCTCTCTTTGTAACTAAAAATCAAATCTTTTCCTTTCTACTGGAGAATGCTTGGAAATATCCCCAAACTAATAGAAACATGTAACTAATTTGAAAGAAGATACCAAATGATATTAAACTGGGGCCAAAAAAACCCACCAAAATGACTTTAGAGGAAAAATAAAACTCTCAAAAATATTTTCCCCTTTAAAATCTCGAGTAAACAAACTTGATGTTTGCTCTTCTAACTAAATTTGATGCCCAATTATGAAAATCACTCATTCTACCGAGAATGCCCCCCATTTTACAAATCTTCTTATAGCTCTAACCACTAAATACCTATGCATTTTTTACTGTAAATTTGGATATCTCATCTTCTTCGTATTCCAATAGTATACTACACTATGCATTTTTTATATAAAAAAATGCCCCTCTAGCATGTGTTTGAAGTTCCAGGCCCCAATTCATTGTTTAGACATTAAAGGTAAAAATTTTAAAATACCCCATAGTTTTGACTATAGAAAATTCAAAATCAAAATCAATTTTTTTAACTTATGGATTGCATGTTCAAAAATGAAGGAAAAATAATAAAAATATATATATTTTGAATATAGGATTTTCCCTCTATTTTTGATTTTAGGTCAAACTCCTATTGACCACCACACAAGCACCACATGTCAACATGTGATTCACCAACCTCTACACATTCACCATTGTCATGTTAATAGGCTTCACCACATATCACAATTTTGCATCATTGGAGGCTAAACCATTAACCTTAGCTTAACCTTGGTGATTGGGCAACTAACCATGCTGTGCACCATTGCACCTCCATCTTCTTAACCATAATTAACCTATGTGAGTGGGGAAAGAATTTTTTTTGCATGTTCAAAGCATCTTTTGAGTCCTAACATTTTATGTCATAACCTTGCTACTGGTGGTTTACTAAACATTTCGTGTTGTCATGCGGTTAATCTCTGACTGTGTGGTTTGTGTTGTGAAGCTACACCTAATCACCATGTGTCATATGCTAATGTCATCCTTCCTTCTCCCTTTCAATTGTGTGGTTGGTCAAAATTTTGTCTTAACTTGCCACCAACTATCCTAGCCATCTGGGTGGGCCCATGTGTGAGCCTTGTGTCTTCAAAAGGCTCACGCCCTTAAGAAAACTGACTATTGACTAGTTGGATATAAAAACATCTAAAAGTTGCATTGCCCAATAAATGTGGGATAAATGGAACTACCTATTTCCTTTTTTAAACTTGTGGGCCTCATTTCACTCATTGTTCTTCAAAAACCATATTATATACAGAAGGCAATTTAAAATTTTGGATGCTTTACATATGTCCACTCTTTAATCGAGAGGCTTGAAAAACCTTTCCCCAATTTTTTAGGCCTCCAAGCATTGCTAACATGAGCACTAAGCTCAACCTAAGCTTCACACACCCTAACTCTTTCTTTTCTTTAAATAACCACTTCTAGTTTTTTTCCTAGCAAAGAGAATCTTCTTTTGATAATTAGTAAGCTCCCCTAGTAAGGTATCTTTGGCATACTCATCCTCTTATTTGCTTTCTTGATGTAACATTGAATTTCCCTTTCAAATCATATGTTTCAAATCTGAAATGACTTTCTATCCAAGATATTTATTGTCCGATGACAATCTTGTGTGTTATTTAAGAAATTCATGCAATCCTCTACTTCAGTATAGGCTTTCATGGCTTTTCTCATACTCTTAGACCTGAGAAAGATGTGCACTATGACCTTGAGACAAGACACAATTGTCATCTTCCAATGCATTTTACCCAAATTGGGGAAATATGCCTTGACAACTAGCAAGGACTCAAATTCATCTAGAAGACTTATTTCAAGACCTCCAAATCTAATTGAATGAACTTGCTACACCTTTTGGTGTTTTCATATATGGATGGGAGGGAAGCATTGTTGCTCTAGAATGGAGTACCTATGTTGGCTTTCTAGAAGATGAGATTGTATACAAAATGGCTAGTACTAGTATTAAAAGAAATCATAATTCTACAATAGTAATCTCCTAGAAAATAACTAAGTTTGAATTGTAAATCTCTTGTCTCATAGGCTCTGACATTCATGAAATTCTGAGTACCTCTCAAAATCATTTAATTTTTCTTGATCTCACAAACAAGTGTAATCATAAATTGCATTTTAGAGGAGAAACAATGGAAAAAATTTAATTGTAAGCTAATAAGATGTGAGATTTAATAATGGGACTCCCTAATTTGTGTTTCTTGCTCCTTCAAATGACTAGGGGCTATCCATGTTATTGCAATATCTTCACTTTTGAAAGTCTTAAACAACACCTACCAAAATCTATTGTAGTTGAATTATCTCTTAGGTCAAAACCTCTACCCAAAAAATTTTGTCGATGCATATTAATGCCTAATGGATCAAATTCCTTATAGCTACTTAGTTGGCTCCACAACCATAGACATCAACCATTTTGAACTTGATAATTTAAGCCATCACATTTAGACAATCTCTTCAATGTATAACTAACACATGAAGATCCTCATAGGTAGTGAACAGAAATCACATGTGTGAATTCCATAATCAATATGTATGAAAGATTAAAGTAAGTCAACAGCTCCAACAATCCTACAATACAATTGTCAATTTTAAACAATGACCTTCTTATGAATTAAAGTTGAATTTAGTCTATTCATAACTATTATGAAGTCATCTTCATGTTAAAATATTTTAATGATCAACTTAGTTTAACCTCTCAAGAGACCTTCATACTTAAATCATTTTTCTTGTTTAACTCATTTGAAAAACAACTAGGCCCCTGAGTGGGTCATGCAAAAAAATTTCAAACTGAAACACCTAATACTTCAAATTGGTCTACTGAGCTTACCTCACTAACTAAAATTAATTTTCATCATTGATTCAACCTTTACAAATATTTTTTAACCTTTCCTACAAACTATCAATTTTGTGCCAAGAGATCCTTTGATTGGCCTTAAAAATTGATAGAAACACTTGATTGAGCCTTGCAATTGGGCATGCTGATTCTGTAGTGTAAATTCTCTTACCTTGTAAGATCTTGTGTCATTAAAACACCTAGGTCAAAAGATATTGACCATCAATATTTCCTTCTTTGAACTACTTGCAAACAAATACGTCAAAAAACAAGAAAGTGCATTCAGTTTTGGCTTTGAAAATAGGGCAAACAGATACTTGAGGGCTTGGAAATTGGGGCATTGGTTCACCATTATGAGAAGAGTAGAAATATATGGTTTAGGCTCATGATTAATAACTAGGAACATTTTGAATGTGTTCAAAGTGGGGTACTTAGAATTGTAGAACTAAAAATATCAGTAGAACACTAATTTTCACAAATGGAATGGACTTGGGACAGTATGTAGATGGATTCATCAAGACTTGAAAACTAGCACACTTAAATTATTTTTAGAGTAGACTATAGTGTTACAATATATTTGGTTTAGATAATCATAGCTTCAGAGTTGTGACATCTCGAACAGGGGTATTGATCAATCTACATTTTAGACACTAGTAAAACTTTAAAAATTGTAATATCCCTTGCCCAAACTGACTGATTTTAGCTCAAGGAATATTGTCAAACACTTGTATTGCTACCTTTCAATGCTAAGAAATTGTAAATGATATTAAAATGCCTCTAACAATGAACTAATATGCAAGCACAGTTCTCTTAATATTTTCAATGCAAAGACATGGAAACTAGATATGGAATGCATACCTACAACCAACTGACATTTTGACAAACAATTGACATACAACTATTATGCTGAACATATATGCTATTAGATGGACATTTTTTCAAACAAATGGTATGAAACATATATCTCCTTTATTGAATTCATTCTCGTGTAAATTTTTGCTATGAGTTTGCCAAGACAAATGGCTTACAATAACGATTACAGTAATGCTAAAATCTGATTTTGAATTATCACAGCAAAATCATATGTTTGAAAATTACAATGTTAACTACTAATAGCTACAAGAGGAACGTGATAATAGTGATGCCCAAGGATGGAGATGAATCAAGCATAAGTATTGTAGTACGACATTATTCTTGCATACTATAGTAGCCAACAATAAATGTATGCTCCAATTTAAGCACAAATAGAACTCCTGAATTGAAACTGGTGTAGGAGCACCCACATAAAATATTTTGGACTGGATTTCTACATGAAGAATTTATCCCAATTTTGTCATTACAATAAGATCTTTTCTTGGTATTCATATAGATCATTGTGGGGTCATTCTTCACCATTATATATTGATCTAGAGTATTCTATAAGTTGTTCTTCCTATTTTGTAATGATCTAGAATGTTTCATAGACCATCTTAGCAAGTATAAATAGAAATTTAGGTTTAGGTTTAGGTTGAGGGAAAGTTTTTGTATATGAAATTACATGGGAAGAAGAAATCTATAGGAGAGCAAGTGTATATATTGTTCATTTGATGAATTAATTAGGAGAACAATTATCATCTATCTTTTTCTAGTGCTAGTTCCTTTTTGTTTTTTCTTTTGTTGAATTTATCTTTGCATCATTTTTGGTATCAAAGCTTGGGGAAAGCTACTGGGGCAATTATATTTTATGTTTGGATTAGAGTCAGAAGCTGAAACATCAAACATTGTCACCAAAGCTAAACTGTCAAAGAAGATGCAAAAACATGAGAAGATCAATAAGTGGTTATTAGATGAATTTGAGAAGATGAAGGGTTGGATGGAAAAGAGAGCAAAGGTTTCCTCAGAGCAATAGGAAGAAGGGGAAAAAGAGGATACCCCTAAGCAAGAGGTGGTTAACTTACTTGTAGACCAGAGATACTTCATAGAAGCCCTTGAAAGAGTTGGTAAGAAGGATGCCAAAGCTGACCTACCCATCTTCTTGGGAAAGATGGATGTTTATGTTATTGTGGATTGGATAGAAGCCTTGAACAACCATTTTGAATGTGAAAATATAGTAGAAAAGGACAAGGTAAATATTGTCAAGTCAAAGTTGAAGGGACCAACCCTCACTTGGCAGAATTTCACTCAAGGAGAAAGGGTCAAATAAGGTAAGAACATGATAATTTCATGGGAAAGGATGTGTGCCAAGGTGAGAGAAACATACTTACCTGAGGATTATGAAATCCAACTTCATTGAAGGAGACAAAGTTTAAGACAAAAGGAGCTAGATGTCACTGCCTATACTAAAGAATTCCAAAAATTAAGCCAGAGGGTAAAGCAGAGTGAATGTGAAAGTGTAAAAGTTACTAGATATCTCAATGGATTGAGGTTGAACATTCAAGAAGAACTTAATTTATTGTGTCCTGATACAGTACAAAAGTGTTATCAACTAGAATTGAAGGTGGAAGTCAAATTGAAAATAAGGCAAGAACAAAATAGTAGAGGAAGAGGAAGAAATCAAAGGGGAAGAGGAAATTTCCAAGGAAGAGAACAATACCATGAAGATCATAAGGAGATAAAGCAAGAAACTAGTCAAAGCAAACGAAATTTCAAAGGTAACTTCAGAGGTAGAATAGGAAATTGAAGAGGTGGATTTGGTGGTACAAGGGCAAGTCCAATTATTTGTTTCAATTGCAATAAGGAGGGACATTATGCATTTAGGTGTCCGAATAGGGCAAGTTCAAGTTCACAAGGTGAAAGAAGAACACATTTGGTACAAGATGATGAATACAAAGAGAAGGAGATGACTAACTCAGATAATGTACCTAAAAGAGGAGAAAGTTTAATGATGAAAATAACACTTTTAAAAGTGCCTACTACCACGGAACCACCACAAAGGAAAACTATCTTTAGGACTACTTGCAAATCCAAAGGTAAGGTATGTAAAGTCATTATTGACTTAAGATCTACTAAGAATTTAGTTTCTCTTGAGATGGTTCAGAAGTTAAAACTTAGGAGGATACCTCATCCTTTTCCTTATAAGGTTTCATGGCTAACAAAGGGTTAACAAACTCTTGTAAATGAGCAAGCATGGGTTGATTTTTAGATTGGAAAGTATAAGGATAGATGTGTGATATAGTTGACATGGATGCATGCCACCTATTATTTGGTAGGCCCTAGCAGTATGATTTGTAGGCATGACATGATGGAAAACTCAATATATACATTATGAAGAAGGATGGAAAGGTCATTAGATTGATTCCATTTGCTGATCATGAAGAAGTGGAAGAAAATAAAGAGAGGGAAGCCAAAATTATGATGGTTGATAAAAAGGAATTCTTATGGGAGATGAAGGATGAACCTAAACCTTGTTTTCTTTTGTTGCCTAACCCAAACCCATAAGAACCTATTGGAAATGACAAAAAGGAGGCTGAAACAAAGAAGGCAATTCCTAATGAAGTAAAAGAACTTTTGGATAAGTATGAAGGTTTGATTTTAGAAGGCATGCCAAAGTCTTTACCACCTATATGAGGCATTAGTCATTGTATTGATTTCATTCCTAGAGCTACTTTACCCAATAAGGCTCCATAGAAGATGACACCTCAACAAAATGAGTAGATTTCTAGACAAGCAAAGGAGTTACTCAATTCTGGCTTGATTACAAAAAGCTTCAACCCATGTGCTATACCTCCTATTTTGGAACCCAATAAGGAAGGGAACTAGAGGTTGTGCATTGATTCTAGAGCCATTAATAAAATTACAATTAGATATAGGTTTCCAATGCCAAGAATTGAAGATTTGCTTGATTGTTTGGGAGGTGCAAAGTATTTCTCCAAGATTGACTTAAAAAGTGGGTACCATCAAAAAATGATAAGAGTTGGAGATGAGTGGAAGATAGCATTCAAAAATAATGATGGATTATTTGAATGGAAGGTAATGTCATTTGGACTCTCTAATGCTCCTAGTACCTTCATGAAACTTATGAATGAAATACTCAAAGACTTCAATGTTAAGTTCATCATAGTATATTTAAATGGCATATTAATTTTCAGCAAGACAAAGGAAGAACACCTAGAGCACATTGACATGGTTTGAGAAGACTTCATGAGGAGAAATTGGTAATAAATTTAGAAAAGTGTTTGTTCATGCAAGAGGAGCTAACATATCTTGGTTGCGTGATATCTAAAGGTAGCTTGAAGATGGATAAAGATAAGGTAAGTGCTATACTCTCCTGGACACCCCCAAGAACAATTGAAGATGTTAGAAGCTTTCTTGGTCTTGCTACATTTTATAAGAAATTCACAAGAATTTTCAATCATATATGTGCTCCTATGTTAGAAACTATTAAAGGAGGAAGGAAGTGTAAGTTTGCATGAAGTCAATAAGCAAATGAAGCTTTTGAATTGCTTGAGAAAAAGGTTAGTGAGCAGCCAATTCTTTCTTTACCTAATTTTAACAAAATTTTCCAAGTAGACTGTGATGCTAGCAAGGTTGCTATAGGGGCAGTTCTTAGTCAAGAAGGAAAACTAGTGGCTTTCTCAAGTGAAAACTCTATGAAGCCAAGCAGAAATACTCTTCATATGACCTAGAAATGTATGCATTGGTTCAAGCTCTCAAAAGGTGGAGACACTACTTGTTGCCAAAGGAATTTTTTGTGTATACCAATAACCAAGCACTCAGTTTTCTTAATAGCCAAGAAAAATTAAGTCATAGGCATATGAAATGGGTGGAGTATATATAGGCCTATATCTTCACCATCAAAAATAAGAAGGGCATATCAAACAAGGTTGTTGATGCTCTTAGTAGAAGGAATCTGACTGTCTCGTAGATACAACTAGAAAGTGTGGGAATTGAAGCACACAAGGACATGTATGTAGCAGATCCAGATTTTGGTGACATCTACAAGGTATGTATGGAGTTGGTGAAATATACCATGTTGATTTTCCTAATTTTTTGATACAAGATAGAATTCTTTTCAAAGAAGGACAACTATGTGTACCCAAGTGCTCTATGAAGACAAACATTATCAAAGAGAAGCATAGTGGAACAATGGGTGGACATTTTGGCTTGGATAAAACCTTAGAATTGGTTAGAAGGTACTACTATTGGCCTAAACTTCACACTGATGTTAGAAACTTTGTGGAGACATGTATGATTTGTCAAAGGGCCAAAGGAAGGACTACAAATGCAAGGCTTTATCAACCTTTGCCAATACCATCTAGACCCTAGGAAAACATAACGATGGATTTTGTAATGGGGCTACCAAAGACACAAATAGGGCATGATAGTGTATGTGTTGTAGTAGATAGGCTCAAAAAAATGGCTCACTTCTTACCATGTAAGTTGACCTATGATGCCTCTCATATAGAAGATCTCTTTTTCAAGTAAGTCATAAGGATTCACAGGCTACCTCTCAACATAGTTTCAAACATGGATGTGAAGTTTGTAGGACACTTTTGGAGAAATTTATGGAGGAAACTTGGAACCAATTTATCATTCTCATCAGCCTACCACCCTCAAACTAATGGCCAAAAAGAGGTAGTTAATACAGCATTGGGCAATTTGTTAAGAACACTCATAAGACAACATGCAACAAAATCGGATGTAATCCTACCCCAAGCTGAATTTGCATATAATGACTCCATCAATAGAAGTACAAGAAAGTCACTATTTCAAGTAGTGTATGGAATTCATCCTAAAGGGATTTTTGAGTTAAGAGATATGAGTTCACAACAACAAGTGAGTGCTCAAGGAGAAGAATTTTCTATAGCCATAAAAGAAATCCATGATGAAGTCAAATCACAACTACAACAAACCTCTAACAAGTATAAGAAGCATGCAGATTAGAATTGGAGGCACTTAGAATTTCAATAGGGAGATTTAGTATGGGAAAATCTCAAGAAAGAGAGGCTACCAAAAGGTAAATCTACAAGCTTATGTTGAGAAAACTAGGTCCTTGTCAAATATTGAAGAAGTTTGGAACCAATGCTTATGAGATTTGAATGCCACCTGAGATTGGTATTTGTCCAATCTTCAACATAGCAAACCTCACACCATTCAAAGCACTCACTGAAGAAATTGATATAGGACAAATTTTTGATACAAAAGACATTCAACATCTGCCACTTAAGTAGACGCCATAGCTAGAAAGGATACTTGACACCAAAATCATAAAGCGGACAAGAGGAAAAGAGTCCAAGTAGTATTTGGTAAAACTCAGAGGTTATTCAAATGTAGATTCTATGTGGATGACCGAACAAGATATCAAGAAGCAAGGTACCACTATACAAGCACTCATCTCTAGTGGGCTTGAGATAAAATTTCCTGGGGAGTATGGTGTAGGAGCACCCACATAAAATATTTTCAACAAGATTTCTACATGAAGAATTTATCTCAATTTTGTCATTATGATAAGATAGTTTCTTGGGATTCGTATAGATCATTGTGGGTTCATTCTTCCCCATTCTATATTGATCTAGAGTATTCTATAAGTTATTCTTCCTATTTTGTAATAATCTAGAATGTTTCGTAGACTTTCTTAGCAAGTATAAATAGAATTTTAGGTTTAGGTTTAGGTTGAGGGCAAGTTTTTGGATATGAAATTATGGGGGAAGAAGAAATCCGTAGGAGAGAAAGTGTATATACTATTCATTTGATGAATTAATTAGAAGAACAATTATTATCTATCTCTTTCTGGTGCTGGATCCTTTTTGTTTTTTCTTTCATTGAATTTATCTCTGCATCAAAAGCTCTATTGAATACCAAATTTAGTGGATATTTCACCACCCAAAATGGTTGCAAAATTGAAGAGTTGACGTTCTCCAATGGCTGATTGAAATTGGAAACTTTAGTTTCTTCTCCCAATTTTATATCAAATGCAATTCACAATTATCAAATGATTAACAATGAAGCTCTCACCTCTATTTATTTTTTTCCTTCACCCATCTAGAAGGAAGTAAAATATTATTTAATTGCATTCTCTAGAAGCTTCCCCCTTTCCAATACAATAATTAGTTTTATTTCTAGAAAATGCACTCTCTAGAAGCTTCTCCCTTGCAATACAATAATTAATTGTTCTTCTAGAAAATTAAATTAATTAAATATAAAGTCACCTTTTAATTTTAACTTATTTAATGACTTTATAAGAAATTAATTTAATCAATTTCTCCTTATTTCTCCACTTAGCCTTTGAAGAATGTAAAGGCTAAGAGCTCCACTGAGATGCCAAAAAGATGGGGACATTACAGTCCACCTTCCATGAAATTTCTTGTCCTCAAGAAACTTTGAATGTTGCAAAATCTCCTCATTCTCCCATTTTGAATCCTCTACTAGTAGGTCCTTCCATTTCACCAAATACTCCCTTATAGTACGTCGCCTCAAGTTCCTTTCCTAGAAATTAATGATAGCCTCTAGCAGCAATGCCAATTTTCCCTCATCATCCAAGGGTGGAAGCACTGTAGAAAGAACAATATGATGTCCTAGCACCTTCTTGAGGCATGACACATGAAAAATGTTGTGCACCTTGCTCTCTATTGGCAAATATAACTTATAAGCCACCTCTCCTATTTTCTTGATAATCTTGAATGAACCATAGTATCATGGCTTAAGTTTCTTGGCACCACTCTTCTTGAGAGTAGATTAAAGATAAGGCTGCAATATAAGATACACCATATCTCCAACCTCAAAAGTCTACTCAGTACTCTTCTAGTCTACATACTACTTATGTTGATTCTATGCCTTGGTTATATTGTCCTTCAAAGTCTTAACAATGTCCTGACTCTCCCATAACAAATCACCTGCTTTGGGCACTCTACTATCACTCAAAAGTAGATCCATAAAATTGGGTGCCTCGTAGCCATACAAGGCCATAAAGGGTGGTATCTGAATAGACATGTGATAAGTGGTATTGTAGCAATACTCATAGAGATAAATCCCTTTACCTATGCCTTCTATTGCTCTACTATATAATTTCTAAGATATCCCTCCACCCATTTATTCACTATCTCTATCTGAGCATCTATCTGAGGGTGGTAGCTAGTTCTTGGAGTGAGCTCTATCACACACAACTTGAATAGATCCTACCAAAAGTGACTCCTAAACCTATTGTCTCTATCACTCAAAATGCTCTGAGGTATGTCATCTAATCTAAATATCTCCTTGAAGAACAACTTTTCCACCTATGCAACAGTGTATGTAGTAGTGATAAAAAAGAAGTGTGCAAACTTTGCAAGGCAATCCACAACCACATATATGAAGTCCCTGCCTTGGGCTCTAGAAAGTCTTGTGATGAAGTCCATAGATAAACACTCTCACTTCCTATCAAGAATTGGAAGTGGCTAAAGTAAACCAATTGGATAGAAGTGTTCCTACTTATTTTGTTGATAGGTGGGACACTCCCTAACATACTGAAGTACCTCTACTTTGAGCCCTTTCAAAGTGAAGCACTCTCTAATTTTTCAGTATGTCTTGTAGAAACTAGTATGTCCTACCATAGCTGAATCATGAAAAGATCTTAGAACCATCCTCCTCACTGTTGAGCCAAGGACCAAAAATATTTTCCCTTTGTAAATGATGAGCTCATTTACAAGGGTGTATCTTCTATACTGAATAGTTCCATCTATAAATCTAGTTGTTTATGCATCCTTTGCATAATCTACAAGGATCAAGTGTCTCCAATCCTCTGATATGTTTGTTAATAAGCTCAAAGGTGGCCTACATGATAAAGCATTAGAAACTACATTCCGTGCCCCTTAAAATATGTAATATCAAAGTCATAGGACTATAATCTACTCACCCACTTCTATTTCCTATCATTGAGATATCACTGCCCCAAAAAGTGTTTTAGACTATTATGGTTAGTTTTGATACAAAATTTGCTACCTACCAAATATTGCTTGAACTTAACCAAAGCATGCATAATGGCTAACATCTCCTTATCATATATGCAGAAGCTTCATTCTGGCCATCTTAATTTCCTTCTCTCATAAGAAATAGGGTACTTCTCTTGCATAAGCACCACTCCAATGCCCTCTCTGGAAGCCTCACAATGTATCTCAAAAGGTTTGTTGGAATCTGGTAATGCTAACACTCGATAGGAAGTCATCAACTCCTTAAATTTCTCAAAACACTCTTGTGGCTCAAGAGTCCACAAGAAATCTCCCTTTCTCATCAAATCTATCAAGGCTACTGCATGCTTGGAATATCCATCCAAAAACCTCCTATAGAAACCACATAATCTCAAAAATCCCCTCAACTATGTAAGGTTCACTAGTGAAGGCCACTCCATAATGATACAAATCTTTCCAAGATCCATGTGTACACCTTCTGAATTGATGATTTGACCCAAATACAACAACTATGTCATACCTAAATCACATTTTGACTCCTTTGCATACAAGGACTCTCTACCCAATATATCCAACAATGTGTTGAGGTGAACCAAGTGCTCCTCCCAAGATCTACTATACACCAAGATATCATCGAAGAAGACAAGTACAAATTTGCTCAACTAAGGATGGAAAACCATATTCATTATTGCTTGAAAAGTAGTAGGTGCATTAGCTAGCCCAAATGGCATAACTACACACTCAAAATGACCATAATGACATATAAAAGCCATCTTCTCGATGTCCTGCTCTCTAAGTCTGATCTAGTGATAACCTGATCTCAAATCTATCTTTGAGAGGAAGTAGACTCCATTAAGGTCATCTATCAACTCATCAATCTTGGGAATGGGCTACCTATTTTTAATTGTCTTCCTATTAAGCACCTATAATCAATGCACATCCTCAACATCCCATCCTTCTTTTTCACCAACACCACTAAAGAGTGAAAGGATACTCACTTGGTCTAATGTGGCCCATAGCAAGTAACTCCTTTACAATCTTTTCAATTTCATCCTTCAAACTCTTTGGATGCCTATAAGGTGTAATCATGATGGGCTTAGCCCCTCCTTTAACTCAATGATGTGCTTAATACCCCTGTTTGGTGGTCTACCTGGTGGAATGTCACTAAACACCTTAGAGTGTTTAACTCCAAGCTCTTGAATATTAGGAGGATATCTAGTCTTTTGCTATCCCTCCTATGATGGCATTAACATGGACTCTACTACCCAATCTACCTGATCATGTTGAATCAACCTAGCCATCCTCCAAAAAAAGACCATTCTAAAATCATTGACCCTGATTGTCTTAAGAATCTATGTCTTCCCATTCACTTTAAACCTCATCTCCATCTCCTTGAGATTAAGAGTGAACTCACAAATATCATGTAACCAACCCATTCCAAGGACTATATGTGTATCTCCCATAGGCACAACATAGAAATCTACCTTAAAGGCATAATTATTAACTTCCAATGGGAGTCTAGTGATCTTATGATCACAATTGAGTACATAGCCATCAACTACCCTCACTCTAATTCCCCCAAACTCCTCTATTTGTATGCCAGACATCTCCACCAACCTAGCATCAATGAAATTATGAGTGGCACTAATATCAACCAAAGTCATAACTCGTTGTCCAACAAGTACTCCTCTCATTCAAAATGATCCTTCTTGCTTAATACTAGTGAGATGAGCTTCCCTAAGTTTTTCATCTCCTTCCCCATCCTTGGACTCTATTTTAGACAAGTTTTCGGCCTTTTTTACCATATATTTCCTCTATATTAGACTATTGGTTTGAATATTTTGATTCTAATTCCTCAGAGTATGCCCACATAATTTTGTTAGCTTCACCCTTTGGTCTAAGAAAATAGTCATGGTTTGCATCATAGGGTCCCTTATAGTAGAAACATACCTTTTTTTTCCTCAAATCATTTAATTTTTCCCTATCAAAAGGTGTTGAAGTTTTATCTTTAGAATCATTTTTAAAATCAGTCGTCTCTAGTTTTTTTTAAAATGGTTTGTTATCCTTACTAGAAGATGCTCATTTGGACTGAAATTTATTTGTTGGGACTACATGTTCCATACATCTTGCCTTTTACATAGCTTCCTATAAAGAAATGGGATCAAATGCCTTTGTACAACCTCTTAATGGTTCAAATAGGCCCTCAATGAAAAGAACCATCAATCTACACTCTAAAATGTTTGGCACCATGACTGCCAACTACTCAAATTCACCAATAAAATAATCCAAGTTGCCTATTTTTTTCAGCTGTGCTAATTCCCAGAAGTAGACTTCTAGATCTTTTTTGTCATATCTTTCAATCAATGTATCCACGAAGTCCTAGTACTCTGTCACTTGATTATGCTGAAGTGTTACCATTCCATGGTACCACCAATCATGTGCTACTCCCTCAAAATGCAAAGTGGGGTATTTGATAGCTTCAATCTCTATCATTGGCCTTAGTGCCAAGAATGTGTCAAGCTTATGAATCCAAGCTTGAACTATCATCTTACTACTCCCATAAAATATAGGCATAGTAAGCTTGCCTGTAGCCCTCTTCAACTTACTATTTTGAACTCTAGGCCTCCTATCCTATCTTAGTGACTTGTAATGTTCTCTCCTCTAATTTACAAAGTGTTCAAAGGTCATCCTCTCCCAGACCTACAGTGCCAATAATTCCCATTCATCATTTGCATCCATAAGGATATCTACAAATGTCTCATCCTCAACTTCCTCTATTGGTTCCTCTCTAGCAAAAGTAGGACGTGTGGGCATGTCTACTATTTTGGACGGAGTTCTATGAGCTAGGTGATCCCATTGCACTCCTATTATCCCCTTGTTCCTAATTCTATCTATCATATGGGTTCATACATTTAGCCATGGTGGTGAGTGCCTACAAAGCCTAATCCATCTTCTCTTGTCCTATAACCATTGCTCTGAAAAATTCACTTGTTTCATGATCCTCATTCCTATTGTCTCTTGGTGGGCTATGTATCTTGCCTGTCACCCATGGTGTCTAGCCCCCTGTCAAAATCTTGTTCACTATCAAACAAAGCTCACCTAATAGTGAAAAATCTGTGTGAGCCAACCGCAGGTGGCTTGTGATTGCTAAACCCTTAGGATGGTAGGGTTTAGCTCTAATACCAATGTAATATCCCTTGCCCAAACTAACTAATTTTAGCTCAAGGAATATTTTCAAACACTTATATTGCTACCTTTCAATTCTAAGAAATTGCAAATGATATTAGAATGCCTCTTACAATGAACTAATATGCAAGTGCAATTCTTTTAATATTTTCAATCCATATACATGGAAACTAGATATGGAATGCATACCTACAGCCAACTAAAATTTTGAAAAACAATTGACATATATCTGTTATGCTGATCATATATGCTATTAGATGGACATTTGATCAAACAAATGGTATGCAACATGTATCTCATTTATTTAATTCATTCTCATGTACAATGTCGCTATGAGTTTGTCAAGACAAATGACTTACAATAATGAGTACAATAATGCCAAAATCTAATTTTGAATTATCACAACAAAATCATATGCCTAAAAATTACAATGTTAACTACTAATAGCTAGAAGAGGAACATAAAAATAGTGATGCCCAAGGATGGAGAAAAATCAAGCATAATTATTGTAGCACAACATCCTTCTTGTGTATTGTAGAAGTCAACAATAAATGTATGCTCCAATTTAAGCAGAAATAGAACTCCTAAATTGAAGCTCTCTTGAATACCAAATTCATTGGATATTTCACCACCTCAAATGGTTGCAACACTAAAGAGTTGACGTTCTCCAATGATTGACTAAAATCAAAAACCTTAATTTCTTCTCCCAGTTTTATATCAAATGATTAATAATGAAGCCCTCACCTCTATTTATTCTTTTCCTTCACCCTTCTAGACAGAAATAAAATATTATTTAATTGCATTCTCTAAAAGCTTCCCCCTTTCCAATACAATAATTAGTTGTATTTCTAGAAAATGCACTCTCTAGAAGCTTCTCCTTTGCAATACAATAATTAATTGTGCTTCTAGAAAATTAAATTAATTAAATATAAAGTCACCTTTTAATTTTAATTTATTTAATGACTTTATAAGATATTAATTTAATTAATTTCTCCTTATTTCTTCACTTAGCCTTCAAAGAATGTAAAAGCTAAGAGCTCCACTGAGATGCTAAAAGGATGGGGACATTACAAAAATTACATTTGGAATCACATTTGAAAACTATTCAAACGGATTTGTCATAGGCTCAAATCTGAAACATAGCAAGTGTCTAACCTCTAAAATGCAATTCAAAAGAAAAATTTTCATTAGGGTCAACTAGATAAAAGTTATAACTAGTCAAATAGGGCCTCCCAAAATTTTGAATAATTTACATCAATATGAAAATAGTAAACAACTGACTTTGAGGGATTCAAAACCTAGTAAAAACATATTGAAATGACTTGAAAATTGAAACATAGGCTCTCTGATATGCATAAAAAATAATCCCAAAGTGGTGAGTCATGAAAAATAATTGGGTGCATGATATTCAATTACAAACTAGGCCTACTATCATTGTTTGACACTAAAGCAAAAATGTAGATTTGAACATTGCTCAAAATGGAACTTCACAGAAAGACTTGGCGTAACAATTTATCATCATAGGATGAATGCATATATTGAATTCAAAGTGTTAAAAACATTAAACACTTCATCGGCCTCAAAATGATAGTCAGGTATACATGCATTAAAAGCCCTCATATGGGCTCAAATTGACTCAAAATTTTAAAATGATACGCAAATAGGGGATGCAATTTTGAGTCCCATCACATGACATAGTTTTTCATTGATTTGAACATATTGGTTACTATCTAAAGACTAGAAAATTAGAAAAAAAATCTTGGTTCAGCCTACTTTAGGGATTGAAGATTAGCTTATTCACATATGGGGTTATGTTCTAGAGTATTTCTAAATTCTATAGCTAAGAGTTCTTATGAGAATATTAAGCTTAAAGAGAGTTATGATGGATTTGGTGAAGATATCTTCCAGACAACATTTCTAGAAAGTAGGTACTGATGTTTGGATTGTATCTCCTAATAGATCTAGAATCTAGTTGAGAAAACTTAGATAGAGGTTGAATACATGTTGAAAATGCTTTGCGTAATCATGCATATTCTGATGATTATCTTGGAGAAATTTATGAAGACTATGAGCTAGCATATTGCTTGTAACTATGAAAATATGTAATATTGTATTGTAACATGTATTTTAATATCTTAAGTTGATCTTATATTATTATTTTAAATTGGAAAATCCTTAAGGCCAACTCAATAAATTATTCTAGGAATTGGTATAAAGGAAAGATGTTTTCCTTGCTTGTAGTCATCAATGAGATCACTTTTATGAGATGTGAACTTAAGAGAGTGATCAGTGTAGTTGAGGCATGGTGAGCTTATAAGGAATTGTATTTGGATAGATAAGCTATTTTTAGCAAGTTATTGATGTACACTTGTATTATTCACTAAGGATGGTACTAAAGTGTTTTGGAAAATGTGCCCATCTATCTTCCTTTCAACTTCTAACTTAGTTGGAATCTCCTAACATGGTTTCAACATCTCCTAACTCATTTAATGTAAACTCTCCTCCTCTATTAGATCTTAGACATCTAATTTTCAAACCAAATTCATTCTGAACTCTACTCTTAAATATCTTAAACTTTTCAAAAGATTCAAATTTTTCTCTAAGAAATGATACCCACATCATTCTAGTTAAATCATAAACAAGAATCATAAAATACCTTTCACCAATACTAGAATGTTCTTTTCTTTGTAAGATGACTCAAATCTATGTGTACAATCTCTAATTTTGTTGATGTAATGAATTTTTTTCTTGGAAATGAGCTTTTTTTTTTTCCATAACACATTCCTTACGCATCACATTAGTAGGTTTCATAATCTTAGGAACATATCTTGCTGCAAATGTAGTATTGACCTTCATAGTGTTATCAAAGTTGATATGACAAAATGTCTTATGCCACAACCAACCATCATCAACCTTAGCAAGTAAACATGTCATCTCAGTAAATTGAAATACATTATCTCTTGTTCTTGTATGAGTACCAATCAATAAACCATCTTTTTCTTTGATAATGCAAGTCTTTTTGTAAATTGCAACTGATATCCCTTGTCCACTAGTTGTCTAACACTCAAAATATTATTTTTCAAACCATCCACAAAGTAAATGTCATCATTGTTAGTCTTTCCATCAAGTGTAATATATTGTTTTCTTTTTATATGAAAGGATAAATTAGTTTCAACTCTATCAATTCCTCCATGACAACTATTGAATTGAGAAAAACTTATTCATATCTCTGGTCATGTGATGGGAACAACCACTATAAATAATCCAATTCAATTTTTTCTTTTCAACCTTTGATATTAATACTTTTTCTTCTCTAACTTCTTCTTTTTTAGGGATTTCTTCCTAAATAGAGACAAGTCTTATCCAATTATCACTTTCATTCAAGAATTATTCTAATCTAGCATGAAAGCCTTCATCATTTACATAAAGGAAATCCTTAGGCATTCTTTATTTATAAGGCTTTTTATACTTCTTTAACCTCTTAGGATATTTAGAATAATAATGGCCAAGTTCATTATAACTCCAACACTTAAATATTTTGTTACCTTTAGGTTTTCTCTTCATATGAAGGGAAATAACTTCCTCAATCTTCTTATCATCTTCACCTTTTGTTCTACTACAACTGGAATAATCTTCACTTGCACTTGCACTCATTATTAACATAGGCTAAACACTTAATGCACCAAAAGTAGTTTCAACTATAGGAAGTTCTCTACCCTATCTCATCCACATCTTTGTTGACTGTAATCTCCCAAGAAGAGTCTCTCTTGTAAAATAAGATGATAGGGGAATAACTTGTTCTATAATTTGTGTTGTCTATCTATGTGTAGGTGTCAAAGTCTACAAAGTCTCAATATCTTCCGTACGACTTCATCTTTATATTTCTCTCCTCCACAAGTCTTAATTCCTACAGCAATTTTTGATATCCTATCAAAGTAACCATATAGATTGATCTTCTATCATTTTAGCATCTTGATACAAGCATATCCAATTCTGTAATCTAATCTTTTGAGCATGATTATCACCTTCAAATATACTTTGCAAATCTTTCCAAATCTCATAAGCTAATCTTAAAGATTTTACTTGAGAAATTTCAATTTTAAGAAAAGCTAATAATAATGCTTCTCTAGAAAACATATTGAACATGAATAAATCTTCCCAAATTTCCTCATAGCCTTCAAACTTGTCTTCTTTAGTCACATCCTTTTGACTTTTACTAATCAACCAATAACCTAGACCCATGCATATAAAATGTGTCTTCATCTTCTCCTTCTAGCTATCATAGTTTACTCCATCAACTTTAGACTTTCTTTCTTCAAATACATCATAGATCTCCTTGAGCTAAGAAACTTTTCCTTTAAGAACCTAATGCTTTGATACCAATTGTTAGAAAGAAAAGTCTACCAAGATAATTGAGAGTTGGGGGAGGGGGTGTCGGGGGTGGAATTAGCTATGCAATTAAAAAAACTCTCAATATCATTATTAATTCAAAAGCATGTAAACAAATGATGCAACAACCACAAAAAGTTAACCATACACAATAACACCATATTCATTAACTAGGGAAACCCTTAATGAGAGGGGAAACCTTGATGGGGATGGTACCCACAAGATGATATGCTATTACAAAATTTCTTTATGAAAGGATGTACCCTATTAGGATTCAATAAAATATAATTAGTACATATGAGTCCCTATTAGGAGACTATGAATCCTTGTTAGGAAACTCCACTCATGTTCAAAGTTGTGCCAACCCTATTAGGAGTTGTTTTGGAAGACAAAAGGACCCACTATCCAAACAACTTTAGTATTATTCTCAATAAATAATACCATTGTACATCAACATTGTCCAACAACTTCTTTGCCAAATATAGTTCCTTGTAAGCTCATTGTGCCTCAACTACACCAACCACTTCTCTAATCCAAAAAGTATTCACAAGTTCACACAATATAGTATCTCACTGATTACACAACACCCACACTAGATGATTTTAACCAAGGAAATCATATTTCCTATATGCCAAGTCCTAGAATAATTTATTGAGTCAACATTGAGGGTTTCTCAATTTACAATAATAATATAGGACCAACTTAAGATATTACAGTTACACATTACCTTACAAAATTATATTATTTCACAATTACAAACAATATGGCATCTCATAGTATTCATAACTCTTCACACACTACTCATGTGAATGTGCATGAATAACCACAACAACCTCAACATGTCTTGTATCTCTTTCCAAGTATGCTTGATAGGATTCCATCTCTGTTAGGATATGCAATCCAAAATAGTACCCGCTTCCTAGAAACTTTGTCTAAACTTTGCCTTCACCGAAACCATCATAACTCTATCCAATATTCATATTTATGTACACACTCCTAATATAGCATCTAGACACACTCTAGAACATTATACCAAGTGTACATAAGTTGATATTCACTCCTCAAACCATGCAAATCCAAACTCTGTATACTTCTTAGCTAGTCTTCATAGAATTACTAGTATGTTGAAGTTAATGACAAACTCTATTATGAATGCAACACATAACCTTTGAATCACGTATCCATCACTACTATTATACTCCCCCATAGGAATACCATCAACATTCATGCTAACACTAAGATGTGTTGAAAATACCTTCTAGTGCCACTAGTATTGTGGTTAAACAACTTTGAATGTAGAATGTAGCCTTTGTAGCTATCAGCTATATAGGTAGACAAATTTATTATAGGCAACTAGTCATCGAGTTTACTTGACAATTTTATTTCATATATCTTTGTCTCCTTATACGTTCCACATCACAGTGCCTTTGTATTCATATATTTAGAGAAAATGTGTGCAGGTCCTCCATTGCTTAATTTTGGTATTGTGGATTGTGTTTTCTTAAACATGGTGTGGGTAGTTATCCAATCTGAAAAAAAGTTAGAAATTTAGAATTAGGGAAAATATTTTGTAAAAGTTAGATTAAAACTTTTTGGAAAGTTAGAATTAGAGCATCTTTTATCTTAAAGTTAGAAATTTAGTTCTTGATTCACTTTGACCATACTTTTTTGATTTGATTTCTAACTTTCTAACTTTCATCCTCTTTTTCTAACTTTTTAACTTCTAACTTTCAAAGATTTTTCTAACTTTAAAATCCAAAAGTAACTCTCCTTCAAACAAGCATAAATTTTGACTCACAACTTGGTTTCTAAAAATTAGAAATGTAGGCTAAGGTAGGAGGAGGAGGACTTGGAAGCAAGAATGTAAATTATTTCTAAAATAATTAGATTGAATTGGAACAAAAAAAAAAAAATCCATTCTAAGAAACAAATGCAAAAAACAAATAAACCATTCTAACATTATGTCTAGGACTTTTCATTAACTAGAATGAATTTTCAAATGTTGAAGATATGTGAATGTTGAGAGCTTAAATGTTTTGTATTCACATACTAAACAACATTTTTAATTCAAAACTATAAATTAAATGGAATAAAAATAAGTATGTGTATACAAGCATGAAAATATTCTGAAGATTAGTATTGTTTTTATTCATTTTAAAGTTTGAAGTCTTTATGGTCTTCCTCTCCACATCTTTGTTGGGGTTTAGAATAGTGTTAAACTTATAATCTGTACTTTACATCTAGAATATTTTTTTATCTCAAGTAATCTTCTTTCTTAGAATATAAGTTGAGAAATTTTTTTGTAGAGAAAACTATTAGCTACTCAATAGAAATCAATTTTAGAATTTATGATTTCTACATTATTATCTTTTCATTAGTTTTTAATTTCTTGACATTAAGAGTGAGAGTTATTTAATTTTTGAAAAACATTTGTTATTGATAGGTTTATTTTTGTTATTATTGGTCACAAATTAAAGGTCTGTGTTCTTAGACTAAATTGATTATTGAGGGATCTTCATTGTACCCTTCATCTAGATTTTTGGCTATTGGGGACTTACCTAATCTTCTTTTGTCTTCAATATTGTTGAACACTACTTAACATTTGTAAATCACCATATTCTAGCACTTAGTTAATTTTCTAACTTCAAATGAAGACGATCATCTTACACATTGACTATTATTATTATATATTGTATTTCATTGCATTAGATACTTGCAATACCATCCAAGGAAGGGAGTTTGAAGGTAGGTTTTTATAATATTTAAGCAAACATGAAGATTTCTGTTAAGTAAATTGAATAATTAATAAAATTGATTTGTTTCTCTTTTCTATTATATGTGAAAGCAAATATAAGATTGATCATTTTTTATTTCTAGATTTAAAAATCTATTTCCCATGGATAAATTTTTATATTTAGATATAGACTTTTACTTGCTCCCAATTTTTCTTATTATAAACTTAAAGAACTCATGTATTACAAAACTATCAAATATACTAGGTATGTGGAGATAGAGACTCTTACCGACTCTCAACTTCTAATTTGGAGAAAAATAAAATCCAAATATCAATAAATTATTTCTCAAGTTAAAAAGGACTAATTCTTCTAAGCAATGAGAGCAAGCAACCATCTTCCATTTGTTGTTAATTCACAGCTCTATGGGCAACGACAAACAGAAAATTCTCAAAGAGTTTGCAGCATAGGTGACATAAGCAAATCAGGAGAATATTCTCGAAAGACGGCCATGTTTACCACCAGGGAAGGCATTGAATTAGCTGTTTATCTATAAATATGTATTAGAGCAGTGCTTTGAAGCAAAAATATACAAAGTAATATAATACTGGCTTTCTGGTGTTGCTTTTCTTTGCATGCGTGTGTGAAGGTAAAGAAGTGAATTACATGCAAAATGGAAGCTACATGCCGGGGAAAGTTCAGAGTGGGGATGTAGATTTAGTCGAATTTCCTCTAAATTTAGAGTACTTGGAGGCCGAGTTCTTTCTATTTGGAGCTCTTGGGTATGGTCTAGATGTAGTTGCACCAGATTTTCCTGCCGGAGGACCTCCACCAGTGGGAGGCATCAAAGCCAATCTCACCCCTGTCGTTCATGATATCGTTCTGGAGTTGGCTTACCAGGAAGTTGGTCACCTCAGGTGAGTATGCGTCATAAAAATTTATATGCTTTTCCTATCAGATTAATGTCTAAAAGTTCCTTCTCATCAGAGAAAAGAAGCCTAAGTTTGATGATAAGTCCACTTGTTACAGATTACAATTCATAATTGAATTATCGGTGTTCTATGAACTGCCAATAAAGAGCAGTCTACTAATCTTTTCTTTTATGTGATTATAAATGCTTCTGAATGAATTAAATTGGGTTGGAGTTACATGTTCTGTATGTGTGACAGCTTAATTTTTTTATTTAATTTTTTCTTTAGTATAAGATTGACAATTAACTAAGAACAATAATTTACAATCATTCATAATTTCTAATTTTTTAAAATTATATTCGGCTGCTTGTTGTAAATTCTTTAGCTTTTAGTTGATCATAATCAGTTTTCTATAGAATTACTTAATTCCGAATTATAATATAACTACTATTGAGATTGTTTTCAACTGGATAAGTTTTCAGTTGTGTTCTACCCTTTGTTCTTATGTTAGTTTCCTTATAATATTATTTTAGATTATAATTTGTGATTTATAATTAGTTCTTTCTAAATTATATACTAAATTGATTTTTGTATGTTTAATAAGAAACTATCAACTTGAGATGGGCTATAAAATAAAAAAATCAACACAGTCTAATTTAAGTCAAAGTTGTTATACTAATTGGCAATTGTAGGCATATGTAAGTTCTTAAAATTTTGAATTCTTCATTTAGGTGCACCATATTGGAATTGTGAATAGGAATATAATAGAAATACTTATTCAAATTTTGGCCTCAAAATTAGCATTTGCAATTCCACCTAAATAGGTGGAATATTCCTATTTTAGAAAATATACTTTTTTTTGGTGTAATTCCCCATCAAATTCTGGCTGGACTAAACAAAGAATAGGAATTTATGTATCCTATTTTGAAGTATAACTATTCCAGAATAATAGTTTCTATTATCATATTTCTATTCCCACAACCCAATCATAAATTAGAATGGTTACATAAAATACAAAACTAAATCATATACAGTTATACGAATTCCATAGAATGTAAAAACTTTTTTTTTTATGTGATTGTAAATGCATTTTAACAAGTTTGCTATTGCACTTTCAAAGAACCATGTGTTTCACAAGAGGACAAAGCACATTGACACAAGGTATCACTTCATTAGAGATCAAGGATGCATCATACACCAAGCACAAAGTATACATCAAAAATAGATTTCTTACCATGATTTGTTATAACATTAATTGTGCCCTTTCCACTCACTTCCACTATCTCATTATTTCCTAACTTCACTTCGGATTTAATTGATCTATCCAAACTATCAAAAAACTCTTCATTGCCTATCATATGATTGCTACAACCACTATCTAAAAACCAGAAATCATTTGAACTCTCTTGGGCTACATTGTAAGTAATGAACAATGTCTCAGAACTACTTTCAGAAAAATTTACATTTTTCTTACTCATATCAACTTTTTTTTCCCGACACTCATTTGCAAAATGTCCAAACTTCTTGCAGTAATAACATTGAATATTTGATTTATCATACCTTTGTACTTTAACAAGTCTGCTATTGCACTTTCAAAGAACCATGTTTTTCACAAGAGGACAAAGCACATTGACACAAGGTGATACTTCATTAGAGAGTTAGTTAATAGTAGAGAAATTAATCTACAGCATTGTAGATCAGAGGAGCAACTTGCAGATATCTTCACCAAGGCCTTACCACAAGTACAGTTTGAAATTTTGAAGGAGGCTTTGAGAGTTGTAAATATTAAAGAAGTTTTGTAATAGTTGATAGTAGAAATTATGGGGAAGTGTTAGAAATATTAATTTCTACTCTAATCCGTCAATAAATATTTCTAGAAGTGTAGGTTTAGGTTTAGGTTGTGTCGGCTATAGCAGTTTCCAGAACTCTATAGATAATTGTCTTGTTTGCAAATGTCAAAAATTTCTATAGATTGTAAACTTGCCTATAAAAGGGAGTGTTGTGTATCCATTTTGGTCAATCAATAAAAAGGTACTCAAATATTGTGCCGCAACACATTCATTACATTTCATATTTTATTTTAGTGTGCCTCTACCTACCCATCACTGTGTGTGTGCAATATTAGCTCGTAGCAAGGCTTCTTGGAGTAGAATTTGGGTAGGATGCAGTGATACATGGGTTGTTGTATGAGAGGTTGTTTGAGAAGGTGAAGCCATACCCATACACTATTGCAGAGTTCACGGACAAACTTTCCATGCTAAGAAACAGTCTTGGGCACACCGTAGATGTGGATAAAGGTTTGCAGGTAGGAAAATAGGAGGGAGCAGAAGGAAAAGTGAGTGGCAACATTTTTTAAGGTGATAAGTACTCCATAGTATTTTCACAAACCCCTACTGAAATCCTGAGGATTGTTTACTCTAGTGGAAATGAGTGCATGCCAGGAGGATTCTTCCCTCACGGTGGAAGTGGAAAAATTGCTCTCCTATCTCAAATGAGAACACTCCATCTCCATCTCTTTCACAGAATAACTTTGTATTAAAAATTGCACCACATTATGTTGGTGCGATGGTTATGCAAATTAGAGGTTTAAATAATAAGATGGGTTAATAGGTTTCAATAGGATTTTAAATAAATTATTAAGTTTTACCTACTTTCTTAAGTTAATATAGCATGCATTATTGAAGATGTGAAGTATTAAATATATATTGTCAACATATACTTTTATATATCTAGGATTATGTATAAAAACATGTTCTAAATTATCAAGTTCAAATGATTTTGTTGAAGTTTAATAGTCAATTTGTTATCTTTGATTCTTGAAGATGGAATACATCCATTAATTTTTGGAAGATTTGTATATTGTTTTCAAAGTTATACAAGAAACATTGTTTTAAATTCATAATATAAAATAATTTAAAGAATTTTATTTTTCCTAATTAACATACTAAATAATCATGTAATGGTATTCAATTAAAAGAATTATGCATTTTTTTTCTCAATTAAGATTCTAAAAGTTCATTAAAATATGTTTCAAATACTTGAGTTCAATATGTTAAACGTAGTGGTTGTTGTTGTACCAAAAGATCAACATATCAATACCTAATATAACCACTAGACTTATAGAAGATAGACGTGGCTATAAAACCATGTTGTGAGTTCTATGAGGAACGTTGGCACACTACTAGCAACACCCCTACTAGAATCACTTGTCACAACCTATATGGATTTGAACTTGCAAGAAATCTAACAAAATAAACCATCCACAACTTTATCATATCTAAAACCTTTAAATAAATGCAAAGAAATCAATGTCATAATACATAACACCAATATTTTTCTCTTCAAGAAAACTCAATCAAGGGAAAAACTCAAGTTGGGATCAAATCCTCTAGATGATGTACTAGAGCATATTAAACCTTGTTAGAGGCACAATGGGGAATGTACATGCATTCAACAACTCTTTTGGACTTACTTCTCTAAGACAACAAGGGAAACAACTTTGATTGGAACAAACCCACTTAAAATAATAAGGGAAACAACCCAAGGAGTGAGAAAAAGTTTACTATTGATAAAAATCCACTCAAATGAACTAACTAACTATAGTGCAAATATAGTTTCTTTGAGACACAACATTAAATTCCACTCATACCTCTTCTTAAATAACTCTAAACTTTTCTCTTATTCAAAATCACATTGTGATAATCCTCTCATCAATACACACATCAAATTCACAAATGCAATAAACTTACTTTCAATCAAATAATCCTCAAGAAAATTTGCAAGAATATAAGAATATAGACATCTCCATGAAGTATCATAAATTGTAGACCAAGATTCTGCCCCACCAAATTTTTTTGATCAAAATGTCAAATCATTATCTAAAATAGTTCATCAATAAATATTGACAAACTAGTCTATATCAAATCCTTTGTAACTTTACCAAATCATTTCACAACCATATGCAATGAAAAATATAACATGTAGACTCATCAAATATTATTTCATAACAACTGCAAGCATGCATCCTAGTGTGTCTCCACTGAATCTATCTTTGTCATGATTTTAATAATAGGTACTCTATTTGATAAAAATATATTTTGACATCAATGATAAAAATTTCACTCTCAAATAGTCTAAGATAAAAAACCAAAACAATTATATAGTAAATATTACATCAACTCAATATAATCAAAGAACCTAATTGCCTTTTGTATATGTGTGTTGATTTTCCTCTCTTATTTTATTGAACGTCAATAAATGGTAGCAAGAAATCAACATTATGGTTGGTTTCTTTGCTAAAATATTTACTATCATACAATACACAAAAATAAATACTCTATATAATCTCTCACTCAAACTTTGATTGACTCAAAAGAACTTGTAGCCAACAAATAGGACCAAAACTAGTTACCCTCTAATACCGATTGTAAGAAAGTAAAGGAAAGAGGAAATGATTCCTACACTAATCATGAGAAGGATAATATGAAAATTTGAACTTAAATATTATAGGGAATTCAAGAGAACAAATAGAAGCATAAACAAAATAATAATAAACATGTGACATAGTGAGTTATAATGGTAGAAAATCTAGTGGGAGATAAACCCCCATACTCTAAAACCTTCTGCATTGATGGTTCCCCTCTTCTTGTTTCCCTTCTCTCCATGGTCAAACCCTCATGTATACATGTTTCTATCCATCATTTAGGAGTCACGTCTTTAGCCATGTCACTATGTGTCAGTTGACTTATATTTATATGTTTTTTTGTGAGTTTAGGGGTATACTTTAGCTATAGTTTACTTAAGAATATTTAATATGGATTTATTTATTTTTAGCATTTCTTTATATTGAATCTTTTAATTATACTTTGCATTTGAGTAAATCTAATCTTTCTAATCAATTTATCATAGTTTACTAATTAGATATGAATATTATCTATTATGATTTCTATTATAAAAAACTTGACAAGATACTTCTTCATTTATATTTAATTGTTATGATCTAATGTTAATTTCACTATTGGAGGGGATATTATAGTGTGCAAGTCCTGGAGTAGCACATGTGAGAATTTTTAAAAATTGTGAGCCAACAGTGTTATGTAATTTTGAAATAATTAATTATCTTAATGTGGTCCCATTATAATTAATTGATAAAGTCTCAATGCTGACTCAAGAAAAAAATTTGAGGACATGGTAAAAAGGAAGATTATTTTCCTTTTGGTAAAGTGTGTGTTGTGTAGGAATTGTGATTGAGAAGTGAAAACAAGAGAAAAGTATTTGGTAAATGCGAGTAAGAAATCCAAGGGATTATTGGATGCAAAGTTGGTGATCTAGTATTGAGATCAAAAGAAGAAGAGCAGTCTGGTTGACAAGATAGAGGAAGAGGAAGTTCAAGTACAGTTCATTTATATTATTCTACAAGGAATGATATAGATATCATTTGGATAGTGGGTTCATTGGTCTTGCCCATGAAGCTATTTGGATAGTGGGTGCATCTACCTTCTACAACTCCTAATAGGGTTAGCACAACTCTTAACAAGGTTGGAATCTCCTAACAAGGATTCAAAGTATCCTAACATAGACTGATATGTACTAAAAAAAATTATTGACTCCTAATAGGGTACATCCTCTAATAAGGAATATTTATATTAGTATATCATTTTATGGGTACCATCCCCACTAGGGCTTTTCCTCTAATCAAGGGTTTCTCTAGTTAATGTATCTAGTGTTATTGTGCATGATTATCTTGTTATAGTTGTTGATCATATTGATCATATTGTTAAGGATTGATAAGGTTGATAATTATTATAATAGTTGGATAACTAATTCACCCCCACCCTCCCGCCCCCACCCCCAAACCTTTCTTAGTTATATTGGTAGAATTTACATTCTAACAATTGGCATCAAGTCCTTGAAGAGAAAGCTTGACAACTTTGGGAGATCAATGGTGAGTCACATTAGAAAAGAAAATCTTAAGTTAGATGAAGGTAATCTGGATATTCAAAAGATGGATCTTATTGGTGAGATATCATAATTGTGTATAGAATAGAGCATCAAGTTTCTAGATTCAAGATCCTTTTATTCCATACAAAATAATAGAAGCATCAAGGAAACTTGTGGCTTAGTTGGCTATATATGAAGCTTGGTTAGAGATAGAATAGGGAGAGTGGATGATATGAGATGTTGAGAAGTGAGATAGATGTGAATTTAGATCATAACTTCATAAGTTTATTGTATATGGTCAAAACCTAGATGGCCTCATAATTGAGCATGTTGATTGAATTATTTTAATTATTACATGTGTGTGGATGCCAGTTGTCTAGCATTATATGGTTTTAGTTCCATGGTGTTCATGTGTTACCTAAATTGTTTCTATGTGTAACTCTAAGTAGGAATTGGTGTATGCTTGAGTTAGAGTATTTTTCTTTTTGAATATACCCTTCCCCTACATCATCAACTAAATTCAAAAACCATTTATTGAAAAATATGGTTTGATTCCACTCCCTCAACCCTAGAAACAACCATGAGTGATAAAAATAAGAGGGAATGTAATACTAATGATTACATCCTGAATGGGACAGTGATGAGATCAGGGAGTACACAAGAGTCAAAGTTTAGAGTCCAAAAGATAGGCATGATGTGATACAAAAGCAATTAGACCATTTCGAGTCATGTACTATATGTATTGTTATCTTGTTCATTAATTGTTTAGTTGACAACATTTTTGAAATTCTATAAGAACTAAGTCATTTATTGTAAACATGTAATCATGAAAAAGTGTTTTTGCCACTAATGTCAAAGGGGGAGATTGTTGGTATCTTTAAATATTGTTGTCTATTAGTGTCAAACACTTAGTCATATATAAGGAAGAGTTAGTTGATCATCACTACAACCAAGCTACTCTGTATAGGTTGAATCATGTGGAAGAATTTTAAATAAACATGTATATGTTGAGCTCTATAAGGGTCAAGAAAGTATTTGGTTGTCAAATATCTTTAGTATAAGATAAGTATAGTGTATGCTGAGAAAGTCAATAAATAGTATAAGATAAGTATAGTGTATCCTGAGAAAGTCAATAAACATACATGTCGAGTCACGTAAAAGAAACCAAGTAAGTTGAGATAGAGCTACATTAGCAAGAACATTGATGACTGAGTGTTAGAAATAGTATGTGTCGAGCAATATAGATTTGACATTAAAGTCAGAAACTCATACAAAATTTGAGGTAAATAGTTTCAATATGATATAGTCATGATATTTAATATTTGTAGAGTTTTTTATAGAGATTATTATGCGTTTATGATGTGGATCATATATCCCTATGAAGAGTGTGTTAGAAACAATGAATACATAGAGGGTGGGGAGGTGGGTGGGGTGAATCAATATTCTACAAAAAAAATTCACCAAATAGATATTATTAATTACTTTGAACCATGCATTAAAAAGTAAACAAGCAATGCTGAACAATAAAAAAGTAACCATATATAAGGAGAAATCATAACACTATATTTTGTTAAGTAGGGAAACCTTGGCCAAGGGAAAACCCTGGTAGGAATGATCCATAAAGATATACTGATATATATGTTACTTGTTAGAGAATTGACCCTATTAGGAGTCAATAAGTAAATTTAGTATATAGAGTTCCTATTAGGAGACTTTGAATCCCTATTAGGAGATTCTAACCCTATTAGAAGTTGTCAAATAAAGTATGCAAGAAGAGCTCATTGCCCAAACATGCACTTTCAATTACAAGAAGAGCTCACTGTCAAAACAAGTAATTTTCTCTAGATTTCTGGTCTTTTATTTAACCAATCATTCATTTCCTATTTGTGTAGCATAATGATCAGTTTTCTTTAGTGCAATCATTTCATTTGATAGAAATTTACTCAATTTGAATTGTGCCAACTTTGAATCCCTATTAGGAGATTCTAACCTTGTTAGAAGTTGTCAAATAAAGTATGCAAGAAGAGCTCATTGCCCAAACATGCACTTTCAATTACAAGAAGAGCTCATTGTCCAAACAAGTAATTTTCTATAGATTTTTGGTCTTTTATTTAACCAATCATTCATTTCCTATTTGTGTAGCATAATGATCATTTTTCTTTAGTCCAGTCATTTCATTTGATAGAAATTTATTCAGTTTGAATTGTGCCAACTTTGAATCCCTATTAGGAGATTCTAACCCTATTAGAAGTTGTAAAATAAAGTATGCAAGAAGAGCTCATTTCCCAAACATGCACTTTCAATTACAAGAAGAGCTCACTGTCCAAACAAGTAATTTTCTCTAGATTTTTGGTCTTTTATTTAACCAATCATTCATTTCCTATTTGTATAGCATAATGATCAGTTTTCTTTAGTGCAGTCATTTCATTTGATAGAAATTTATTCAGTTTGAACTGTGCCAACAGTAGAAGGAATCTTCTTTTGTAGTGTCTGCCCTAGTTTGCATTTTGCTATTGTTGCCAAACTCTTTCTTAGTGAATTTATATAAATTAATTCTAATTAAAAGATTTAATTAATGATTTAATTAAATGAAAATTAAAATGATATTTTAATATTTTATTTTATGTTATTAATTGGGAAATTAATTAAATAAAAGAATTAAATTTGGAGATGAAAGTTATAAGTTTAAATTTGTAATGTGATAATATTTATTTAATTTAATAATAATATATTTAGAGTTCATTTTTAAATAAATGCTAAATATTATTATTATTTAAGTTAACAAATATTTTATCAATAAATTTTTGAAAGAAATTAATTTATTAATAATTTCATGATAAGTGCGTGAGATTTAAAATTAATAAATTAAATTGAAAAGAGTAAAGTGAATATTAAATTAATTAACGTGCATTATTTTAATATTTATTCACATAGGAGTATGCGAACTCTTGTGAGTTGTCATGTTGACAACACAGGAGTTTGCACTCTAATTATGCACATGTTGTCTACACTTAGGAGATAGCGCATTATTTGAGCACATGGTGTCTACAACATTCTAGACACCTCATCATGTTTATCTTATTATCGTGGAAGTTATGTGCTTAGTTGTCATGCTTATTTCTTAGTTCTTTCTAGACACATTCTAGATGCATCTTAGAGGCCTTTATATAGAGGCTCTCCTAGTGTGTATGGACATCCTCATATGCTTCTACGTGCTTCTAGTCACTTGGGGGTTCGTTTTTGGAAGAACTGCAAATGTTGGAGGATGAAGGGATTCTTCTATGAATTTCTAAGGCGTAGTAAATTAGCATCAGTGCCCAAGTAGGCACTTGTGATTGTATTGCTTATTCTATTATGCTCTCTCTCTCTCTCTCTCTCTCTCTCTCTCTCTCTCTCTCTCTCTCTCTCTCTCTCTCTCTCTCTCTCTCTCTCTCTCTGTCTCTCTGTGCTAAATAATTGTTTCGATAGTTCTTGTGATGGATGCTTTATATAACAATGTTTTAAAGAAATATTCATTAGTTTTGTTGAGGAGTATGCACTCTTTCAACTATACCTTGGGTATATTTCCATTTACTTAAACCTTGATTTCTGGTAGGCTAAAGTTCTCACTCTATGAGCTACCTTTAAATTTTCCACACCTATCATTTGAATGGTTCAAAGAATATAGACACTTTATATAATACCGATAGAATTCATGAAGAATATGAACACTTTATATAACGGTGATACCATGTATTATATCCACTGAGGGTTATATATTCATTAGATCTAGAGAAGTTATAAGAAATAGTTTTTAGATACAATTGTTGATTAAGGACAAATTTATTATAGACCCATTTGCATAAGAATTTAATGTCTCATAAAACTTTCTAGTTGACTATGTGAATGACTTGAAAGTCAATGCAAAGTGTTTTTGAATTGAAGCAAGAATGATATGAATGGATATAGTTGGTCATAAGCATTTGCTATCATAAACCCATGTCTATTACTCTTGCATTTCAAAAAAAATTGGTTCTTAACATAAAAAAAGGTCTACATCCAAGGAAATCTTCAATCAAGAGTTTAGCAAGAATGGAAATCGCTCCACATTATCACTTATGGGAGATTAATAGCTAAATAGCTACAATAAAAAAAAATTCCCTCATAATTGGTTTGAAGAACATGGTCTATGATTTATGTATGGGTATTGTATTAAATCAACGGTGCTGCTATGAACCATCTATAATTCTTCAGAGAACCAAAAATTTCATTCAATCAAAGGTGTCATTAATCTTGAAAAAATAATTTATACAACATTCAAACCACGTGAATCATAATAGTGTCTTCCAACCAAAACTATAGTATTCTGTCAATTAACATCTTGTCATGCCCTCAACATAAGTGTAATGTCCCCATTTTAGCAGTTGACCAAGTGTGTGTGTGTGTTAGCCTTGTTCTACATGGTCCTGAGGGCTAATGAAGGGTTTAATGGGATCCTGGAGTGTTTTTACCTAGTCATTTCTAGTTTGGGCCAAAATGAACTTGATTTACTTAGTTTCAGGCATACTTACTATTTTTAGTAAGTCGGCAGGACATAGTGCAGGTCAATTTTGGTGATTGGATTTGATACTCCTTAGTGAGAGCTTTTCGATGAGCTATCACTCGCATTATTCAGAGTCTGATTGCTAATACATTTTAATGCCTAAAGTTTTATTGAAGTAACATCTAATTTAATTGTAAAGTATTAAAGTGTTACTTTAATATTTATTTTATGGGGATGTGTACCCAAGGGAGACATAAGGGGTATTTTAATATATGTTTTATATACTACACATCTTTTATCCCACATTTCCCATATGAGTTGAGTGGACACTTGGAAATAGAATAAAAGGAAGCATTTGTGGCTTCATTAGCCAGGTTGAATATGAGAAGAAATTGGTGTGTGAGTTGCAGCTCCATTCTTGGCATTTGAGGACATCTATCCTTTTTTGTAACATTCTAGACGTCATTCCCTTGGGGTTTGGCCTTTGGAATTCTTTGTTATTGGCTTCATTATCAGGCAATTTAGTTGCATTTCCAGCTACAGGCAGATTTGGTATTTTGCTCATATCTTCTTCACTACTTTTTTGACACTTATGTCACTTTGAGGGAATGATATTACGAAGGTAGTGGACTGAATGGAGGACAAAGCACTATAGCAGCAAGTTCAAAAGCATGGGCTAGAGTATTATGTCAATACTGCTAAAGTAATTAGTGAGTTGATTAATCTGCCATGTATTTGGTTTTATGAATTCTGAAAATAACATTTTATTAGCAGCAGTTCATTTCCACTTTGCATATTATTGTAGTTTCTTTCTTGTTTATGTTGTATGATACCAATTCCATGCACAAAATACAGCAAACAAATAAATGTCTAATTTTCGGAGTTATAAGGGGTTAAAACATTAAACGGAGAAATAAGAGGTTGAATGCAAACTATTTGACATAATTCCTTTCAGCAAATTGGTTTAGTTTTTTTGGGACATCCAGGGGTGTCCATTACAATGGTATCAGAGCTATAAGTCATACCATCCTATGGAGGTCTTATAGGGAATTTGGAATAGCTGGATAGAGGGAAAAGTGTTTGACGAAATGTCAAAACACTAAAATCAGAAATAAAAAAAATACAGGCTAAGCATTTATGTTCGAGCATGTGACAGGGGCCTTATAATTTTTGTGATACCAGAGCAAGACAAAATAGGATTTCGGACTTGCAAAGAAAATAGTCTAGTATATCCATGCAAGGGGACATTGAATCCAGCCATACAGACATAGAGGATATATTCTTTGATCAGGACAACAATATGGGTGATCGAGATGACAGGAATATAGGATTAGGTAGAGGCGGGAATGCCAGTCTAGATCAGGGGGACGTAATGTTCAAACAATTACTGGATACATTAGAGCAGGGGAAGCGTATGTAGCAGGAGTAGAATAGGCGAATGGACATGATGTTGTAGCTCATGGCTAGACAGATGGGTGTCAATATTAATCCAGGTGATGCAAACAACAAAAATAATAACATTGAGGGAAACAATAACAATGGGGGAAACAATAACCATGGAGGCCAAGGAAACAACAATGGTCTTGAGAATAACATTAATGGTAATAATGGACATGGCAACAATGGGAATGAGGCTGATAACTTTAGACACGTTGCACGCCCAGTGCGGACTACGAGCTCGAGACCTCTTCTACCCACCTTCCCACCTAGAGATCCGGTTCAACCAGTAAACGAACCGCAGATTACCGAGTTACAGGATTAGTTCAGGAGGGACTGGGAGGCTAGTGGATCGGAGTTTTAGGTGAATATTTCCCTCAAAGATTATATGGACTTGAGGATGAGACACATGCCTAGAGCAAGAGGGAGGAATCAAAACTTTGAGCTGAGAAAGAAAGTTGGAAAACTTTCCTTACCTTATTATGATGCTTCAGGGAAGATGACTGCACGAGCTTGGGTGCAGAAGGTAGATACATACTTGTAGCTAAATCTTATGCCTGAGGAGGAGGCTATCAAGTATGCAGCTATGCACTTGGATGGCATTGCACATGAATGGTGGCATCATGGCATGGTGACTTTGGGGCATAATCAGATTACATCCTATGAGGAATTCACCGAAACATTGATTGAGAGATTTGACACTAGGGATCTCGAGTTACATTTCAAGGAACTAGCACAGTTAAAATAGTCAGGTTCTATGGATGCTTACATTGCTGAGTTTCAGTGCTTGTTTGTACTTGTTACTGATATCTCTCCTAGGAGATTGGTGGTGTTATTTTGTGATGGTCTTGCTGATCCATTACGAGGTTGGGTGAAGGGACATGATCCACTCACCTTAGCTGAAGCAACTAAAAAGGCATGAGATTTAACCCATTCGGTATACAAAGGAAAAAACCATTCAATAGATTCTTCCTACCGCAAGGACAAAGACAAAAAACGGTTTTAGAAAGAGTATAGCAAACCCAAAGAAGGATCAAAAGGACTAGACAATGAAACCTTGAATGAACTTCGAAAGAAGAAGTTGTGTTTCCATTGTAGAGAGCCTTGGGACTTATCTCATAAATGTTCTCTCAAGGCTAAGGCAAATCAAATGGAGTATTTTTCAGCAGAAGATTCAGAGTCAATGGGGGAGGATCAGCACTCTGATTCAGATGAGGGTAACACTATAGAGGAGAGTAGCATTCCTAAGGATGATAGATCGTTGGCACACTTAACAGGGGCCCAAAAGGCAATCACATTTAAGGTTAGGGGTACTATCCAGGGGTAGAAAGTGATATCTCTTATTGACACTGGGGCTACACATAACTTCATAGATGCACAGTTGGTAGCCAGGAGAGGGTTACAGATAGAGGAGCATGATGATTTTAGAGTCATGGTGGCTAATGGTGATAAATTATTATGCACTTGGAAGATATCTAATCTTCACATCAAGTTTGGAGATGGCTACGAGTTGAAGGATGAGTTCTATGTTGTGGACATGGGAGATTATGATGTCATCCTTGGCATGACATGGATGGCTTCACTAGTGGAGTTCACACTCAACCTAGCGAAATTAGAGATGAGATTCCAACATGAGGGCAGAACTATGGTACTTAGAGGACTTTTAGATGGAGGTTGTAGAGTAGTGTCCTTGAGGAGAATGCAGAGACTTTTTTGTCATGATGACATAGAATGGGCAGTAGAGTGCTACATTATGCCAACTTCACCAGAGCCACAAGAAAAGAGTCATCCACCAGATATCTAGAAGATACTTGATAGACATGCTAAAGTATTTAGCAATATTCCTCATGGGATTCCTCTTGACAGAGGGATGGAACATGTTATTGAGCTCAAGGAGGGAGCCAAACCAGTTATGATTACTCCCTATCGTCATCCTAAGAAACACAAGGATGAGATAGAGAAGGCGATTAAAGATTTGTTGGAGATGAGGCATATTAGGCCCAGTAAGAGCCCCTTTGCTTTAGTAGTAGTATTGGTAAAGAAGAAAGATGGGATGATGCGCATGTGCATCGATTATAAGGCACTGAATAAGAAAACAATTAAAAATAGGTATCCCATTCCTAGGATTGATGAGTTGATTGATGAGTTGCATGGGGCATGCTTCTTCACCAAAATTGATTTATGATCCAGATACCATCAGATCAGGATGAGAGCAAAGGACATTGAGAAAATAGCCTTCTAATGTCACTATGGCCACTTTGAGTTCATGGTTATGCCATTTGGTCTAACCAATGCACCCGCTACATTTCAAAGTTGTATGAACCAGGTATTCAGGAAGCAGTTAAGGAGATTTGTCTTGATCTTCTTTGATGACATCTTGGTCTTCAGTAAGACTTAAGAGGAGCACTTACATCATCTGGAGGAGGTGTTATCTATTCTGGAGAGAGAGTCATTGTATGCCAAGGAATCTAAATGTGAGTTTGGCATGACTAAGCTCCTTTACCTTGGGCATATCATTAGTGCATATGGTGTTCGGGTTGATCCCGAAAAGATTAAAGCTATTGTAGAGTGGCCTACTCCCACAAACCTTACACAACTTAAGGGATTATTTGGTTTATGTGGTTTTTATAGGAGGTTTGTTAAGGGATTCTCATAGATTGCTACACCCTTGACAAATCTTACCAGGAAAGGAGCCTTTGTGTGGACAGGGGCAACACAGAGGTGTTTTGAGCATTTCAAGCAAGTAATGTCTTCATGTCCAGTTCTAGCTCTACTGGATTTCATGAAGCCTTTTGAGCTTCATTGTGATGCATCAAGTGATGGGATTGGAGCAGTATTGATGCACGAGAAGCATCCCATTGCATTCGAGAGTAGGAAGCTCCAGGGAGTTGAGAAGAGTTATTCTGTCTATGACCGGGAGATGTTGGCCATAATGCATGCATTGGCCAAATTTTGATCATATTTGGTAGGTGGACGTTTTGTGATCAAGATTGATCACAACAGAATTAAATACTTCATGAGCCAGTGTGATCTTAATGACTGGCAACAAAAATGGGTGACTAAATTGCAGGCTTGTGACTTTGACATAGAGTTTGTCAAAGGTAAGAAAAATGTGGTGGTTGATGCCTTATCTCGGAGACCTCACTTATGTGCTCTGGCAGAGATTTTAGGAGATTGGAGAGATCAGATTATAGTAGAGTATGTCAGAGATGCTTGGGCTTCTGGATTGATTTCAGGTACTATACAGGATGATCACTATGAGGTGATAGATGGATTGATCAGAGTTTAGGACAGGGTTTATTTGATTTCGTCATCACATTTGAGAGAGGCGATACTGAAGGCATTTCATGATGCACCCACAGCTGGACATCCGAGGGTCTTCAAGACCTACAAGAAGATCCGAGAGCAGTTTTCATGGAAAGGGCTCAAGGATGATTTTCAGAGGTATGTCAGGGAGTGTGTGGTTTGTCAACAGAATAAGGGAGAGCACACATTTCCTGCAGGTTTATTACAACCCTTGCCCATTCCTGATAGGAAATGGGAAATTATTTCGATGGACTTCATCACTAGTTTACCATGAGTGCAGGGAAGGGATTGCATCTATGTAGTGGTGGACCGCTTGATGAAGTTTGCTCACTTCTTTGCTATTCCGTCCACTTACACAGCAGCACAGGTGGCAGATCTTTTCTTTAGAGAGATATTCAGGTTACATGGGCTGCCCAGATTCATTGTCAACGATCGGGATAGTAAGTTTATGAGTGTTTTTTGGCAAGAGTTGTTTAGGTTGTGTGGTATAGATCTTACACCTAGCACTAGTTATCATCCACAAACAGATGGGCAAATAGAGATTGTGAATAAATGGGTGGAAGAATATTTGAGGAACTATGCAACTACACAAAAAAAGGCTTCGATCAGATGGTTACATATGGGAGAGTATTGTTATAACACCACTTATCATATGTCCATCAAGATGACTCCTTTCATGGAACTCTATGGTTATGAAGTACCTAGCTTCATGGATTTAGTTTTGGGGGACAGTAGAGTGCCCAAAGCCAAAAACTTATTGCAGGATAGTCAGGACATCTTGAAAGTGCTCAAAGAGAATATACAACAAGCCCAGAATCAACAGAAATTGTATGCTAATTAGCACCGAATAGAGCGTAGCTTCGAGGTAGGGGATATGGTTTACTTGAGGCTACAACCATATAGATAGTCATCGCTCAAGAAGAGCGGAGCTAAAAAGTTGAAACCTAGATTTTATGGTCCCTACAGGGTGATTCGCAAAGTGGACAAAGTCGCCTATGAGCTTGAGCTTCCAAAGGGCAATCGAGTGCACAATGTGTTTCATGTGTCTAGGCTTAAGAAAGCCATTGGTCAGAATGTAGTGCCTTTTGTAGATTTACCCCCTTTGGATGAGGAGGGGAAGCTTGTGTTAGTACCCGAGGCTATTCTAAACACCAGAGAGAGGAAGCTTAGAAACATGATAGTGAAGGAGTATTTGATCAGATGGAGAGACCTGCTAGAGGAAGATTCTACATGGGAGAGTGAGCAGGTTATTCAGTAGGCTGGACTAAGATTGCTTGAGGACAAGCAATTTCAAGGGGGGCAGACTATAATGTCCCCATTTTAGTAGTTGACCAAGCGTGTGTGCATTAGCCTTGTTCTACATGGTCTCGAGGGTTAACAAAGGGTTTAATGGGATCTTGGAGTGTTTTGACCTAGTCATTTCTAGTTTGGGCCAAAATGAAGTTGATTTACTCAGTTTCAAGCATACTTACTATTTTTAGTAAGTCGGCAGGACACAGTGCAGGTCAATTTTGGTGATTGGATTTGATACTCCTCGATGAGAGCTTTCCAATGAGCTATCACTTGCATTATTCGGAGTTCGATTGCTAATACATTTTAATGCCTGAAGTTTTATTAAAGTAATGTCTAATTTAATTGTAAAATATTAAAGTGTTACTTTAATATTTATTTTATGGGGATGTGTACCCAAGGGAGACATAAGGGGTATTTTAATATATGTTTTATATACTACACATCTTTTATCCCACATTGCCCATATGAGTTGAGCGGACCCTTGAAAATAGAATAAAATGAAGCATTTGTGGCTTCATTAGCCAGGTTGAATATGAGCAGAAATTGGTGTGTGAGTTGCAGCTCCGTTCTTGGCATTTGAGGACATCTATCCTCTCTTGTAACATTCTATACGTCATTCCCTTGGGGTTTGGCCTTTGGAATTCTTTGTTATTGGCTTCATTATCAGGCAATTTAGTTGCATTTTCAGCTATAGGCAGATTTGGTTTTTTGCACATATCTTCTTCACTACTTTTTTGACGCTTATGTCACTTTGAGGGAATGATATTATGAAGGTAGTGGACTAATTGAAGGACAAAGCACTATAGCAGCAAGTTCGAAAGCATGGGCTGGAGTATTATGTCAATACTGCTGAAGTAATTAGTGAGTTGATTAATCTGCCATGTATTTGGTTTTATGAATTCTGAAAATAACATTTTATTAGCAGCAGTTCATTTCCACTTTGCATATTATTGTAGTTTCTTTCTTGTTTATGTTGCATGATACCAATTCCATGCACAAAACACAACAAACAAATAAATGTCTGATTTCCAGAGTTATAAGGGGTTAAAACATTAAATGGAGAAATAAGAGGTTGAATGTAAACTATTTGACATAATTCCTTTCAGCAAATTGGTTTAATTTTTTGGGACATTCAGGGGTGTCCATTACAATAAGGAAGATATTGGTGCCCAAAAAATTGTCATTAACCCTTAAGGTTTCACAATTTTCTATACTAATATGAGGATCACAGGAAGATTGAGCAATCAACAGCAATCAAACAACAAATAAACAAGTAGAATAAATGCCATAAACAACAAATCTTCTTATAATCAAGGCTTGAATGATTGTGAAAATTGGTGCCCAGATTTGGAAGAGACCAATTCACTCAATGCAGGCATGAATCCGAACATGAGGAAATGATCATGAAATAGAAAGGTGTCCAAATTTATTTACTAAAATGAATGGATCTATTATGGAGAACTGTTTATTTATACAAAAATGAAAAAAAGTAAAAACATTTAACTCGTGCAGGCCTATGAATCCTACTGCCCACTACTGTCATGCGTACAGCATCTGGTTAAAAACCTCTGCAACAATATTATAATTGCTTCAAAGGGTGCTTCTTAATATATGGTAAACTTTTTATTATTAATAATAAAATTTTAACTATATATATATATGTGTGTGTGTGTGTGTGTGTGTGTGTGTGTGTGTGTGTAGTTCATATACACATACACACACACATATATATATATATACATACACACATACATACATATATATATATATATATATACACATATATATATATATATACATACATATATACATATATATATATATATATACATATATATATATATGTGTGTGTATATATATATATATATGTGTATATATATGTATATATATGTATATATGTATGTATATATATATGTATGTGTGTATATATATATATATATGTATATATGTATGTATATATATATATATATATATATATATATATATATATATATATATATATATATATATATATATATATATATATATATATATATATAGTTCCAATCAGTTAAACCAAATAGAAAATAAAATGGACTCCTGAGTGTATGGATAATCATTATAGTGGCAATGGGCTTGCTTTCTTCATGACATCTCCGGCAATTGGTTTTGAAGTTTTGTACAAAGATGGACGATGGCTCAACCTTTTCTTTTAATCCCAAAAATAGTGATTAGTTAACCAACATGCTTGTAGCTGTAATATTCAACACTTATAAAAGTTACTGGAAAGAAACTAACCTCAAAAATGAGAATCACAATCAAATTGGAATTGATGTCAATAATATTACATGAATTAAGTGTCTAATTTGGAACCAACACCAATGAATTAAAAAAAAAATACCAAATTCATGTACAACTAGTAGATATATCATGTCATGGCTTTGTAGTTAGCAGGCCATGGCTCTATAGTTAGCTGGCCATAGCTCTGCCACTCTTAACAGCGGCTACTTTTTTTGGATAAATTGCTGGTAAGAAGTTTGCTTTAGGTTTGAATTATATTGAGTTTAATTTAAGTTAAATTTTTATTATAATTTAAAATGCTCTCCACTCAGCCATTCATTAATGCCACGGTTTGTAAAGTTGATTTCCAAAATTGTCAATGGAGTTTTATGACAATGTTATTTGTGAATAAGGTTTTGAAAGTAGTTGTTAATAGAAATTTATCAATACGTATAATATCATTGATAATTAATTGATATTAATATTAAATGTTAGTTAATATTAATATTATTAAATGTTAGTTTATATATATATATATATATATATATATATATATATATATATATATATATATATATATATTGTTACAAATATAATAAAGATTATTGAATGTTATTATATTGTTTTTAGATTAATGATAATCTAATATAAATTATTATTATTATGATCATGAGATATAATAATAATATTTATTCATTATCGTTAATTAAGTTATTATTAAGTGATTCAGGTTCGTAATGGCGATTTATATACTCTATTAATTAATCTAATTAAGTGGGAATTAATTAGGATTGAATAATAAGAGGAGTTGTTAATTTAAGTTTTGAAATTATTATAATATTGATTCAAGATTAACTTCTTGATATTCAAAGTGCATTACTTTAATGATTCAAACAAATAGAATTTGTTTGAAGGCAAGATAAATGGGAAGTATTTAATGGAAGTTAATTCAATTTATCATGATAATGATTTGTAATAAAATTGGAATTTAAATCATTAAGAGATTATTAATCTTAATGATTTAAGTTAATCAAACATATAACGTTAGTTGATTGGACTTCAAATATTTCGGGGGTTGAACCTTAATTTATGCAGTTATAGGGTAAAAGAGAGTTTTCTCACTTGATAACAAACCCTAATAATCATTATACTCTATTTATACACATGTTGATCTGTATTTGAAAATGAGAACCTTAGTGAATCTAATAATCATTGAGATATTAATATAGTTATGTTAATTAATTTGGCCATTAAGTTATACAGTGGAGTTAAATTTAGTTGATTATATGATGAGATGATGAGGTACTCTATATTTCATGATGATTATTTAGTGTTTTTAGATATTGATTATGATTAGTTTGATGGTTTAATATCATATGTGTTTTCTTATGGATACTTACCCCATACTACATGTGTGTGTGTTTGTGTTATGGGGTTTTGGAGTTGACTAGATTGTTGACCAATCTTAGGTTGTTACCAGAGGCTCAAGGATTATGAAATGTGATCTCATGCTGATGTTATTTGATCTCGATCTTTCTAAACCCAACCATGGTAATATGATGGTATGCTCTATGAGATGTTTATATTTATCGTTCATTGATGTTTTTCAATCTTCTTGTGTGAAGTTGAGGTGTATGTATTTGAGATACTTGACTTAACCATTTTTGAGTCATCGACCAGTAATACTTGGATTACTTTCCAGTCGCCTTGATGGGACTGAAGTGTTTGTTTTGATCTTGATGATGCCATTTTGTGACATGTTTGACTTGACCATTTTGGAGTCTTCGATCAATATTATTTGCTTTGAGATGCCTTTTTGGTTACTTGTTGAGAACCGATGGATGTTGTGATTTATCATTGATATGGATATTGAGATTTATTTTGGAATACTATAGAGTTGCTCGATGAGGACCAATGGATATTGTGATTATCATTGATACCTTTAGTTGCCAATAGAGAACTATTGTGGTCATGATTATCAATGGATGCTTTTCAGTTGCTCATGGAGATTTGATGTTCTTATTGTGGATTATTTTTTGATGCTTTTCAGTTGGTTGTTCAGGACTAAGGTGATTTTATGTGATTATGGATTTGTGCTTTTATTGAGCCTAGGGTAGGTTATCTACATGTAGTGTCAGGAAGTGGCTTACAATGGGGGCTAAGGCCCTAAGTGGCTACCAGGGTAACTCATTATAAGTTATTTAATAAGTGAAAACATTTAAACTAAATAGGGATCAAAATGAACCTAATAAGATAATTGTGTGTTCTCGCCCATGTCTCAAGTGCTAGTATAGACTAGGATGGGAGTAGAGAGAATGCTTGGTTGCGATCTTGCATTTCGTAGTATGCCTCGTCAGTATGAGAGGATACTAGTGGCTGCATAGGGATCACTAGGGGGCTGGGGTCTATTGAGAGACTACCAGGGTTGTATATGAGAAATATGTTAGCAAGTAATACTAATCTATTCAAAAACAAAAGCATTAACTAGCATAAAAATCATAACATATGAGATAGACAAAGTGAAACCCTCAAATGAGAATATGAGCCATGGAATGGCTCTCCCAATGAGGATGGTCACTTGATTTAGGGATGAGTCTATTATGTGGATGTGGGATGTATGCTCAAGATACTCAAACTATGCTTCAATGGAGATGGAAAATGGAAAATTAGTAGCTTTGTGAGCTCTCAATTTGGCATTATAAGGGTATGGTGAAAGGCTTTGTTTCTTAAACTAGCATTATAACTTTGGCTTAAAGGTTGTGATGAAATGGCTTGGGAGGGGATCTAATTTATAGGCCAAGGGCTTGAGGGATGGAGGGTTAAGATGAAAGGATGGATGAAAGCTTATGGAGGGCTCAGATTGTATGAGAGGAAAGCATATGGATTGTGCTTGTTTAGCACCAATTAGGGAGTGACACATGTCACAGGGTGAGTGGATGGAGGAAAGGGCAAGGATGAGTCAACAACGGAGGCTCAAGGCCTTAAATGGCCCTCATAAGTGCTTGTAAGAGCATTCATTGGGCTTGTAAGAGTCTTTATGGCCTTGTAAGAGCATTGAAGGCATATGGTTGGAATATTTTAGAGGGAGTTGAGATTGTTGACTTTTCTTGACTTAGGAAAGTCTTAAGCTTGCTTAGGGAATGTGACAAGGTTAGGGGGGGATTAGGCTTAGGTTTTAAGATTAGATTAAGGATGTTAGAGATGTGCAAGTGGATGGCATTCATGAGGGTGGGTGAGTTAGTGGCTAAGCAAGGTTAGTATGGGTGGATGGGGTGGATTAGGCTAAATGGAGGATTTAGGATAGGTTAGGGGTTATTATATTTGAGGGCTTTATTTATCAAATAGATTTATTTAATAAATGAGAGTTTTGAAATTAGATAGGAGAATAGGATTAATTGATAAATAATGGGTTATTTGATTTGCCAATTAGGACTATAGATGATCAATTAAATTAATCAGCTAGGGGATGGCAAAGGATTAATTAAATAGGAATTTAATTAATGATGCCTTTTAGAGATAGCTAAATAAGATTACCGAAGTAGTGTAATCAGATTTAGGTGTCTACAAGGGTAACTCTACCATGATTCATGCAATGACACTTTCCCGTTTACATAGTAGGCTTCCTACGTGTTTTGTGTGCCTCTGGGTATAGGTGTTGACCCTTTATGATGGAACCTTGAGTTAGTATACTTTTAGGATTCTTAGACTTAGAGAGTACTTGTGTTATGTGATTTGATATCATGTTTGGGACTTGAGACTATCTCCTTAGCATGGTGGGAGTGGGCCATTTAGGTTCCACGCGGTCAGGTGGTAGTGCTTTTTCACTCTGACCATTTGAGAACCATCCATAGACACCGTGGTTGGAGTATTCTTTGTTGGTATTTATCTTCATTCAATTCTTAGATCTTATGATGGATGTTATTTACTAGTATGTTTCTTTATATTGATGATTAGCATGTGATAGATGATGTTATCTTCTTTGTAGGATCATCTTATGTTTTATTCTTGCATGTTAGATTTCTTTATGCTTATGTTGTAGCATGTTTTAGGAGTGGCATCCCTATTTTGATAGTATTGATGATCTCTTCGGTGGCTTGGGATGCTACGCGCGAGGGATGGCTAGGGCCCACGATGGTCTAATGATGCTATTGACGGTTGGGAGGAACTGTGCACTTACTTAGTTGTGTTTTATGATGGATGGATATCTTTTATGATGGTTGTTATATCTTTATTAATAGATGGATGTATCATGTATGTTAATGGTTTCATTTACTTTATTGCACTTGTATCATGGATTCAATGTGAATGATGTATCTTTATGTTTATATATGTATAATCTTTTAAGCTTTTCATACCTTGTGACATATATAGTGGATGATTGAGCATTCTGAATTTAATTGCCAAGAGGCATTCAGAAAAAATGTATATTATGGACATTGGACTTTTTAAATTATTCTCTATTGTGGATGTGGTAGTTGTTAGACTTAGTATTAATTAGATTAAATGTGACTCAATATCTTGGGATCCTTAAGGAATGTAACCTGTTATGTATGCTTATAGTTGATTGTATGTTATTGCTTCTGCTACTACGTGTTTGATGTGAATGGTTTATCTTTCATGATAAAAAAGAAATTGTTTGGCAAATTTAGTAAAAATTTAGATTAATTCTTTTGAATTCTTTGGCGGAGCGTTACATTTTCAATTTTGTAATTTCTGATATGTACTTTGGGCACCTAGACTGTGTTAAAAATATGCCAAGAATTCCCAGACTTCTGAATTTTCCCTATGTTTTGTAAAGTTTTTTTTTTTGAGATTAATGTGAATATAATGTTTAGATTTTCTCTACTGCATTTGATATTTTATAAAAACCCGTTTAGTGGTCTTCCATCATCAATTTTCCTGTTATAAGTCATTGGCTATTGACAAGGCATTGAAAAATCGTTATACAGAAACAAAACTGTAGCTCCCCTATTTGGGAGATTCAATTTGGCCTCTACATGTCATTTTACTAGTATTTCCTGATTCTCTTTAGGAGTACTTGACAACAATATCAGTTGATTATGCAAATTGCGGTATCATCATTCTGATTTCCGTCGTGTTTGTTTTCAATTTGTGATTTCACAAGTATCTATTGCTTCAAACATCCATATTGAACTATTGCTGCAACATCCATATTCGTTTCTTCTAGAATCAAAATAATCAATGGTGTTTATGATTTGAAATTCAACCCACTACAATCAAACATTTAAGTGTCTAAGATAAATTTTTATCAAAATTCGACTTTCACTCAATAAAGAGTTTTGAACCATTCCTCCAACAATACCCCTGATCAATTTTATTCCACAATCAAAACTCAATGGTCATACTTGAGATAATTGAACACGAATTTAGGCCACTAGTCTTTTGGTTCTGCAAGTGATGGGAACAAAGAATGGAACCTTAACTATGATTACTGTAATAAGTTAATTTCCATTCCCCTTCCCAAAATGAACTGTCATTAGCCAATATTCGAACCTTCATTGTTCAGAGCGTTCTTACGTTTGAATCAAATTCAATAAAACAAATATATAATGTTATTGTCGAGGAAATGTTAATTTAGGCCTTAAAAACATTGTTTTAATTCTGTTGTAGTGTTCATTCACTTGCACAAGATATGCAATTTATTCATACAGAATTTTGGATTCCACTCTTTTCTCTTAAAGCCATCACTTTGATTTCAACATGTCGAAAGAGAAGCTCATGTAATTTATGTTGCATTTTTGAGCCATTTTAACCATGGACAAGGATGCTATGGAGGGAACTACGGTTCCCAATTTTGAGCAGCAGGAGCTTAATTGGAAATTAAAACATATGAAACCTATCTCATTTACTGATATCATTTCAATTTCTATCTAATAAAATAGAATCCTGTGTAAGCTATGCTACTATTCTAAGACATTCAAAGCTTACACAGGGTCTTGTAGATGGAGTAGGTCAACTAATTAACTCTTATTTTTAAAAATTGGTATGGTTGTAGGTCAAATGCATGCGAGTGATTTCACATTTACAACTAATTTCATTTCATATGAACAGATTCAAGGTTAGAAGAGTGTATAATATAGGATCAATCTTAGACTTGCAAAATATGGTATTTGAACATTTCAGATTTGTGTTGTGTTTTATGCTTATTTGGAGATGTCATTTTTTATTCACAATATTGTTGAAACTAGTAATCATTGAAAGCTTATTCAAACTGTATTAATGATGGGATCAATTATACAGTCACAACATATGGTATTTGAAAAATTTAAGGAGTATGGTATCACTGTAGTTTTAACCGTTTGGTGATGTTGCTTATGCAAAATATTTTTTTGAAAGTCATTTCTACAAGCCACTCATTTATCACATGAAATGTCTGGAAATGAGGAAATATGTTATTCCTTACAGTCCTAGGTATGCTATGGAAATATATGTTGTAACAGGTAGCATGCCAAGACTATTACCAAGGAAGGGCACTGTCAATGGTTCCAAATCATTGAGCAATGGGTGCATATTGTATGGTGTTTCTCCAAACACCCAACACCCATGAAAATAAATCATCTAAAGCCAAACTGCCAAAAGTATCATCCACCTATTTGGTTTCACCTTCAATGAAGGGAAACCTTCATATACGTGCTTATCAACTTTTATTTCCTTTGGGCTTACAAATTCCCTACTAAGATTTGAACTGATTGGCGAAAATGTTCTCAAATTTTTATGCTCTCCTCGACAAGAAAAAATCCTAATTTGTGATGTGGGCTTCTCATTTTCTTTTTAGATTTTCTTGATAGAGAACAATGAAGGTGTAGTACATCCATGACTAAGAATATTAGAAGTTGCTACTCTTGTCCCCAACTCTTTGCATAATTTTGCCCATTTCTGTGCTGCATACAGCTAGGACATTGTAACTTTTCCAACTGATACAAATAAGAATCATTAGTTAATACCGAACTCTTTCAGGAAGGATTTCATCTGTTGAGATCATTTGGTGATCTAAGAATAGTTACAAATTATTCGAGCACACTCTAATCAAGAGGCAGTCCTGAAGTTTGAAATTTAATTATTACCATTTTGGCGTTAATCATAAAACTGTAGTAGAATAGGAATTTGTAAATCTTGTTGTAGATCATTTCTTAAATCAGTTTTTCTTTGTATTTGGCAGCCCTTCAGACTACAATAATGTGTAATGGTAAATTTCTGGAAACAATCATTTTTATTCTAAAGTTTTCCCAGCTAAGCAATATGGTGTTCATGTTTTTTAAATCAACTTTCTTTTGTATTTATCAGCTCATCAGGCAACAAGAATGTGCAGTGGTATATAGTCAGAAACATTATTTTGTTTATGAAGTTTTCCTAGTTGATTCATGAATGCAATTCATTTTGGATTCGTTGATTTCATATGTCCAAGTACTTCTTCCACTCTTTACTTTCATTAATCTAGATTATCAAGTGTGGATTCAATAATAAGCTAAAAGAAAGTTTATATAGTCAGATATGAAAGGAAGAAAAGAAAATAGTATGTATTTTTAATTCATTTCTCTTATCATATTGAATCATGAGACTATTCCAACTCTTAAATACTGAACATTACAAATTGGAATATATTTTAGCTGTTCTAAAAAATTCTCTTAATTTTTCTCTCTTTCCTTCCTACCTATTCTGACAAACACAAACGCTACTAATATTGTTCCTCACTAGTAACTATAATTGTCAAGTTATTTATTTTTTCTATTATTAATATTTATGTCATTGACTTTTAAAAAAAAATTCTACACCGACTTGACCTAAGGGGATAAATCTCCAATTTTTAGTGTTAAAAAATGCTTCTGAAAATAACATGCTGTACATTTAGATGAATTAAAAGCAAGAAAATTTTGAGGCGTGATTTTTAAACGGAGAAAACCCGTCCACACAATACTCTTAGTCTCAAGTAAGACAAAACAAAGACCGATCAAGGCAAAGGCAAACCAAAGGCTCTGCTAATAATTTTATCAATGTACCTACGAATACACTGTCTAGAAATGAGAAAACGACTCAAAAAGTCGGCTGAAGGAGACTGAAAATCGAAAACATTTAGCAAAATGCTTCTGATAATAAATATGTTAGAAACGAGTTACGATTCAACAAATCGGCTGAACGAGTTACGATTCAACATTTAGCAACTGCATTGCTTCTCAAAATAAATTTGTTTATTTTTCCTGAAATTAACCTAGCTGTACATTTCTATGGATGTAAAGCAAGAAAAGAAAAATCTGTGGCATGCTTTTAAGGGGAGAAAATCCCTTCCGCGAACGCTTTGCTCACGGACTTCTCTTTCAGAGCGATTTTCTCACCCCAAACAATTTTAACAGTGGAGGACTCAAAATATTCTGAAACTCCCTCTTTAAGCCGCTTCATTAACGCTGCCATTTGCGATTCAGATTGAGAGTCGGCATTCTCCTTTTCTGATTTTGGCTTCTGCAGCTCCTGCTTACTGGCAAACTGTTGAGCGATCATCAGTCCAAATTCTGGCATTTTCAGCTCTAAGCGGATGTCAAGGCACAGGGTAATTATCTCAAACTGTGAATGACAAAACTGAAGCGGGATGTTTCCATTTATAGAGAGCGAGCAAATACGATGCTTCTGCCACGTGTCCCACTAGAGTTGCAAAACGGGAAGCTTCAATCCAACGGTGTGAAAACCATGGATGAGGAGCGGAGGTTTCGGTAAGAAGAGGACAATGTATTTTAATATCCAGGAAATGACGCGTGGAAGTCGACAACGTGAAAAAGGTATTTTGGAGTGGAGAAAACAAGAAATATGGGAAACCGTGTGCCCGGGTACAAACCTAACTTATTGTCGATAAATAATTTTAGGGATGCGGCTATTTTCTTGACAGAATGTATCTCTCATCAAAATTCAAAAAATCAGATTCATTTGTTTTTCATAATTTACATGTTTTATAATTAAAAATAATCAAAAAAATTGAGAAAAAATTACTGTGTTTTCAGAGATCCTTTTGGTGCATTCTATCTATAGCTGTCGCCTAACTTTAGAAGGAAGGATAAGAATTTGTTAGGAAATTGTGATTTTTTATGTCATGTTGATGGAAAAGAGTCCTAAAAATGATAAAACATGTATTCAATCTCTAATTACAGTAATATTATTTTCTAGATTTTTTTAAAATAATTCGTTTATTTGTAGATCATTATTAGAATATTTCATTGTGACTAATGGGGCATTTGAACATAACTTCAAAATGACCATTTTTTGATAACTTGGTCTATACTAATAGAGATTCTTGAAATCACAAATTTTGAAACCTTAGCTTCAATAGTTGATTCACATAAATATACATACTGAAAAAATCATCAAAATTTGACATATAATTTAGAATTCGTAGGCATACAAAGGTTAGAGTGTGCAGGGCCCTTTCCCCTAAATCAATTGTTGTTTTTATTATTAAAATATATTTAATAGGTCCTTGATATAAGATTAGGATTGAAAGATATTCATTTTGATGAGTAGGAGATATTTTGTAAAGCAATTTAAATTGTGACATTACTACATGATTCTACTAATTAGTTTTTGATATTGATGCTCATAGAGGTTAAGAAATAGAACTTCCCTAGAGATCACCAATCTCATATTTACTCTTCATAGTTTCCTTCAAAGTTAAGCCTATTTTTCTTGCAACTCCATTTGTTAAAAAAAATAACAAGTGGTAGTGCCTTATGAACCATTTGTTATAAATCTCCTCATGAATTTAAAATCATTCATTATAAATCCCCTCATCAATTTTAAAATTTGGAGATATTTATCACAATCTATGTAGTTTTTTAGTCAAACACATTGACTCATCTTTCATTGCTAGTGGTTCAACAAAAACCCTTCTCTTGTGAGAATAGATGAAACACTTATTGCATCTAGGTGATACTCATAGAGTTGAAGCATTAGGAGGTTACCCATCCTGGTACTGCAAAAGTTGTCTAAAATATTATCATGGTTTCATTTCTTTTATAGTTGCATAGGTATATGATAAGTAGATACATTTCTCACAACAAAGTCAAATTATGATATTGGGCTCAAGATAGACTAGTACTAAGATGGGTGACCTATGAGAAATCTGCCTCATGAAACATGAGTCAACAAGTTAAACTCAAAAACTATACTCCATAGATCTAATTTTAAATGAAAAAATAATAATTGTAGAAATAGAAGTATAGAAGTAAATAGAGCTACCAAGAATAAAAATTCTATTTTGAGTCTAACCGAGTTTAACAAATGATAATATTTAATTTCAATAAATAATGATAATTTTTTGATCTTTTTTTATTTCTTGGTACTAATTTTTTTATTTTATTAATAGCATTAAGTTTATATACATATGTAGCTTCTCAGAACATCTTTCATGAGGTTCTACATTCATGATTACATCATTGATCATTACAAATCCTACCAAAACAACATTCTTAACCAACATTACAATTGTTACTTTTTTCCAAAAGAACATGTAGGTCATCTAAATTAAACTTGCATAACCCTACTAGACATCACATTTGCCTAATCTTGTTGCATTACAGTTTTCTTAGACATGCATTCATCCTTACCAATCTTTGTAACACCATTCCTTCAAGTAGTTACGAAAAACTCCACTAGTTCTCCTCCAAAAGCTCAACCACTAAATGCATGTTTGAATACATTTATCTTCTTCAAGGGTACACCCTTCAACCATTGTCGACATGGAAAAATTTTTCTTCCCTTTCAAACCTAGTTTTTAAATAATAGATTGGAAAGCTTAACAATCATCATAAGATAACATAGAAAATTCATTTATACCAAAGCATCGTGGAAAGCAACACAAAAAATAAGAACAACCAAATAAACACCATCACATTCTTAAAACCACTTAAGGGCTAGCAAGAGATGTGAACTCACCTTAGGTTTGGAGGAATGAATCCCACAATTCTCTCATCTACTAGTACATTTAAATTGCACTCCTCACTCCAAGACTTGTCATCTTTGACCTTTTGTGGGTCCTCCACCCTAGCCTTAAGTTGTTCTTACAAATCTAGATCATCTTCCAACCACCAATTTGCCCACTCCTTCATGGATTGACCTAATGATCAGGATGTGTTCCATGATCAATAGTTTTAATCTATATCAACCCTTTTGTGCTTGCTTGAACCTCAAGTACCTCTTGATCTCAATTAATCACTAGATAAAAGGTGTGATTTTTGTACTTGTGATATTTTCTATTTTGGTTTCCTTCTCTCCTAGTGGAACAAATCCCATCCAAGGATTGAAATTTTTTAGGATTTCTTCCATGCCCATGAGGTATAGGGCTAGAACAATTTATTGATGTGATGAACTAAACTCTTTCCTTTTTCCCCCAAGTTGTAGTACCCAAGCCATTATCATCAAATAAATATCAGTGTTGGTTCAGTGCTTGTTCTCCAATTTAAAAAAATAGATAAGAATTCTCTGATTAGAAACTCAATTGCATCTACAAGTCTCTTGTGCCTGAATTCAAACATTTGTTCTACTCTTCTCTTCTTTGTCACTCCATGGAAGGGGTGTTGTTGTCTATCACAGGTTAGTCTCAAAGAAAACTCCATGAAAATCCTACCCTTCACCACTATAATTCTGACTATAAGGGTTTTCCTTTGAGTACAAGTTATTTGCAATGCGAGGTGACATAATAAGTGCTAATAAGGACACATCTCATCTTTATTAAATACTAAATGTTGCACATAACTCAACAAGCATGTCACCTCACACCTAATTTCCTTTTGGGATGTCACACATTCTTTAGTTATTTCCAAGGGTTTATTTCCCCATCCAAATGTGGGGTTAAGTCGTTGAAATTCTCCACAACCACTTCATTTAAACTCAAAGTTACTTCCAAATGGACATTCAGTCAGCTTCCACATTTCCCATTCTTTTAATGTGTGAGATTTTGAAATCCTCTAAAGAGGTTAGCTCTTGTCTTATATTGGAGATGTAGTCAATGTAATTGCCAAGTTTCCAATGAACCTTTTTATTATTACACTTATGATTATGAGGTAGTCCCCTTCCACTTGTAGTTTGGTCACCCCTATCTTTTAGAAGCTATGATTTGCAACATTATTAGTTGCATCCTGTAATATTGTGCCTTAATGCAATAAGGTCCTCATTAGCACCTCTAATGATAAAATCTATGCCTGGGGAACCTAAATTTCCTTTTGAGACCCCATCAAAATTACATTTCCACCTTCTTTCCTATGGTTTTACTGAATAATAGGCTTCCACAAATCACAAGTGAGATTAACCTCATCAGATCCATTCATAGGCATTAATTATTTGATATTGACTTCAATCTATTATCCATAAAAAAAAAAATGCAATGAATTCATCTGGAAAACAATCTGTGAAGAATGAAACTGAATAAACAGTTAGAATTAATACATGCTTTCAAGAGAAAGCTTGATAATATAGCTAGATATCATAGAACATTTCTTATTATTGTATAAAGATAAAATCACACAGTATCTTTCTATTTTTAATTTCTCTTATTTTTTAGTTAGAATTTGCACCATGCTTAGGTTAATAACTTTTATTCTCGTGACTACTTACAAATGTTTTATTTGTGATGACTATTTGTTTGTCTATGTAAAAGATAATACACAAAACTTAAAACTAAAATGTACCATGCATTAGTAGAACAATTATGCACATTTTTCTTCTAGCTAGTTACTGACATAAGAGAATGTTTTAAAATAGATGGGAAAAAACCTTTTAAAATTTAACTTCCTTGCTATACACCACTCTATTCCACTAAGTGTAAATTACTATTTTTATTTTATTTTATTCGGCATAATTGTATTAAACGTAGAACAAATCTTTCATTTTCTTTAAAAGGAGTGACATTGCAGCTTTGCTTTATTGTTTCTTTAGTTCTATATGAAAAGATTTGGAAATGTCTATTTTGACATGAATCCAATACAATCTAAAAGACAATTAGTTTAACAAAAACTCAGATGAATTTGTCATTAGTGTTATCAATAAAGAAGAAATGTATAATTTCCCAAAATAGAATGGAAAGAAGGAAAATGGAAATTTAAAAAAAAAACACTCAAAGCAAATATAATAAAATTAATTTTTTAAATAACGACAAGATATTTTTTATTATAATATAAAATCTTATTGTTAGTCGACTAACTTGAAGATTAATAACGATACGATCATATGCAAATTTAGTGAGAATTTCTAAAATCGTATTAATAATAATATGATCATATCTAAACTTTTTGAGAATTTAAATATATATTTATGACCAGTTTAATATTTTTATTACATTTGGTTGAGTAGTGAAACATGATTTTTTATTTAAAAGACATAATTGATCATTTTATTTTACCAATCATAATTTACTACTGTCTGTATTATTTTCTCAATCGCCAGTCGCCACCTTCCATATATAGTACGATTTACACTGAACAAATATTTTTGTTAAAATAAAAGAGAAAATTTCCCTACATTATAATAGATTTCTCTATAATAAAATCTTCGTACAAGAATATTGTATACAGACTGTATACAGTCTGGTGTTTGGAAACAAGCAATGTCCAATCAAGGCAAGAACAAACGAAAAGCTCTGTTAATAATTTAATAGAGCTACAGATGCATGGCTGCACGAGAGAAGAAATTGAAAAATTCTAGTGATTCAATGCTTCTGAAATTAACTCTCCAAGTATTTTCTGAATTTAACGTAGAGCTGTACATTTCTATGGATTAAAAGCAAGAGAAAACTATGTCGCGGATTTGAAAATCTGTGAACAGAAATGAAGTATACAGTTTTAAATAAGAGAATTTGGCACAAAAAATAGATCTGCTACGCCATAGACAAATCAATCAGTGATTAAAAATGCTTCTGAAAATAAATTAGTAATTAAAAATGCTTTTAAAATAAATTATAAGTGATTAAAAATGATTCGGAAAACAATTCCCCTAGTATTTTCTAGATTTAACTGAGCTGCACATTTTTGTGGATTAAATGCAAAAGATTCTGCGTTGCGGAATAAAAAATCTGTGTACACAAATATAATATACAGTCTTAAACAAGAGATTTTGAAAACAAAACAAAGATCGATCAACGCATAGACAGCTCAAAGGTCTGCAATAATTTTATCCATGTAGCTACGAATGTGCTGAATTACGATTTTAACAACTCGGCTTATCGAGACTAAAAATTGAAAGCATTCGGTGATCCATTTAAAAAATGAGTCTGAAAATGACTCTGTCAGTATTTTCTGAAATTAACCTAGCTGTACATTTCTATAGATTTAAAGCAAGAAAATTCTGCGACATAACTTTTTTAAGCAGAGAAAATCCCTTCCACGAACGCTTTGCTCAAAGACTTCTCTTTCCAAGTGATTTTCTCTCCCCAAACAACTTTAACAGTGGAGAACTGAAAACATTCTGAAATTCCCCCCTTGAGTCGCCTCAATAGCGCTGCCATTTCAGACGGATCAGAACGAAAGTCAGCGTTCTCTTTTTCTGCCTTTGGCTTCTGGAACTCCTTCTTCCTCGCATATTCTTCAGCGATCATCACTGCAAATTCCGCCATTTTAGCTTTTGTGATTTCTTTACAAAAACAGACAAGACTTTATACAGACTCCAAGACACACAGATATGATCTCAATTAAAGCTTTGCTGGTTACGACAAAAGTGAAGCTTGATGTTCCAATTTATAGAAAGCGAACAAAACAGTTTAAAACAGGATTCATCAATCCGGCGGTGGAAAAACCATGGATGAGGAGCGGAGGTTTTGAAAGCAGAGAAAAATAATGTAAACGTCAAATAAACAACGCGCGGAAACCGATCACAGTTTTCGGAGAGGTGAAATTATAGAATATTAGGAAACTGTGTGCCGTAGTAGAAAAATTTGTTTATTTATCGATGGAAGGATATGTTGTCTGCTAACCTGAAATAGAGTGCACGCAGTTTTGATTTATGGTAGATTGTGAAACCGTAGGCGGTAAGGCCACGTCAAACAAAAAATAGTTGGGACTGATTCGTGATGTAAAATATTTGATTAGTTTATATGATTTAATTGGTAAAGAGGATGGTATATTTAGTCCACACGTTATGTTATGTGGGAAAAAAAAAAATAGCAAACATAATACATTAGAAATTAAAAACCTTGAAAATTTAAGTCTATGGCTTTTTATTTATAGACAAATAAATAATAATTACAATACTGGTAGCTAGTTGAAATATTGAATGTGGATTTTGGAAGACATTTCTTGAAGCTTCTATTTATACTTTAGATCAGTGGCTAGTTAATGTAGAGAGGATATTGGATGACTTAAACATCACACATTAAGGCTTGATTCCTAAGCTAAAAGTGTTAAATAATCAAAGTTGACTTGTTTTTCTAAGCTTAATTTCTTCTTTAGTGTGTGATGTTTAAGAGCGGCGAGAGGATACACATGTTTAATATGGACTTCTAAACATTTCTTGTGTCAACCATGGTAGTTGGATACAATAATTAATTTATCTGAACAATATGGATATTGCTCATCGAAATTCAAGTTCTCCCATTGGATGGCCACTGCATAGGTAGGTAAATTTGTTTGTCTTTTTCTAATTGTTGCCTTTTCCTAGTTGCTATCTTCCACTGCCATCCTCTCTCTACTACCTCTTTTCCACAACATCAAACTAGCATTAGTTGTGGTAGGTTTTCAGATGGATTTGAATTTAGCCATTGAAAATCATTGTGTTTAATTTACATGATATAGGTTGATTTAAGAAAGGGCAATAAAGGTGACTTGAGAGCAGATGATGAGTGTTGCAAAGCCACTTGTATTTTACATGATGAAAAACATCAAAAGAAAATGCCCAAATTCTAGCATGATTTGAACCTTAGACCTATTGGATCTAGTGATATTAAGCACTTTTAGGCCATTGTCTACTTCAAGAAAGGTGCCATCATAGTCATTGCCTCCAAATTGCACTTGAGGGTTCAAATTATGGGCTTTCGATCACAAAAGACAAAAAAATATGGTTCATTGCATGCAAGGGCCTCCCCCCATGTGACCTTAATTAGAAAACACATCATTCACACTTGTATTTTTAATCACCATACCACTCCCTTCAAGCCCAATGACACCTCACAAGATCATACTAGAACTAAGGTTCAAAGGGCTTCCCAAAAATCCCATTGTTGTCAAAATGGCTCCCCATCTCCAATGGTCCATCCAAGACATTGGTTACATGATGCTCTTGATGTATCTTTTTGAGTATAATGATCAAGAAATATTGAAGGCAATTTGGATATAGGCTAAAGATGGTGGAAGGTTGAAAAAATGTGCAAGCATAGGAAAAGCACACAAATTATTCAAAATTTTGCCTTAGAAAAATGTTGTTTCATCTTCTAAAATGATTGCAGTAGATAGACAAAATAAATTTCTTAAAGAGACTCTAGAATTTTTCGAGCACATGCAATTGCCAAGTGTACAACCAAAATTGAAGCTTTGGATAATGCTATTAACATTCAACAAATATAAGGCCCCACCAAGGGATCCAAAAGAACTAACCTAAAGTTTTACTAAGTTTTCCAAACATTTTTTCTTTTAAATAATAAAATGTACAACAAACATAAAGTAGTGGAAGCAATAACATACAATCATACATAAGCAAACATAACAGATTACATTCCTTAAGGATCCCAAGACATTGAGTCACATTTAAATTTAATTAATACTAAGTCTAATAAATACCACATCCACATGAAAGAATAATTACAAGTCCAAGTCCATTTAAATAATATACATTTGTTACAAATGCCACTTGGCAATAAATTTTGGAATGCACAATCATCTATTGTACATGTCATAGGGTATGAAAGGTTGAAAGAATATACATTTATGAAATAGGTTGCATCATCCCTTTCAGATCCATTAAACAAAGTACAATAATAAAAATCATCCACCATAAAGATATAACCATCCATCATAATACACAAAGATAGAATGAAAGGAAAATCAGACAAGAAACTCTAGCTATGGCAACAACGAATGGATCTTAATGATAAGAGCAAAAAGCACTACCACCCGACCTCGTGGTAACCCAAAGAGGTCGACTCCCACTGCACTGAGGAGATATTCTCAAGTCCCAAATAGGATATCAATCCCAAAATCAAAAGTAATATCTACATCAAGGAAACCCTAAAAGTAATCTAACTCAAAGGTTCCAAGATAAATCAACATCTACACCCAGAGGCAAACACAGATATGCAGGAAATCTACTATGCAAGTGGGCAAGTGCCATCGCATGAATCAATGCTAGAGTTAAAATGACAATCTAATTTGACCATGACCCCTTAGTGAATTTATGTGGCACTAGTATCCTTTTGTACTGACAAGGCATACTAATGATGCATGGTCACAACCAAGAATTCCGTCTACTCCCATGCTAGTTTGTACTAGCACTTGAGGCATGGGCGAGAACATACAAAGACTCTTATTAGGTTCATTTTATTCCTATTTAGTGTAGTGTTTTCATTTATTAAACAACTTATAATGGGCTTCCTTGGCAGCCACTTTGGGCCCCAGCCTCCATTGCAAGTCACTTCCCGACATTATATATAGATAACCTACCCTAAGCTCATGAAATCACAAATCAAAGAATCATAGTATATTAGCTCAGTCATATACAAGTGACAAGAAAGCATCAAAAGATAATTCACAATAACCCATCAGTTCTTTACAAGCAATAGGAAAACATCCAAAAGATACTAATCAAAGACTCAAAAAGGTTAAGTCAAATATGTCATAACATCCATCTCGTTATCCCACAAGGACACTGAAAGCAATAACCAACAATATAACCAAACTCATCATAGAGCATACCAATCACATTACCATGGTTGAGTTTAAAAGATCAAGATCAATTCATCATAACATCACAAACACAAAACTCCCAAGCCTCTGGTAGACATCCTAAAACTGGTCAAACCCAAAATATAGACAACATACATATAAAAAAGTAGTTTCATAGTTTAGTTTGATTTTGAAAACACATAATTGAGTTAATATTAAGGTTAAGTTTTCATTTCAATGTATGTTTCATGTAGACAAGTTTCATGATTTACCCTTACAAATTAACCCATTTCTTATATTTGAATAAAATGCACAATTACCCTTATTTAATTATAAGTCAATTATTCCAAGATAATTTAAGGGTAATTATTTATTAAATTATTAAAATAATAATTATTGATTTTCCAATAAAATAATTATTGTTTTACTTAAATCCATATTACTAATGATAATATAAAATAAATTTAAAACTTAATTAAACAATATTCATCATTAATCAAACTTAATTATACTAGTTATAATTAAATTAATTAGTAATTATAAAATAAAAACTATATTAATATTTTATTAATTATTAATAAAACTATTAATAAATTCATTAATTAAAAATTAACTATATTTAAAATATATATCTAAAAATTCATTAATAATTAATAAAACTTTTTAATAAAATTATTAATTAACATTAAATAATAATAATAAAATTAAAAATTAAAAATTAAAAAAAAACTATAGCTGACTAATCTTTTAAAAGCTCATCGGCTTTACTACCAAGAGAGCCCTATTGTTGTGACATCAAGTGTACCTATTGTTCATGACAGTAGGTCTGTCGCTTGGCCTTTAATGGTTGTCGGTAGCCCCTTTGCTACCACTGCGGGGGAATGATGGGAAGTGGGGGCTTGGTACCTACCCACCAAAATATATTTATTTATTTAATTAATTTTTTAAAATAACAATTAAAACAGTCCCTGCCAAATTAAATTTCCCCTTCTGTGTGTGTGTGTGTGTGTGTGTGTGTGTGTGTGTGTGTGTGTGTGTGTGTGTAAATAGAATTTCTATCAATACTCTGATAGGAAAAAATACAACAAACTGATCAATTTTTCAATTTAAAATTTCCATTCCATTCAAATACCCTTCCTAGTGTAATTTTCAATTTTAAATCTATTGAAAGAGGTTTCTAATGATATTTAATCTTTCACATATAGAAGAAACCCACATGCATACCAGTAATTCCAAATTACAACATTGAAAGATTCGTCACAAAGAAATTTGAATAAACAATTCATAGTCACGAAGAAGATAGAAATATTTAAATAATGTAATTAACTGGGTGAATTAAAACACAAGAATCTACTTGGTTTAGATGCTAAAATCACAAACACCCAAAAGATTGTGAGAGAAATTTCTTCTCTCAAAACCTTTTCTCTGAAAATTCCTTCTCCAAAATTCTTAGTCCCTCAAAAATGGACCGTCAAATGCTAATAAGGAGTTCTCTCCTAAATTCGGGGCACTAATTGTGCAATCACCCCAGGGAACTCCTTGATCACAAATTTTTAACTCTTTATTACCTTTTTTGAAACTTCATGCATACTTTATGTAATTTTAAATATCCTTAAAAAATTAATATCTTTTTCACACTTTAATTTATTTTTGAAGCATTAATTGATAAAATATTTATTAACTTAAGAAATAATAATATTTAGCATTTATTTAAAAATGATTTCATAAATATATTATTATCAAATTAAATAAATATTATTATGATCTAAATTAAACTATAACTTTATCTTTAAATTTAATTCTTTTTATTTAATTAATTTTCAATTAATTGAATATAATTAAATATTAAAAAATATCATAATAATTTTTATTAAATTAATGATTAACTTAATCTTTTAATTTGGCTTAATTAATAGAAAAATACCAAAGACCTATAAGACGAAATATGAAAACTCATCATAAAGTACCACATACAAGATCAAACTCAAAGGTTATAATCACGAATTTATGTCACATGATGAATTTAGAAAGGTAATCATCTCAAATACTTGTCCTAATTTTCTATGGGTTTAAAGGTTAGGATTTGGACTCAAGAATTTTATCTCCCCTCTCTAACCATTGAGATATTGCAATAGGGTACACTCATCCTAGCAATTTAGGGAAGTCAATACTTAGTACTTGCAATCTGTATAAAATCTATGCATGTACAAACACATATATTCTAAACTAAATAGGCAATGGCAGGAAGTGGTGCATCATGTAGATCCTGACTAGCAGGTGACTACGACTCCCTTACTTAACCATATAAGAAATGTCATACATAAAGAAAACATACGTGCACACCATACACATGCAATATGGGGTAAGTATGCATAAGAAAACATGTATAATAATCTATCTAACTAATCATCATCAAATAACTAAAATCACCATAACAATCAACATCAAGGTATAATCATGCATACATGAAGTAAATAGTACCAAGTAGTCTCATCATAAAATCAACCAAGTGTGAAACAATATTTGATCATCTAAAAGATAATGCTACTAATCATCAAGCATAAACTAGCCTAAAAGAGTTCGGCAATAATAATAAAATGTAAACTAGGGGTAGGCACTACATCCACCCCCCTAGACTTAGGCTTACTCCTAGAAGCCTACAAGAATGGTAAATAAAAGTCAAAGAGTACTATCTACAATGTCAAACCAAAAATCTCATTTAAGAAGCTAATATGAATAAGTTAACTATGTATACACTTTCAATCACTTGGAGCAATATGATTATGGTTTAATAATAAACCAAAAACCCTATTGATCCAACATTTATCTTTTTAACAAATACTGATATAGATCCCCTAAAACACTCCAAACAAAAGATCAACATAATATTCATAAAAACAATCAAAGGCATACTACCTTAAAGCACAATCATAAAAAAATATGTTTGAAAATAAACTCAAGAGTTTTTCCTATCTTAGGTTTAAGTATATTTCAGTTTTGAAGTTTAAGTGTCCAAGTTTGAGAACATACAACTAATAGTTCAAGTTCTATTTTAGTTCAACTAGTTTTCAAGTTTCTAGTTTTGAAATGGATAAATATAGCAATTTAGGTTTCATTTCAATTTAACTACTACAAGTTTTTAGTTTTTAGTAGATATACATAATAGTTTAAATTTTGTTTTAGTTCAACTAGTTAACAACTAGTGGTGTTCCAATATTCGTGGAGCTCCAAATGTAGAACTCACACTCTGATACGAGATGTAACAACCCACCGAGGGATCCAAAAGAACTAACCTAAAGTTTTACTAAGTTTTCCAAACATTCTTTTTTAAAAAGAATGACATGTACAACAAACATAAAGTAGCAGAAGCAATAACATACAATCATGCATAAGTAAACATAACAGATTATATTCCTTAAGGATCCCAAGACGTTGAGTCACATTTAAATTTAATTAATACTAAGTCTAATAAATATGATGTCCACATGAAAGAATAATTACAAGTCCAAGTCCATTTAAACAATATACATTTGTTCCTAGTGCCACTTGGCAATAAATTTTGGAATGCACAATCATCCATTGTACATATCACAGGATATGAAAGGCTAAAAGAATATACATTTATGAAATAGGTTACATCATCCCTTTCAAATCCAGGAAACAAAGTACAACACAATAAGTAAAAATCATCCATCATAATACACAAAGATAGAATGAAAGGAAAAGTAGACAAGAAACCCTAGCCACGGAAACAATGGACAGATCTCAATGGTAAGAGAAAAATGTACTACCACTCAACCTCATGGTAACCCAAAAAGGTCCACTCCCACCACACTAAGGAGATAGTCTCAAGTCCCAAACAAGATATCAATCTCAAAATCGAAAGTAATATCTAAGTCAAGGAAACCCTAAAAGTAATCTAACTTAAAGATTCCAAGATAAATCAACATCTAGACCTAGAGGCAAACATAGACACATAGGAAATCTACTATGTAAGCAGGCAAGTGTCATCACACAAATAAATGCTAGAGTTACCCTAGCAATCTAACTTGAACCCGCCCCCCTAGTGACTCTATGCGGCACTAGTATCCTTTCGTACTAACAAGGAATGCTAACAATGCATGGTCGTAACCAAGCATTCTCTCTACTCCCATCTTAGTATTTACTAGCACTAGAGGCATGGGTGAGAACATATAAAGACCATTATTAGGTTCATTTTATTCCCATTTAGTGTAGTGTTTTCACTTATTAAACAACTTAGAATGGATTACCCTAGCAACCATTTCGGGCCTCGACCTCCATTGCAAGCCACTTCCTGACATTACATATAGATAACCTACTCTAAGCTCATGAAATCACAAATCAAAGAATCATAGTATATTCACTTAGTCCTATACAAGTAACTAGAAAAGCATAAAAGGATAATTCACAATAACCCATCAGTTCTTTACAAGCAACTGGAAAACATTGCAAAAATACTGATCGAAGACTCAAAAAGGTTAAATCAAATATGTCATAACATCCATCTCATTATCCCACAAGGACACTAAAAGTAATAACCAATAATTTAACCGAACTCATCATAAAGCATACCAATCACATTACCATGGTTGAGTTTAAAAGATCAAGATCAATTCATCATAATATCACAAACACAAAAGTCTCAAGCCTCTGGTAGACATCCTAAAATTGGTCAACACTCTAGTTAACCCAAACCCAAAACATAGACAACATATAGATAACATAGTAGTTTCATAGTTTGGTTTGATTTTGAAAACACATAGTTGAGTTAATAGTAAGGTTAAATTTCCATTTCAATGTATGTTTCATGTAGACAAGTTTCACAATTTACCCTTACAAATTAACCCATTTCTTATATTTGAATAAAATGCACAATTACCCTTATTTAACTATAAGTCAATTATTCCAAGATAATTTAAGGGTAATTATTTATTAAATTATTAAAATAATTATTATTGATTTTCAAATAAAATAATTATTGTTTTATAAAAATCAATATTACTAATAATAATAAAATAAATTTAAAACTCGATTAAACAATATTCATCATTAATCAAACTTAATTTTAATAGTTATGATTAAATTAATTAATAATTATAAAATAACAACTATATTAATATCTTGGCAAGAGCTTACAACACAATGGAAAATTGTGAGCCTCTTATCTCAGAGGTCTTGGTTCGAATCCACTCGACTTAAATAAATAAATAATAATAATTAATAAAAAACACATAATAATTAATCTTGGCTTTGACCTCTTATTGATTAAAAAAAAACTATATTAATATCTTATTAATTATTATTTATTAATAATTAATAAAACTATTAATAAATTCATTAATTAAAAATTAACTATATTTAAAATATATAAATTCATTAATAATTAAATTAATAATTAATAAAACTATTTAATAAAAGTATTAATTAACATTAAATAATAATAATAAATTTATAAAATAAAAATTTATAAAAATCTATAGCTAGCATATCTTTTAAAAGCTTATTGGCTTTGCTGGCACAGCAGCCATGCTACCATGACACTAGGCATACTTGTTGTTTACGATAGCAGGTCTACCTTGCAGCCTTTAATGGCTACTAATAGCCCCTTTGCTACTGCTGCAAGGGAATGGTGAGAGGTGGGGGTTTGCTAGCCCCACCTCCCCACCAATATATATATATATATATTTTAAATAACAATTAAAATAGTCCTCCCCCCAACAATTAAATTTTTGCTTTTCTATATATATATATAAACAAAATTTCTATCAATACTCTGATAGGAAAAATACAACGAATTTATCAATTCTTCAATTTAAAATTTCCATTTCGATTAGAACCCTTCCTAGTATAATTTTCAATTTTAAATCTATTGAAAGAGGGTTCTAATGATATTTAATCTTTCACGTATATAGAAGAAACCCACATGCATACCAATAATTCCAAATTACAATATTGAAAGATTCGTCACAAAAAAATTTAGATAAACAATTCACAATTGCGAAGAAGACAAGAATATTTAAATAATGTAATTAACCAGGTGAATCAAAACACAAGAATTTACCCGGTTCTGATGCTAAATTTGCAAACACCCAAAAGATTGTGAGAGAAATTCTTTCTCTCAAAACCTTCTTTTTGAAAATTCCTTCTCCGAAATTTTCAGTCCCTTGCAAATGGACTCTCAAATGCTAATAAGGAGTTCTGTCCTATATTTAGGGCACTGATTGTGCAATCACTCGAGGGAACTCCTTGGTCACAACTTTTTAACTCTTTATTATCTTTTTTGAAACTTCATGCATACATTATGCAATTTTAAATGTTCTTAATAAATTAATATCTTTTTCAATCTTTAATTTATTTTCAAAGCATTAATTGATAAAATATTTATTAACTCAAGTAATGATAATATTTAGCATTTATTTTAAAATGATCTCCTAAATATATTATTATTGAATTAAATTAATATTATTACACTCTAAAATTAAACTATAATTTTACCTTTAAATTTAATTCTTTTTATTTAATTAGTTTTCAATTAATTGAATATAATTAAATATTGAAAATATCATAATAATTTATATTAAATTAAATCATTAATTTAATCTTTTAATTTGACTTAATTAATAGAAAAATCACCAAAGACCTATAAGATGAAATGTGAAAACCCATCATAAAGTACCACATACAAGATCAAACTCAAAGGTTATAATCACGAATTTACGTCATACGACGAATTCAGAAAGGTAATCATCTCAAATATGTGTCCTAGTTTTCTAAGACAAATGGGTTTAAAGGTTAGGATTTGGACTCAAGAATTTATCTCCCTCTTTTACCATTGAGATATTGTGATAGTGTAGGCTCATCCTAGAAATTCAAGGAAATCAATACCTGGTACCTGCAATTTGCATAAAATCCATGCATGTACAAACACATATATTCTAAACTAAACAGGAAATGGTAGGAAGTGGTGCATCATGTAGATCCCGAATAGCAGGTGACTATGACTCCCTTCCTTAACCACATCAGAAACATCATACATAAAGAAAACATACATGCACACCATACACATGCGATATGGGGTAAGTATCCATAAGAAAACACATATAATAATCCATCGAACTAATCATCATCAAATAAATGAAATCACTGTAACAATCAACATCAAGGTATAATCATGCATACATGAAGTAAATAGTACCAAGTAGTCTCATCATAAAATCAACCAAGTATGAAACAATATCTGATAATCTTAAAGCTAATGCTACTAATCATTGAGCATAAACTGGCCTAAAAGAGTTTGGCAATAATAATTAAATGTAAACTAGGGGCAAGCACTACAACAAATGCAAAGGAGAGAAATTTTGTCAAAAATTGGAATTGTCTTACTATACATTTATCCAAATTCTAGAAGTGCAGAGATATGGACAATGAATTGTTTGACAAAATATCTCCAAGAATTTTAGTTTCAAGGAATGTTATAATTGTAGGATATTTAGAACATTGAGTTGCTGCAATCAACATTTGTAAAACCAAATTGGAGAACCTTTGGTAGATCCTTCTTACCTATCCATTTTTTTAAAAAGTCTTTTCATTTCACTATGCTACATTACTATGTTTATGCTATTGTACATTGGGTATGAACTTGAATGATAATAACTACAATATTCAAAAGCTTATTTTTTATTTTAATATGATTTTTTTACTTCACAAGTGTATCCTATGTCACATCTAAACAACAATAAATAGTCATCGAGTACATTTTATATAAAAGAACACTTGACTCATGGCTATACGAACTAGTGGAGGAAGCAACACATGACAATGCATCATAGTAATCAACACAAGTCAGTAGAAGAAATTAAGAAGCGTAATATGTGCCATTTTACTTTAACTCAACCTTTACCTTTTATTTAAGTATCTACAATTTCAAATGTGTTCATTCATCAACCTTATCAAATCTTTACAAGCTATTATCATCATCAAATAATTTTCACGATTTAACTGCACTAAGACAAACCTTTGAAGGTGTCTACAACACCATGCTATTTGAATACAAATTTCCATCATGTGTAGATAGTAGATTAGTAGAGGATGTTGTTGCAATCATTTAATAAATGCTAAAATAACAATGGACATCATCATACATTCAATGGGTTTTGTTACACAAAGTGAAATAGAATTATGTTCGCACTATCCTCTCTACATAGGGCACAAGAAATAAAAATCAAAAGTATGATGTTGAGTCGAATTCTTTCTCCTAATCTAGAATAATAGAATAATAGAAACCAATTCACATTAGTGGTTGAAAATATTCAATATATTCCTTATCTCACATCTCTTTGTTTGTAAATCAAGATTTGAAATCTTAAGCATATTTAATGTGCCAAATATGTTGCAAATTGGATTCTAAATTAAATGTTACACTAAAAAATAGAATCACAATCTACTGCATTTTTTTTACTTTAGATTTTGTTGAACCCAATACTTCTACATAATATAAATAATTACTTTACTTCTTATTTATATTCAAAACATAGCAAACTATATCCTAGTTCAAATTTTGGAAATGATATCAAAATATCACATTTCATAATTTTAAACCTTACAAAGGATAAATGATATCAACACTTATCTCTTTCTACATTTGTATATGGTACAAAATATCAATCTCTAGCCGAACTTTAACAACATGGATCTTCTATATTATTTATTTAGATCCATTATTGAGATAAATCTTACTTTATTTAGTGTAATCTCTAGCAAGGTGCACTTGCTTGTAATGAATTGAATCATTTGAGAGTCATCAAACATTTTTTTCCTATTTGCAAACATTACAAACTCTTGATCATATTTTTTTGGTTTTATTCAAAATCCCGAATTACTTGAAATTGGGTCAATGATTTTTCCAAACCTAATTATTTTTGGATTTGCCGAAAATGTGTAGAAGGTTTGCATTCATATGAAGTGAAATTTCTATATTTATCAAATTTGGAAAGAGCTTTTCATAATGCTTTCATGTAAATACAAGTACAACTAATAAAGTTGCACTTGAATTAGCTCATCTACAAGTGTTCTTGCCCATTGGAGCACTACACTTTGTATATTTGTTGGAGTTTTATAATCATATCCTTCTAAGAGTGATTAATCCCATTCTTAAGGGTTTATTATTTACATGGACATGTTCAATGCATATGGTAATGGTTTTATTACTTTTGTACTTCTCATCCTCCTCAACATAAATATCATAGTCATCATGTGTATCGTTCGTCCTAGAATTCTTACTTAGATTCATGTTAATCTTTATATTGCTTCCTCTTCTTTCTATAGTTATTTCTCCTAATAGTAATATTTATTTACCTTTGGATGTAAGAAAACTAGTATAAAAGGGACCCAAATAGCCAAGACATTCACAATTCTAAGGGAAATCCTAATAACCATGATCCACCTCTTTCTTGTGTTAGATCCATGGCTCATGGTACGTAACAGATCTAGTGCTTATTCTAAATTATATTTTGATAAGTTTTTAGAGATATTTTTGTGCCATCATAAATCATACTCACCTATAATTAGATTCTTAGTTAAGTCCTACTTTAGCATCCTTGGGAAATCATGTTCGGTATGCTTAATAAAACCTTGATTTCTCTAATCATTCTAGAATCCCACTCAAATTGGGACATTTGGAACAAACTTTGGGGCCTTTTACTAGGACTAAGTAGCCACAATCGACTTGGTATTAGATCAAATGACCACTAATCAATCAATTCCTCATGTTTTCCTCAAAATTTAAATCAAGGGTAGATCTCAAGGATTAAGTGGGAAAGCTAAATCCATGATGACCTTCTTTGAGTTTTAAGCCCCCTAAAATGATTGAGATATGTGTTTAAGAAACCCACCTCTCCTATTTGGACATTGCATGTATCCTAACAACAACAAGAGGATATGATAAGTGTTCAAGATCTCTCCTACACTTTTTCACGTCAAGCATCCTAAGGTAGATTTCAAGCATCTAAGGCATATATTTAAGGAAATCTTCTCCATTGTAGAAATATTATCTCATTCATTGAAGGCCAAGTATATGATACCTCAATCATGTTAGAATGTCCTTCTTCCAACTACATGAATATCAATTTGAATTGGTTCCTTCTAAAGTAGTAAAAATCAAATATAATGTCAATATTAAATATTTGAGTATTTGCAGAACTAAGTGTTTGTAGAAGGCATCCTTGATTCTACTCAACTATTTGAGACAATACATAAGTAACATTCAAGCATCTTCCAAATTTATTTTTGAAGGTAAAACCATTTCATTTTCAAATCTAACATCAACTTATCATTACCATGCATTCCTTAAATGCATATTTCATTTCAATTACAAGGCAACTTCCTCTTGACTATGATTTGACTAAGAATAAACCTTTTCTACCTTTTTTTTTTTCTATTTTTTTGTGTGTAAGTGTAGGTGAGATATTGTAGGACATTAGCAACAATATGAGGCTAGAAATAGAAAAAACAATAGGAATTTTTTTCCACTAATAACTTGGTCCCTCCAAATGCACTTCAAATATAATTTATAAGTTCTAGTCATTGTCTCAAGATTCTATTTTTTATAGCAAAATCAATGTGTATTATTTTTGTCAGTTTGTGCTTGTTGAAAGATAGACTCCTTCCCTATTTTGTCCTATATCTTGCATCCATCAGTCCATTTTTCCACAACACCTTTTATCCAAGTGAAGGATTAGTGCATCTCTTCTTGATCCTAACATGTCTTCCTTTCAAATGTGACTAAAAAGATCCCCTATGTCCCTATTTCTTTGTTATAGCTTTCTTATATGAACTTGCGGTGAGGATGTGATGTAATAGAAAATTGCATATGAAGTAATTTATATGAAACATTAATTATTGAAAAAATAATAATTATTTCTCATAGGTAAATTTATCCCAAGACACGTTTATTGGTCTACATCCCTTCTTATACACAATTCTAATTTTAACTCATTCTTAAATGTATGTCATGGGTTTTACTCTAGATTTCCCCCCTACAGGGAGAAAACAATGGGACGCATAGAATTGTAGGGTGAATCATATTGGCCCCACCCAATGTCGAGATCCACTTCCTAACAAGGTAAAGCCCAATCTATCTATGGCAGATATGGATGCTCCTCGGAGGCTTAGATCTTGATCTCTATAATCAATATTAGGCACAAGTTAACTTATGACAGCCCTACAATGAGTTGGTTGCATTTCTTGGGTATTTTGGTAAGGTACAAGTGCAAGACATTACCTAACACAGATCCATAATTAGTCATTAACAAACTCAAGACTTCCATTGCCTACTCTAGTAGAAGCCATGAATTGCATATAAGACTACCATTTAACATCCATTGATTTCAATATTTCATGTTCTACCTTCCCTCATCAAAACAAATACTCATTTTAACTTATCCTCAAGAACAATCAATAATGATATTCCTTTATATATTTTTCAGTGATGTAATGATGTGAATTTTTTTAGTGCACAAGCCAAAGCCAATATCTTAAAAGTTAAAAAAATTTAGAGACAATAGTAGTACCTTTCAAGGAATCAAATAACCAAAATTTAAGGACATCGCAAACAACCTCTAATATTTTGGGAATGTTGCAGGTAATTTTAATGATGGAAATGTTAACCCCTTCTTACTTTTCATTGTTCAATGATCTCCATATCATCCTATCAAATATACTCCATAATATAAGGCATTATCAAACTCATACCTCACAATGTAGAATGCAAAAATAGAAATCAAGTTGACATAGTTACAATTTGAGGAAAGCATTCTTAGATTAACTAGTGACATAAGGCTTCAAGTTAAGTTGGAAGATGTAAGGAATGCAATTGAATAATAATATGTTTAGGGGTGAGTATAAGACATTGGATGAAATAAGAGAGGAATGTAGGCTTGAGCAAGTTCAATAGAGGAGGTACACATAACATAAAGTACAAGTAAGAAGAATAGGAATGATGTAGGGATGAGAGGAGAAATTTGTTGATGAGGATGCTTTGATCTTAGAAGTAATAGATTCATTTTATATTTGGCTAGTTCACTCAAAGATATACATTTATTGATAGTAAGTTTTAAAAACCATTTCTTCAACTTCCAAATAGACTATATAAAAATTACAACTAATAGCATGTTGTGTGGGCTTAAACGTTTCATCTAATATTTCATCAAAATTAAATCTTCTCTTGAGTTCTTTCAAAAATAACAACCTATCCAAATGTTATCTAAAATGACTATATCAATTTTAATTGGGAGAAAGTTGAATAAGATATTATCTAGTTCTTTATTTTGATATTATCAAATGGGTCATCCACTATAACCTTTCATGGTGTAGACAAAAAAATCATATCTAATTTGAAGAAAAGAGTAAATTTTCTTCGAAAGATCTTGAATACACTGAATTATTTATCTTTTATGTTAAAAGTTAGATGTTAAAATAAAAATTTGAAACCCTTATCATTTTTTCAATTCTAAAGATAGCTAAATATAATTTCATATATTTTTTGAAAGGAATTATGCATTTGTATATATTGTAATAGAGTTATCACATTTAAAATAAACAATTTACTTTATTTACAATATCGTTCAAATGTTCAGATCAACATATTTAATATAAAATTTATATCATTTTTAATTAATAAGAATACAAGTCTAAATTAATATTTTCAATTAAGAAGTACAAATTGAAAAATACTCATTTTATCCAAGTGTAACATTAAAATTTTAGTGGATAATTTAATATAAAAGCATACTTTTGGCCTTCATAATTATGATCTACTAATGGAGCCATAAGATGTGACACATTTAAAAATGTCTATAAACATTAAATAAAATTCAACTTTTATAAATATTTATCAGCACATCCTTAGGTAGTACCCACTGCAATTTGAAGCATTGTTTGATGTAGAAAATTAATCAATGGTAATTTAGCCCATTGATTTGAGACTGACAGCCCCAAAACCAGAAGCAATTAAAATAATAGAAGCTTGTTGTTTTTACCCCTGTTTTCCTGCTTATAAGATACCCAAAATCCTTCTACATTCACTCAACAGCAAGATTTGAAACATATTTAAAAACTATACGGGACTTTTTAACGACATTTGACAGGAAAAGTGATGGAAAGCAAAAGTGATGAACAACAGCAGAGGAATGATGTTTCTGAACAAATCATTCTTCACAATCCAAAAGATGTTTCCGAACAAATCATTCTTCGCAATCCAAAAGAATTAATTTCAAAAGGATCTCCAATGTCTAATAAAGTTGGAAAAATGGTGTTTGAAAAGCTTAGAGAGCCAAATAATATCTTCCATGCGGCCATCGAGGAGGGATTCTTCTCTGCCTGATTTAATGGCAAATCATATTTCTCTGTATTTTTATTTTTTTTAATTTTAGCTTTTAGTACTCATGCTAGTTTTGTATGTTGAATTTCTCCTATTATGGATAAAATAGAGGGTTACATATCTAATCCTCTTGCTGTAAATATTCATCTAAATCTAATATCATAGTTGTCAATTCCATCTGTTTCTTAATTAGACGTTTAAAGGATTTCTGTCTAGTTCTACAAAGTCATGGTTTTATATTTTTATTTTTATTTTTGATGGAGGGTTCAGACTTGCGAAACAACCTAGCGAGGCACGAAGCCTATGAGCTACCAACCAGTGAAGGCCACCACATAGACTTTTTAGGGACACGATCCCAACCTCATCCCTTATGATGTCAGAGCCTTGCACCCAGCAAGACTTGATCTTTGGTGGGCTCTTTGTGAGCTATTCAACTTCACTAGTAGACCAAGAGCCCATTGACATTTTTAATTTTATTTTCAGTTGTAAATAATATATTTTCAAGACAAAAATATTGTATTTTAAAATAATTGTAATAGATTATAAGTTAAATCTTTCAATAGTTAAGTGCTATGGAATCATATGACAAACTAGTTGAGTTGGGACTCAAAAATCAAGCACATGGAATTGATATTAGAAAAAGTTCTAAATTAAGAATATGATATTGTAATAGAAACAATAATAAACTTATTAAATTAATATAATAAGTAGAAAAAAAAAAAAAATTATGAAAACTACATCAATATCAAGATAGAAATATTCTTCATTGAGTCTATCTCATTTAAGACTTGGAAAGACTTTATAACCCTCCACAAATCCTTAACCATTATTAGTAACTATCATGAAGATTTAAGCACAAAAAGAGAAAGCACTGGCTAATAGAAATTTTCATTAGAAGGGGGTCATCCATGTTACTAAGAGATCATAGAGAAGTATTGTGGATGGAGACAACCACCAATTTTGTAATCCAAATGTTGAGGTGAGCATGACCTACAACTAAATTATTGTCTTGCAGGTGATGATGAAGCTTAAGTGGTGGGGTTTTATTGTAAAATGCCTACTAATGAAATCAGCCCCACATAATTAGTATGTAAATTATAAATAAAATCCAAACCCTAAGCTTATAGACCCTAAAAAGGCCCAAATTCAATAGTAGAAAACTTAATAAAAATTAGACAATTGTAAGATTGCTATCAAGATTTAATAGTATAGTTTTTGAGTCAAATTTATTGACCCATGTTTCATGAGTAGTGGTTCAAAAGAATTCATCTCTCATGAGAATGAATTGAACAATTCACACTCATTGCATCTCGGTAATGCTCGTAAAGGTGAAGCACCACAACTTCCTGAGAAGTCACCATCACAATACTATTCCAACTCAAGCATGCTTAATCATGATGTGTCCTCTAAGGTTATTCCCACTTTACTTGCAATCTCACTTGCGAACCTTCAAAAAGTTTATGCCTTGTAAACCATTCATTAGAAAGCCCCTCAAGCTCATCAATTGATAAGTTAGAGATATTTTCACAACTATTAGGATTTAACTCTGTACTTTTTGAGTCAAACTTGTTGACCCATATTTCATGAGTAGTGGTTTATAACTAGGATTTTAGTTGGGGAAATCCCACTCCACACAATTGTTTTCCTCTTTCTTTTTGTGTGCAAGAAAAGGTGGTGAACATGAGGGAAGACATACAAATAGGCCTAGAGAAGGACTGTATTTGACGTAGCAGAAAAGTGGAAGCTATGAGGGTTACAAGTTTCAAAGGTTTAGGCACTTGGGCCTATCAACAATCCTAAATGCTCCAAGGAAATGACCTATCAAGACTACTTTCAATGATCTTAAAATGATGAATTCAATTGCTTATATTCAAGGAATTCAAAGACTTTACTTCAATCCCATACTCCCTCTTCACAAAACTCCCTCACATTGAACCCAAAAACCCAATGCCCTGCCTATTGGCCTGCTGCATACTTAAAATGTCAATAACTTTGGTTTTTCTCAAAACACTTGCCAATCTAAGGATGTTTGCTGATACCCTTTTCAGAGTTCTTTAACCTACCAAAAGCTTTTATATGGTTATTTGAACCGATACACCTCTACTTGACTGGTACCCTGTTTCAATGTATGACAACCCACCAAATTAACAAAGGCACATCACTCCCCATTTATCCATATCTCTCCAAACTCACAGCAGTCATAAAATGACTACAAATGACTGAATCCACAAGTAATTGGCCTCACGGGCCCTACAACACCAAAATCCCTAAACCTTGACTCTAAACTTGATTTTGCTAGGGCTTCCTCAATGCCCGATCTTCACACAATCCTGCATTCAGTTGGTGGTCGAATCACCATTCATTCAACATGTTATATATTTTCCAACATAAAACCCACTCCACATCCGGGCAAATCATCCATCTCTACACCTTGGTGCCCAACTCCAAAGACTCTTCTCACATTCCCGACTGTGATCACTTTCTCTCACTGTTTCTGCATATGCATGGTTAGTGGTTTATAATACATGTTAAACAATAACCTTCCATGAACATCAGGCCTTTATATTCATGGAAGGGTCTTCATTAATTCTAGAACCCGACTATGGCAATAAAGCAATTAGAGAAAGACTACAGCAATCAACTGGTGCAACCAATGTTCTTAACACAATCTAAACTACATCGGGTAACAACTCAAATAAGTGAAGAACTCTAACAACCCGTATGGACCTCCAATTCAGTCAATACAAACATCCAAAACAAAGAGAATGCAGAATTAAGAGTATTTCTTATTGCCCGCTATTTGCAGATCCGTATATACTAGCTTTTCACACCTCTCTGTCGTATAACAGAGATTTCTTATACATTTAAATAACTCCCCATAACCAATTCAACCAACTATCATCGTTGAGTTGAGAGGTTAAGGCTAAAACAATAACAAGTTGAAAATTTCCTCTAACTTCCTCAAGCAGTCGTTATGATTTAAAAATTTGAATTAAAACATAAAATGACTTTATTAAACATTAGAGCCTTTCTCGTTATTAAAGCCTTTCACCTAGTTTCCTAATACCCCTCCAAGACTTCTTAAAAACAATTTAAGACTTGGACATCATTAGTCCATAACAATCAAGTTCTTAATCCATAAGAGGACATTACAAAATGAAAAGTGGTCCTCTGAGGACATTGTAAATATATTAATGTATTGTACTATTTGAAAGTCATGCTAGGTGCTAGGATCCTCCAATTGATCTGTTGACCCTAATTGTGCATTCCATCCTCCAGATTTGCTTTAAAGGTCTTGAAAGTCTACATAGCCTCCTCCTCCAAATTGGTTGTGTGAGGTGCTCCGACACCATACTCCCCACCATGAAAAGAACTCTTGCCCCAAGAGTAGTTGTACTTTTACCCACTGTATTTGTTCATAGTGATATGATGTTTAGGAATGATATGCTCCGCTAAAGTGACCTGCTACTATCTCCTCCTACCTGTATGCACACACAAAAGATTAGTTACTAACTTATTTGGAGATGACTATCTTTCTTTATGACATTATTGTTGTTGTACTCTATACTCCTGAACAAACTTCATTTGTCTATGCCCTATTACTAGTTTATCTTCAGCTACCTATCCCCCAATAGGACACTTCAATGTCCCAATCAAACCAAAAGGTTGTTCAAACAACCCTGCCACCCTTGGACTATCCTACCCCTTAATCTAGCATTATTTCAAACCCCAACCAATATCATACTATAGGGTATTTTGACCATGCATTGGAACATCTCTGCCAATATACATTAGTATAGATTCTTTATGACTCCTCAACAATGGGTGCAACTTATACCTCACCTTTCCTTGTTGGACTAAATATGTATTTTCATAGCCATCGTGCACAACTTTCCTTGAACATTGCCAAGATCTTCCTAAAATGAGATGCCAACAAGTCATGTGCATGACATCACACAATACCCTGTCCCTATAACTCCCAACTAAAAACTCAACCATCATTTGATCCTTAACCAATAAATTTGGACTCTCATGGACCCAAGTAGCATAGTAAGGAGCAACATGTGCAAAAGTTTTCAAATTCAATTTCTTAACGACTTCATAAGATACAACAGTATTACTTGCCCCTGAATCAACTATAAACTTGCATACCTTGCCTTGAATGAGACAATTTGATTTGAATATGCCTAGATCTTTTGGTATTTGATTGCTTCTTCCCATCAGCAAGCACTCTCCTTATTCTGGATGAATTTCAATGGGTTCTCTCTGCTCATCTTTTCTTGTTTCTTTATCAACCAAGTTCACTCTTCTATCTCTCCCTTTGTCTTCCTACCATTTAGGACACCTAAAGGATTGATGGCCAACTCCATTGTAGTTGAAGCATCTTCATGTAAATGCTCCTCTTCCTCCACTCCTTCCACCTCTATAGCCTCCTCTTGGTTCTGAAAATGTTATGTCTTTCTCTCTGTCATTCTAATTCTAAAATCAGTAGTACCTCCTCCCCTTCTTCCTCTCATGGAAGATACACCTCTATTGCTGCTTTTCTTCTCTTGTCTCCTTTTTATCTTGTCTCATTGAGTTGAGAGGTTAAGGCTAAAACAATAACAAGTTGAAAATTCCCTCTAACTTCCTAAAGTAGTCGTTATGATTTAAAAATTTGAATTAAAACATAAAATGGCTTTATTAAACATTAGAGCCTTTCTCATTATTAAAGCCTGTCACCTAGTTTCCTAATACCCCTCCTAGACTTCTTAAACACAATTTAAGACTTGGACATCATTAGTCCATAACAATCAAGTTCTTAATTCATAAGAGGACATTACAAAATGAAAAGTGGTCCTTTAAGGACATCGTAAATATGCTAATGTATTGTACTATTTGAAAGTCATGATAGGTGCTAGGATTCTCCAATTGATATGTTTATCCTAATTGTGCATTCCATCTATAATGCCCCGCTCGGAGATCCTTGGAACAAGTATGAAATACAAGCCAAGATTAAAAAAAATTATTAAACAAGTGTAAGTGCACATGACAACAACATACACAGATCATAAAGATCACAATGGAAGACTGACAAACAACCAAACACCAATAGATCTCCTAACACCACTGTTGGAATTAAAGGTAGAGTAACTAAGAGGAAGGGGCGGGGGCGGGGCGGGGCGGGGGGCGGGTTGTGGGGTGCAGTGAGTGAATCAATTACTTACAAAAATTAATTCATAGATCCCTTAGATGTCTTAAAGATCTAGTTACTACTGATACTCGATAAACATAACAAAAATGTTGTAACTCAATAAATTAAACTATTACTTATCTTCAAGAAAACATGCATGCAATTGAAAACAAAATGAACACAAGAGACACCAAATTTAACATGGAAACCCAATATGAGAAAAACTACCAAGTAACTAGTCACCAATTTTTCACTCTTCTGAAGTGAGCCCTGTTAGGAGCCAACTCTATTAAAGGTTACAATACACACTATTAGGTGTGACCTTGTTAGAGGATTTAATCACCCTGTTAGGAGTGGCCTTGCTAGAGGTCTTTTGAACAATTCAACTGAACTGTCACCTTGTTAGAGGATTTACAAAATGGTTGTTAAACCAACTCTATTAAGAGATTTGAAATCACTACTACAATGGTTAGAAAGCAACAATGAATTGTCCTGAACAAGATGCAACTAAATTTGCTAGCTACAGGTCTCTATTCAACATCATTAGATCCTCCTTGATCAAATATAGCTTTGCTGCTCCTCAATGATCTCTGATCATCCTTCAAATTTTCTTCCACAATAATCAATCCTAATATTACATTAATTCCACACACACTTCCACTTCACTTAGAATTCGCAACTTGACCTCTTAATTATACCATTCAAATTGTCAAGTCAGCCCATTTACATGTTACATTTAGCAATAAACCATATATTAGTTGGCTACAAATATTACTCTAAAAAAATAAATGTTATTTCATAAAATAATGAAATCCTTTACTAGCCAACCTTGCTCAGTAAATACTGCTTCCAATAATTTCCTAAGTTAACCTTCTTGACTCGGTTAACATTGCAATATCTGTAAAATCCTTTGGCTGCTGAGTTTATTCAATAAGAACTAAATTCCTTCATGAGAGCTTGGTAAGAATTGCTTCTACCACATTTCCTTTGATGACTAAGTGAGCTCAGTAAGAACTGTTTCTGCCACATTTCCTTTGATGATCGAGTGAGCTTGGTAAGAACTATTTACTCGGTAGATACTGCAAGTTTTCTTTACTAACCTCCTGGGCTCAGTAGATTTTTTCCTTTTGTCTCGCTAACCATCTAAGCTCGGTAGACTTTTTCCTTTGTCTTGCTAACCTTCTAAGCTCGGTAGACTCTATCCTTTGCCTTGCTGACCTTTTGAGCTCAATAGAATCTATCCTTTGCCTTCCTGACCTTCTAAGCTTAGTAGACTCTATCCTTTGCCTTGCTGACCTTCTGAGCTCGGTAGACACTGTCCTTTGCCTTGCTAACTTTTTAAGCTCGGTAGACTCTATCTAATGACTGATATGACATTTGTGTGACATCAAAGACAACACACAATTGAACAATTGTATCCAGCAATCACTACCAACCAAAATCACAAACATGAAAACATAAGAGATCAACCAAGCTAAAAGACAAAAGCTTACTCCTAAAAATTAGCTAAGTCTAAAATCTTGAAGCCCAAAATTAAGCTAAGTTCTTTATTTCTGAAGCCCTAAAATTTTCTAGAATCTTTATCTTAGCTCGTAGAGGTCTAAAACCTATCTCAAATGAATCATCACATATATTAAAATATATCTTAGGTATAAGGAATTAAATATACATCAACTTATACTTAAACAATATATTTTAAACCCCTCAGGAAATCTATTCTGAACTAGGAAGGTGTAAAACTAAAAAGGGTATCCAAAAAAAATTTCTAAACTTTTCTCTGACAAGCCTAGATAGCCCCTATTTTTTGTGTGAAGCCAACAAAGTGCTAGATTCTCGTGCGAAGAAGTGCATTTCCACGTGAGAAAGTGCATTTTTTGCATGAGGAAATGCATTTTTTCATGAGGAAATGTCTGGCCAGACCACCAAGACACCTCAAGGCTAGCATAGTGTTTCATGTGAGGAAGTGCAAAGCCATGCAAAGAACCTCAACATGCCATGTGAAGACTTGCATCCTCACACGAGAAAGTGCAATCTCGTGTGAGAACCCATATTGGCACACAAGAACAAAAAGAAGAAAACATAGAAGGAAGCTAAGTAAACAAGAAATGAAGTTCCTTCACACTAGGGAGTACCAGATCCACATCTCGAGGCATGAACACTCGAATAATATCTGAATAACTGAAAGATGAAAAGTTTGAATCTAACCATCTAACAGACAGTGAAGGAAAAGTACAAAAAGGAAACATCATAGTGTACTAAAAGCAACATCGCATTTAACCATAGTTAACATTGCACTGAGAAAAACAACAAAGTATGCAGTTCCTCCTGACTAGCAATGACATCATAAGATCATCGTGGGCCCTAGCCATCTCTCGCACATAACATCCCAAGCCACTGATCAGATCATCGCTACTATCATAATAGGGATGTCACTACTAAACATGCTACAACATAAGCATAAAGAAATCTAACATGCTAGAAGTAAAGCATAAGATAATCCTACTAGTAGATAACATCATCTATCATATGCTAATCAACATCATAAGGAAATGCATCAAATATAACATTGTCTGAACATGATATACAAGCATACAAATAAAAGCATAAATCACAAGAAATCATACTTTATAAATCAAAGTACCAAGTGAAAACATCCAGCAACAGTCACACTAAGATACAAGACCGTCTCTGTACATCGGTCCCTAGCAGTGGTGAAGGTAGCTACGCCTTCCAACCATGTGGCACCCATAGCTCCACACTCATCGTGCAAATGGAGATAATGATCCAACCACAAACATACTCAAAACAAAAATCCATGGCTAACACACATGCCAAGCAGTATGATGACAGAATCCAAGACATAGACAATGCATAAACTATAGGTCCTAGTCAGACATCTCAATGGGCTACTAAGTAGGGGGTGACATCATGGAGAGTTGTATGGCATCGACAAGCCCAAGCTTGGATCACGTGTTTCAACTCCTCAATAGAGGGCCCTGCACACACATTTTATTATCTTAAGTTTTATTACCACCCAATGTATTATTTAGTTATCTCTTATTTAAAACTTCCTTCACCAACCCTATGGGACAAGGTCACTAGGCTGTGAGATAGAAGCCCCCTCCATGTGCTACCCTACCCTACCCATGCTCATCCAACGATGAGTGCCCGTATGCATGCAAATTCCCAACCCAACCCCAATGATCCTATTTTTGGAAGTACCATGAAAGATCGAGCCTCCCAAGTCACCCAACAAATGTACGCACACATACCCATCCACAGTGCAGAAGTGAACACTAGATCTCTATCTAAAATGATCTAATGAGGGATCCCATGCAAACAAACAATATCCACCAAGAAAAAATGTGGTACAGAAGAAGCTATGTAGGATGCTCTCTTGGGTGGAAAATGTGCTACCTTGGACAACTTGTCCACTGTCACCATGATACAATCATGTCTCCACAATGACATAGGCAACCTTGTGATAAAATCAATAGATATCGTATCCCACTTCCACTCTGGAATGGTATGTGGTTGCAAAAGACCTATCGGATGCTAATGATCTGCCTTCACTCTCTGGCACTCAAGACGTCTAGCAATAAAATCACCAGCAATGTGTCTCATCCCTATCTAGAAGTACAATTGGTTGAGATTAGCATGCATCTTCTTAACAATAGGATGTGCAGAATATAGTGCACGATGTGCCTCCCACAAAAACCAATGTATGAAGATCACCCAACACGAGTACATAGATACACCCCATGTGATACAGTAGTCCATCAAACTCAAGTACATAACCTAAAAATTCCTCTCAAGGGTACATCTGAACTTGATATCCACCCTCACCTCCTAATACCAAGTGTCACTAGGCAAAGCCTCCAAGATATGGCCTCACAAATCCACTCCTAGTGACATCATTGATACCTCATGTTGCCTTCTACTCAAAGCATCCATAATGATAACCTCCTTCCCTTTAACGTAATGAACATCAAAGTCATACTCACACAAGAACTCCATCCAATGACACTATCATGCATTTAGGTTTGGTTGAGTAAAGATATACCACAAGCTCCTATGATTGCTATGCAACTCAAACCTATGTCCCAAAAGAAAATGCCTCCAATGGAAAAAAGCATGCACTACAGCCACAAGTTGCAAATCATGAGTGGGGTAGTTTAGCTCATAGTCTTTGAGTTTCCTAGGCTCATAAGAAATCACTCAACCATCCTGCATCAACACCACACCCACACCTTCCAAAGAAGCATTTGTACAAACCATGAAATCACCTACAGGATTAGGCACTACAAGGACTAGTGCACTAGTCAAACACTCCTTGAGAGCATTAAATTTTTCCTCGCACTGGTCTAACCAAACAAGCCTCTTCCCTTTACACTAAAGAGAAGTGATGGGATGAGCTACTCGTGAGAAATCCTTCAAAAAGAAATGATAATAACTTGCTAATCCCATGAAACTACAAATTTTTGAGACATTAGTGGGTACTGGCCAATCCATGATAGCATGAATCTTCTTTAGATCCACCACAATACCATCACTAGTGATGATGTGTCCCAAATACTTCACCTCTAACTAGAAGAACCCACATTTACTCAAGTTTCCATACAACTGATCGTCTCTCAAGCACTGCAATACCTAACGTAAATGGACTTCGTGCTCCTCCATAGTCTTTGAATAGATCAATATGTCATCAAAGAATAAAATGACACATTGATCGAGGTAAGTGTGAAATACACCATTCATCAAACTCATAAACACTGATGGTGCATTGGTTAACCCAAAGGGTACAATCGTGAACTCATAATTCTCATATCATGTAGGAAAAGTTGTTCGATGAATATCTACCTCCTAGATACAAAGCTAATGGTATCATGACTTAAGATCAATCTTTGAGAACACTTGAGCTCCCTTCATCTAATCGAACAAGTCATCTATCCTTGGAAAAGGATAATGGTTCTTCACCATCACCTTATTCAACTATTGGTAATCAATGCATAAACACAAAGAACCATCCTTCTTCTTCACAAAGATGATTGGTACACCCCACGGGGATACACTAGGACAAATATGGCCCTTGGTCAACAATTCTTCCAACTATAATCTGAGCTCAATCAACTCCTAAGTAGTCATACAATAAGGAGCTCATGAAATTAGCTCCACTCCTAGTACAAGGTCAATCCAAAAATTGTTGTCATGCTATGGTGGAATACCTAGAATCTCATCAAGAAACACATCTGCATACTCATGAAGGAGTGGGTGATCATCAAGTGTCACTATAAAAATCTCAACTTCCTTGAGATCACTAATAGACACAAGAAACAATTGACAATTCTTTCGCACACTCTACTTCAGCTAATTAGCTGAGATCATATAAAGTGAGACTAGTCTCTAAACTCCCAAAAGTTCCACCTACCCACCTGTGTCATCCACACACTATACCAACTTATGATGGCAATTGATATTCACCTAATGGGAGGCTAACCATTCCATGCCCAAGACAATGTCATACAATCCCAAAGGTAGAATGCATAGATCCACTGTGGTGATGAAGGTTCCCAAATTCAAAACACATCTCCTAACCAACAAGTCAACAACCACCTTAGAACCCATGGCTAACTCAACCTACCACCTATCAACCTGACACATTGCCACTAGCCCACTTCGATGAACAAGAGATGGTGAAATGAAAGAATCTAAAGCACTAGAGTCAAACAAAACTAAAGTTGAAATACCATGCAATGTACCTGTAGCCTCAACTATTATACCTTGATGCTTAGCTTGATGGTTTTCAACCACTGTAAAGACTATATGATTCCTACCTTCATCTCCTATAGTAGGCTCAGATCTCACTACTCCCTTACAAGGTCCAATGGATGGTTTAATCGAACAATCAAAAGGTTTATGGCCAGGCTAGCCACAAGAATAGCAATTTCCTCCAAAGCTGGCACATGTTCCATGGCCACCCTGAGTAGCACTAGGGTAAGGTGCACTACCCCTGCTAGAATTCTGCTAAGCACTCTAAGGAGGTTGATCTTGCTAAGATTTCTATCCTTTATTCTGGGTATCTCCTTTCTTCCCTAAAGTACCAAAATATTGACCACCCTTGGTCCAATAACCCTTCTATTGATTACGATGAGAACCACCCTGAGAGAGTGTTGACTGGGTCTAGGCCTTCCCTAGGGACTAAGAATATTGTGCATCCTATCTAGAATTCTGAGCACTTTGGTTTTGAGAACCAAATTTACCACTGAAACCCCTCGCAACATTGCTCTCTATGATCCTTTCCTTCTCAACGGCAAGAGCAAGTGTCCTTGGCTAATGAACATAAACATCTCCAATGATGAGTCTTTGAGACCCCTAACAAAATGTTGGGCGATGAGTGCATCATCATGTTTGTAGCTCAAATATTGTTTCAGATCAAGGAACTTCATCTCATACTATTCAACCATCATAAATCCCTTCTTAAGCCCATGGAATTCATCAATGTGAGCCTCACAATACTGTGGTGATAGAAACTTCTCTCTAAACCTTTCCTCAAAGATCTCCTAGGTGAGATCTGCAACACTAATGTCAAGCCTTTCGTCATCTCCATCTCACCAAATGGAACCATGTTCCCTCGATTGCATGATCTCACAATAGGCCTTTACGTTGCTCCCATAAGGTAGCAAGGAGAAACAATGCTCCATATCCAATAACTAGGTCTTAGCCTTGAGCCCTATTCCCTAGTCATCAAACTCTAGGGATTTGTACATCTAAAGTTCCTACATCGTCTCAATCTACATGAGATCAAAATCATCCTAACCATGGCCCCTCCATTGGTGCTTTCTCCCACTAATTAGTTTACGAGAACATTCCCATTCATGCTCTTCCTCCCTATGCTCTGATTGATGGGAATATCCATGATGACATACCTCTTCCCACTCTTGATCATGCTGGTGCTCCTCAACATGAGGGCCCATTCAAGTAAGAATTTCCTGGAGCACTAGCATCAATTCCCCCAAGAGATTTCGATTACCATTGTTACCCTATTCTCCCTCTCCTTCCTAACATTCCTCTTCATGTTGTTCATTTCCATAGTTACCACTATAGGTACCACCATGGTCACTAGGTCTACATATAGGAGGCATCCCTATGGGAACAACAAGATATTGTGAGAACAATTGGATCACAAGCATAAGAGTCAAAACATGAACCGATAAGATATCAATTAATCAAACATAAAATAACAATACACAATGGAAAACAAAACCATAGTGGAAGCATAACGCAGAGATCCCAATATTGCAACATGGGCTTTGATACTAGATGTAATGCCTTGCCTGAAGATCCTTAGAACAAGGATGAAATACAAGCCAAGAAAAAAAAATCTAAACAAGTGTAAGTGCACATGACAACAACAAACACAGATCATAAAGATCGCAACGGAAGACTGACAAACATCCAAACACCAATGGATCTCCAAATGCCACTACCAACCAAAATCACAAACAAGAAAACATAAGGGATCAATCAAGCTAAAAGAAAAAAGCTAACTCCTAAAAATTGGCTAAGTCTAAAATCTTGAAGCCTTGAAATTAGGCTAAGTCTGAATTTCTAAAGCGATGAAATTTCCTAGAATCTTTATCTTAGCTCATAGAGGTTTGGAACCTATCTCAAATGAATTGTCACATACAGTAAAATGTATCTTATGTATAAGTTGACATACTTAAATGATATATTTTAAACCCCTTAGGAAATTTGTTTTGAACTAGGAAGATGTAAAAAAAAAAAGGGTATCCAAAACCAATTTCCAAATTTTTCTTCGACAAGCCTAAATAGCCCCTATTTTTCACACGAAGCCAATAGAGTGCTAGATTCTTGTGGGAAGATGTGTCACATGCTATGTGAAGAAGTGCATTTTTGTGTGAGAAAGTGAATTTTCATGTGAGGAAGTGTATTTTCACATGAGGAAGTGTATTTTCACATGAGGAAGTCCCTGGCCAGACCACCAAGACACCTCAAGGCTGGCATATGGTTTTGCACAAGGAAGTGTAAAGCCACGTGAAGAACCCCAACACACTACATGAAGACTTGCATTCTTGCATGAGAAAGTGCAATCTCACATGAGAACCCCAATTAGCACGCAAGAACAAAAAGTAGAAAACATAGAAGGTAGCCAAGGAAACAAGAAGTGAAGGTCCTCCACATTAGGGAGTACCGGATCCACATCTCGAGGCATGAACACTCGAACAATATCTGAATAATTGAAAGATGGAAAGCTGGAATCTAACCATATAACAAACAATGAAGGAAAAGTATAGAAAAGAAACATCATAGTATACTAAAAGCAACATCACATTTAACCATAATTAACATTGTAATGAGAAAAGCAACAAACTAAGTATGTGGTTCCTCCCAACCATCAATGACATCATAAGACCATTGTGTGCCCTAGCCATCCCCTATGTGTAACATCCCAAGCCACTGATCAGATTGTTTGTACTATCGTAATAGGGACATCACTACTAAACATGCTACAACATAAGCATAAGGAAATCTGACATGCTAGAAGTAAAGCATAAGATAATCCTACTAGTAGATAACATCATCTATCATATGCTAATCAACATCATAAGGAAATGCATCAAATATAACATCATCTAAACATGATATACAAGCATACCAATGAAAACATAAATCACAAGAAAGCATACTCTGTAAATCAAAGTACCAAATGAAAATGTCCACCAATGGTTGCACTAGGATACAAGATTGTCTCTATACATTGGTCCCTAGTAGTGGTGAAGGTAGCTATGCCTCCCAACCACGTGGCACCTATAGGTCCACACCTATCATGTTGATGGAGATAATGATCCAATGAAAAATACACACAAAAAAAACATCCATGTCTAACACAAATGCCAAGCAGTATGATGATAGAATCCAATACATAGACAATGCATAGACTATAAGTCCTAGTCAGACATCTCAATGGGCTACTAAGTAGGGGCTGACATCATGGAGAGTCACTAGGCGTCAAAAAGCCCAAGCTTAGATCATGCATTTCAACTCCTCAAAAGAGGGCCCCGCACACACATTTTATTATTTTAAGTTTTATTACCACCTAATGTATTATTTAGTTATTAATTATTTAAAACTTCCTTTGCTAACTCTATAGGACAAGGTCACTAGCCTGCAAGATAGAAGCCCCCTCCATATGTTACCCTACCCTACCCATGCTCATCCAACGATGAGTGCCCATAGACATGCAAATTCCCAACCCAACTCCAATGATCATATTTTTAGAAGTACCATGGAAGATTGAGCCTCACAAGTCACCTAACAGATGTATGTGTATGTACACGTATGTGGTGCACCACCATCATGAAGATCATAACACAAGGACCGGATGAAAAAACAATGCAGAAAGTCACTCAACCAAAAACAAACTTAGGAGGATAGACACAATGTGTATCCCAATGCAACATAAAATGCAATAAAGGTCCGACCGATATCCAAATGAATCATCCAAGCCTACGACCAAACTCATGCCAAGAAAACTCAAGAAAATAGGGCAGCACACAAAATGAGGTAAAAACTCCAAATTTTGGAAAAATTCCAAAATTAAAACCCATTTGGCCTTTGGGTGCAAAAACCCTAAAAATACAATAATAAATAAAATAAGACACCATATGCAAAAATGGTGAGCATAATGGCTCAAAATCCCAAACCCTCATCCCAAAAAAAGGGAAAATGTTCATACCTGACCAACTAGGTAGAACTAGCAAACATAAATGGAGGGGAACACTAGTTCTTAGCTTCCTAACATACTACTACATGAAATAGAAGTTGAAACAGAGTGAAAACAATAAAATGGGAAAGCCCTACCTAACAACAAAAGAGGCAAATACTAAAAATAGCTAGATAAAACAAATACCTTGCCAAATTTGCTGAAAGTGATGACAAAGCAAGGTCTTTCTGAGCTGGATCCAATGAAACTAATCTCGTGAAAATCTCACGCTCATAGTTCCTAGAATGAATAGAAAAATTAATCCTTTAGAAGATGATTTCCAAAATAGCTCTCAAATTTCTATTTCTGAAAAGTGTGAAGTGAATAATAAAATCACTTTTCCAATACTTATTCACTTTTTGAGTGAATAGTCAAATAGGGTAAATAGCCAATTGGAGTAGCTAGACTCTGAATCGACCCAAATGAAAAAAAATTATTCTTCGTAATGTGAATTCACCTAAGGAAAAGCTGCCAAAAATTAAATCCAAAAAGATTTAAAGCCCAAAAACCCAAAATCATAGAAAATCACTTGACATTTTAGCGATAATGCGAACCTCTAAATGCATAGACATTCTCACTAGTCTAATCACATAATGTAGATGAGTTTGGATTTACTAATCACCAAAAGGTTTTAATTTAAAAAATTAAAATAAGGATACATCGAGTATAAAGGGACGACATCGGTAAAATATGAATAGTTGAATCACTAACTCCATAGGCCCCTACCAAGGATATAAATCTACATACTAAAACACATGATGAAGTGCAATTGCATATAATATAATAGTCGAAGCAATTAATGCATTAAAATAACTAATTAATCCATTTACACCACTTATGTTTGCATAAAGTTTAAAGAACAAGAATGAAGTAAATAACCATAGCATAGAATCCATCTCATAACATAATCAACAAGTATGTCCAATAAACCATATAACCAGATATCATCATAGATCTATTGTCTTCTTAAAATAGCATCAACATACAAATATGATAAACTGAATAGCATAGTATTATAGCATCTATGGTATTGAATCAAAGTATAACATTTGACCCTCAGGTCATCTCAAAGTACATAAAACAATAAGAGTATCAAGTATCTCTCGATTCAAAATAGACAAGGTACAAACTACAAACATGAGAGGCACTACACCATCCTCCAAATTTTCTTTAAAGGTTTTGAAAGTCTACATAGTCTCCTTCTCCAAATTGGTTGTGTGAGGTGTTCTAGCACTAGTATTGAACACCTAATTTTGTCAAAAAGTGCCTCAAAAATTGCAAGTGACTTGCCCCTATCAAGGAAAAAATAAAGTGAATCACCCATCTCCTCCTACTTCAACCCAAAATTTTGTCTACAATTTAGTTATAATCTTTGGTTTCCATAGTAAAATTGGTCTCTTAGTTCTCAGTCTCATAGTGCATGTAAAAACCACTGCTTATTCATATTTCATCCTAAATCTTTTATTTCTTAATTATAATTGTGTAGACATGGTTCCAAATGATGTGAGTATAGTCCAGGTGCTTTTACCATCCAACCATATAGTGGTTAGCTCCCTTGGGTTCTTCGTAATGTGACCCTTCCCAAGAAGCATGGCTCTCATGTAGTCGTGAAACTTAACTACAAGCACATATGCCTACTATAAAATATAACCATAGATGTGGAAGGTGTAATGAAACAATACAACCATACATAGAAAATAATGTATATAGATAACAACTTTGGCCAAAGCAATTTCAACACCATTTTTACTAGCATGGAGAATATATTTTTGCCTTCTACTCTCCCCTAAATCCCAACATTCAACATTCTTCCAAAAAAAAAAAATACCCAATCTTCCTTACAGCAAAATTATAATAAACAGGCGAATCCTAATGGCAAAGGTATGATGGTTATAGCTAGTGTCGCCACAATAGTGCCACCTTATCTCATAGGGGCATAGATGATGCCCAACCATTACCCTACACTAAATTTTGTACTAGTACAACAAGTTCCTATAGTATCAACCCCTACCATAACCTATGTAGGATATGAGTCCTTGAAAGCAGCATTTTTCAAACAAAAGTTGCACCATTTGTTGAAGAATAAAACAATGTGACAACTCAATTTAAATAGATGAAGAAAACCATGTCCCAAATAAAAAATGAAATCACTTATCTTTGATTATCATAGGGAAAAAAATACAATTTCTAGTGACCCATCAAAAACTTGAACAACTACAGTTGTGGGAAAAGCCAATCAAAGAACTTCAATTCTTATGGGAACAATGCTACCGAAAATAACTTCAAATCATCATATCACAACAACAAATTTCCTAGATAGAATCGATAGTGGAAAACTCATCTGAACAATGGAAACATACCAACTAACAACAATAATAATATTCAGTTTTCCAAAATCAATCAAGTGGATGTAAACCAAAGTACATCTAATGACAATATTTTATGTCAAGGAAATTAGGTCATGGGCAAAAACTCACGTGATACTAGTAATATGCACCCTCTTTAGCTCAATACAATGTTTTTGGAATCCTATGATACTCGATCATGTGTTGAGATAGAATATTTTGCCAATGAAGAATTTGTGTTCACATTCTATCAGAAACTAGAGCCTAAACCTACTAGAATGCTTGCATTCCACAACAATAGCCAAAATAATTACAATTTGCACAATTAAAAGGAGCCACTAACTAATAGAATTCTTCTCAAACTACAACTTACTCCCCTGATCCATAGGCAAGAAATGATCCCACACCTATATATGTGCCTTCCTAGATATAGTCATATTAGGCACAAGGAGTGGTGCCCACCTTATAAAAAGAATCTAGCTTGGTCTATAGAAAAGTACAGTGCAATTGAAGAGTTCTAAAGGACTAAGGAAAATATTTAAATGTATGACACATTACAAACTTGTCCCACCTAAAGGGAAGCACTTTTGAAGACACTAGATCACACTAAGACATCCATCAATGTTACCACTCAAAAGGTAAATTTTCCCCAGGTCAACATCACCAAAGCTATGCCCACTATGTTCAAGGACAAGATGGAAATGCCTCCTTTCCTACTAAGTATTCAAATCTTTGGGAAGAACCTTCATAATTTCCTTGTCAACTTAGGCACCTCATGTAATGTCATGCCACTCTTAATATCTCAAAGACTAGGAGTCACTCCACAACCTACTAACCCTGTGGTAATTCAAATTGATAAGATGGAGGAAATACTCATTGGAGTACTGAAAGATGTACACATTCTACGGACCATAGATCCCAAAATCCAAGATATCATCATCATTCATGTGGTAGAAATGCCTAACACATACACCATGCTCCTAAGTAAGGAATGGACTAGATGCCTTAGAGGGTGTTTTTTCATAACTTTCACCCAACTATGGCTACCATGGAAAGGAATGAACAACCAAATTAAAATCAATGCTAAGTCTAAGCTAGAAATGATAATCATAGAATAAAATGCTCCTAATCAAGTATTGTTCCTCCAATAGACCTAGGATCTTATAGGGTAATGACACTTGATATGGTTTAGACAAGGAAATCTAATGAAAATCCCACAATAGGTTGGAAAGAGCCTTCTCCCTAGGATGAATTGATCAGTCAATTCATTGGTAACATGGTTACCAATTCGTAATACCTCAAAGAAGACATAAACCTAAATGTCCTACTTCTTCCAGGATTTGTAGGCTACATTTCATGAGCCATTCCAAGTTTGAATGTTCAAGTTGTCAAGACTCTATTGCCCATGTGTTGGCCCAAATATCCCATTCCACAAAAATAGAGGTAGAAAACCTTTCACTAATAGATAATTAGACTATAGATGACATTTAGGAGGATACCTCAAATACCCCCTTAGAAAGGATTGACACTGTGGGAGGTGCTTTCATAGAGGAAAGTATAGAGGATCTTAATGCATCATATAAAGGCACATCCTTGGATGGAGGGGCTTTGTCTTCTCCTCTCAAGGGTGTATTACCATATGAAAAAGGAGATGTTTTATAAAAGGTAAAGGTTAGGTCTTAGTGGTTGTAAATCCCAAACCTCAAACTTCCAAGGTTGTTGAATTAATCTAGGAAATTCAAGAGAAGCAAAGAAATCAAGTTGTTCCCATGTCAGAAGCAACTACTAGTAATGGACTGACACAAGGAAATATATAGTGGTTTTGCAAGAAGTTTTTCAAGAATCAAGAAAAATAAAAGGTTTGAACAAATAAACATAAGTCTAAGACATCCAAGAAAGAAGCAATCTAGAGTCTCAAGTTTGATGACTCCAAGTGTAAGAAAGGAGTAGGAGTTGGAATTGAGTTAGTTAACCTTAAAGGAAAATATTTGGATGCTTCTTATCATTTGCAATTCCTATGAACCTATTGGTTTAAAGAATAATTTTGACAACTGAGTGTCAATACACTTAACCATTTTTCACTATACATGCCAAGCAAAGAGCAAGTGTTGAGTGATATCAAGCGTCGAGTAACATAAGGTGTTGAGTGATATCAAGTGCCGAGTGATATCAAGTGCTGAGTAATATCAAGTGCCGAGTAACATAAGGTTCTGAGTGATACAATTTTGTTTAGGTGCCAAGCTATCTAGGAAATAGCATGTGCCGAGCATCAGTAATGATTCATGAGCTGAGTAACTCAGAATATTAGCATAAGAGTTTGTAATTGCACAAACTATGATGTAAACTGTCTTTGTAGCTAACACAAGGTAAATCTCAAAAGATCTAGAGATAAGAACGAATTTTTTACACTTCCTATGCAATCTGCATGCAGCCAATTCAAAAATTGGAAAGGCATGCAACCAATCAGCAAAAAGGGAAGTATTGAGCAAGAAATTGAGATTCAATGTGGATCATAGATCCATATCTAACCCTAAGTCTTCAAAGTCTTTTTAAGGAAGATGAAAGTTTCATTTTAATAGGGATGAGAGAAGGAGAATAGTGTTAAGGGAAAAAGATAATGGAATTCAGTGAAAGGAGACATAGAGAGTAAGAGCAGCAATTCAGTATTCAGTTGATCAGAACAAAGCAAAGGAGACGAACAAAAATCAGATCTCAAAGGACCTAAATCAGAGAGAGCCAGAACAAGTGCCTGCATTCAAAAATCAAGGATTGCAAACTATCAGGTTTATAATACCTAATACTCTTTTACCATTGTATTAGAAAGGAAATCTTATGTAGATAGGTTGGCTTAACAACTTTTTGTAGATCCTTATCAAAAGGTGATTAAATCCTTTAATAGGGTGACACTTAATGTTAAGTGTTTGTAAATCCTTTAACCAGGTCATTATTGACACAGTGTAAAGCCTTTAATAGGGCAGACCATCAGAAGTGGTTGAATAATATTGCTGCAGTGAATTTTTGTGGGTATCATCCCCACGCCAGTTTTACCTTCTTATTTTTGGAGGGTTTTTGGGTTACCAAATTCCAGTATTATGTGTTGTTGATGCATGTATTAGTTTCATGATTATTTGATGTGTTTACATGCATGCAATTTACTTTTAGTTAAAAAATTTATTGTTTAAAGTGTGATACTTATGATTCACTGCCCCTCTCATAAGTATTCTTTCCATATTTAAATATTCCAACAATTGGTATCAAAGTAGATTAGGTTCTCACAAGAAAAAGCCTAACAACTTAGAGGAAAAGATCTAAATATGGAAGTTTTCAAACTCAGAAAGATCATTGAAAACCAGGTGATAGATGTCCAACTTGCTCTGCATAGCTTGGAGGAAGCTAGAGATAAGTTGAGAAATTCCTTGAAAAGAAGGAAGGATTTAGCCATAGCTGAAAATGAGATAAACTACAAGGAGATTGATACCACAAATATATTTTCCAATGGAGATACTAAAGAGTTTTATGTAGCAATTGCAGAACTGATGGAGAAAAACAAAGTTCAAGCAGATGAAATAAGATCTCTCAAGATGGAACTTGAATCACAAGCCATAATATTGTGTGAAATCACTGAACAAAAGAAAAGAGCAGTTGAAGATATATTCATGATGGAAAATGACAAAAGAAATCTTATAAACAGACTTGAAGAAAAATGTACTGAATTGATAAGGATCTCAAACATGCAGATGGATACACTTGCCCAAATGATGAACCTTCATCATGAACTCAATGTGAAAGACATTGAGATCTCTACACTAAAGAGGCAGAATGAACAATTGCAAATTGACTTGAGAAGAGAAAAGGAAATTTTAGAAAGCGTCAACAAACCAAATAAAGCCATCAAATATTTTGAGCAATTACTGAAATCCCCAAGATCAACCTATGATACATCAGGACTTGGATACAACAGCACTGAACTTGGAGAATCATCAAAGAGTGCTGAACAAAGAAGCGACAAAGGTAAAAATGTCAAACCTACATGTCATTTATGTGGAAAGAAAGGACATACATCTAATGTATGTAGAAGCAAGAATGCCCATCAGCATGATAAGTCTAAGAGTGTAAACTATTGTCATAAGTGCAAGAAGCAAGGTCATCAAGCACATGAATGTAAAACCAAGACTATTAAGACATCACGATTTGAGGGTCACTGTCATAATTGCAAGAAATATGGGCATAGAGCTTTTGAATGCAGATCAAAGCCTATGTGGACATCAAATCAACTAGCAAAGACATCAAACCATGAAAATCACTACTATTGGGATTACAACACCAGGTACAATTGTCACTATTGTCAAGAATATGAACATATACCCTAGAATTGCATAAGAACACATTTAAGGGGGAACTATAAAAGATGGTTGAGTCAAACCACATGTTTTAGTTGCTTAAAAATTGGTCATGTCAGTAGGAATTGCCCAACAAGTTCAAAGGCACCAAGTTCTGAGTACAACAATGGAAAGGAAAAGATAGATGTTGAACACATCAGAAGTGAGATGAATAAGACATGGAAGAAGAAAGATGAGTGCAACACATCAAATGCACAGATCACTTCACCTAATGGGTCAAGTGATCGCACTTCATCTAATTAAGTAAGAATGGGTGTGTATGGGATTGATAAACTAAGTTACATCATACATTAGTCCCAAGACATAGAAGAACTGCAAAGAAGAAATCAACATAAACAAAGATGCTAAGTCAAAATTAAGAATCTTGCAAAATTTGCCGAAGTTGTCTTCAGGTGCTGAGTTGCTAACAACAACCGAGTTGATAGATGATGCTGAGCTGTGAAATATCAATAGGAGCTGAGCGAAGTGAAACACAATGGGTGTCGAGTCATGTTGAAATCCTTCAAGGGCCGAGTAGACAGTTGTCAGCACACTAAGTGTATATGAGCAATGTTAGTATGCTAATAGAAACCAAATTTAAATAAAGCTTCTACAAACTAAACAAAATTCATAAACTTCAAGATAGACTAAGATGAACTCTCAATTGAGAATATGAGCCATTAATGGACTCTCTCAATGAGAAGCTCTCTTGTTGAGTGGCTTTGTCTAAATAGATAGGATGTATGCTCAAACTTATGCTTCAAAAAGGGCTTCAAATGGAGTTGGAATTTGGGTGTGAGTGTATGGTTTTGATGTAAAATGGCTTCTTAAAAAGGCATTATGACTTTACTTCATGGATTGTGTTATTTTGTAAAGGGGAAGGATCCAATTTATAGGCAAGAGGCTTGAGGGATTGAAGGCTAAGATGAAAGGATGGGAAAAAACTCATGGAGGGCTCAGATTGCATGAGAGGAGAGCACATGGATTGTGCTTCTTTACAGCCAAGCAGGGAGTGACACATGTCACAGGGTGAGAGGATGGAGGAAAGGGGAAGGATGAGTCAACAAAGGAGGCTCAAGGGATAAAATCTTCATAAAGACCCTCATAATGGCTTGTAAGAGCAATAAAAGGGCTTTGGAAGAGTCATTTATGGCCTAGTGGGCTTCATAAAGTTTTATGGTTGGGATATTTTGAGGGAGATGAGAGGAATTTCGACTTGGGCTTGATTAGGAAGGTTTTAAGCTTTCTTAGGCTTGTGCAAATGATTAGAGGATGGATTAGGATGGTTTAGGATTAGCTTAGGGATAGGCAAGTGGATGGCATTTAATGAGGGTGGGTGAAGGAGGAGATATTTGTTAACTTTGGCTTGGGTTAGTAAGTCTTAACCCATGGTTAGGAGGGGATTAGGATTAGGTTTAAAGACATCTTCTAGAAGAGTCTAGACTTTGGATTAGGATAAAGACTTTCTAGAATAGTCTAGAATTTCCTAAGATGAGGATGAAGACTTTCTAGAAGAGTCTAGAACTTCTTAGGATGAGGATAAATTAGATTTTAGGAAATAAATAAAGTTTTATTTATTTCAAGGGTTTGGGTTGAGGAGGTATTTATTAAAACTTTTTTAATAAACATGAGGATTAATATTTAATCTTAATTAAATATTTTGAGTTGGGATTAGGGGTAGGAAATGATGGGATTAGCCTTTAATCAAAATTAAAGAAGGATTAGAAGATTTTGGAAGAGGTTAGTGGTCTTAAGGAAATTGGCCAAGTTTTGGGCAAAAAATAATTTTTTAATTTATTTTGGGTTTTTTGGTCAATTTATTAATTAAATAATTAATAAATAAGGAAATAATGTTTAAATAAGATTTAAACATTTTTGGGAGGGATTCCTTAATTAAATATTTTTAATTAAGATAAAGGGATTTAATGGCATAAAAATAAATTAATTAATTAATTAATTAATGATGGTGTCATCAGGAATTTTTTAGAAAATAAAAATACTTTATTTTTTAAAGGTTTTTAGGTGTCTACACTAAGCATTAATTGCTCTATTTTGAAGGGTACATAGTTCAATTTTCGATCACTTCTCACCATTCAAATGCAAAGCAAAGATGAGAAGAGCGCAAAAGATCAAGGTCAGCTCAGAAGCCATTTGCAAAAGATTTCCATAGCGATTCAGCACAAGTTTCATCGATTTGAGGTATTTTACTTGTGTGTCGAGCTACGTAGTGTTTATAACCTTGTTTAAACTATAAACCCTAGTTTGGCAAACAATGGCATCTGGGTTTGGAACCACTAAGAGCAAGGAGAGTCATGAAATATAGTTGGTTAGTAATGTAGTTAAGCAACCATAATTCAAGCCCATTCCAGAAGTTGCATACAAGAATGATCCCACAGGTGTATTATCAGTTATTCCTGATAAAGTTGTTATGGTCCAAGATGTTTGTAGTTGCTATAACTGCAAAATTGGAGCCATAGGAGATTTAGAAATTTACAATGCATATGACAAGCTATGTGAGAACAAAATACTGAAAGATGAGTTCTCAATAGTTGAGAGAAAAGGATTGACCAAAACCCTAGAATTTTTTATTATTTTCAAAGTTGAATGGGTACGTATAGTTTTGAGTAGAATACATGATGGAGCCTTTTGGTTAGAAATAGGGCCAGTGAAATTCACCAAGAGAACTGTTCATAGGGTTACTGGTATTCCAACTGTAGATCGGCCAAAGACCCTACGTAATGACAAAAAAAAAGTAATAGAGAAAAATACGAGTGCTAAATGGAACAATAGGGGAATGACTATTGATACAATCACAGAACCCCTACTAGATTTTGTTGTGAGAATCATTTCACACAAATTCTATCCGTCAAGCAAGTTAAATAGTGTGCCTTGTATAGTAGTTGATGTTGCATACAAATTGATTAAAAAGGATCATACCTATGATCTAGCAGAGCTCATGTTTCAGCAGATTAATGAGAATCTGGGAGCCATAAGGAAGAGCAAGGGAGCTTAGTGCAAATTTGGATCAGTTTTGGTGTGCATGTTTTTCTATCTGATGAAAGAATTTCCTTCTGTTGGTAAGGTGAAATGGAATCCAGAAAAAAAAAATGTTGAACGAATCAATGGATATATTGAACAGATGGGTGATAATTTTGATGCCCAAATGACTAGCTACTTTGAGGACTTCAAATAGTCCATGAAACAAAGAATGAGGATTCCAGTCTTATTGACTAAGAAATATGAAAAAGACATTTTCTTTCTTGTAGATATTGATTATACCTATATACAAGCAGTCATACCTAGAGTGAGATGGCTTAGGCCACTAGGTTATGAACTCGATATTGATCAAGCCTTTGCAGCAATAATAGCCCTCCTTGCAGAAGAAGTTGATAAGAATGCAAAAGCCTTTGGAACCTATGATGTTGTAAAATTAAGGGTGATAAAAAATTTGAAGACTGCCTCAGTAGTAAAGAAGAAACCAAAATTGGTAAGGAAAATCAAGAGAAAATTTGGTGTTGAAGGAGAAGGAATAGCAAAAGAGGAAGAAGAAGACATTAAAAATGAGGAAGATCAACCTCAAGGTCTGACTCAAGGGTTAGGAGAAGATAAAGAAGAAAGTGTTGAGGAAGAAGAAGCCAAGGAAGCACAAGTTAAAACCAAGGTCACAAAAAGAAAGGCCACAACTCCTCCTACTCCTCAACCCAAGGCAAAGAAAGTAGCTACTCTTGCACCAAAGAGACCTACTACAAGGGCTGTAGCACAAAAATCCCAAGAGGAGGCAAATGAGAAGAAGAAAACTTCAAAGAAGACTACTGCCAAGCCAAAGAAGAAAACAAAATTTGTTGCCCAGCCTCAAACAGATGAAGAGAAGACTGAGTCAGAGGACAATAGCCAATTTCAAGTGGTAAGGCACAAACCTCAGACTACTATTGATAAATTATGCAGAAAGATTAAGAATGATGATTTGAAAGGTTTAAAGAACCTAAATTTGTATAAGCTCACCAAGGAAGAACAAAATAAATTAGAGGAATAAGTGTATGCTATAATGGCTGAGTATAACCACACACCTCTAGAGTTAGATGAATCAATACCTAAAGAATTGTACAAAATTGTAGAGGATAAATGACATTTTTGTTTGCAAATGGAAAGGGAGATAAGGGAATCAACATTAGAAATATTGTTGCTTTATTTGACTAAGGATCAAGTAACAAATGTAGTTAAGAGGCATAAAAATAGATTCACTCCCAAACATAGAGCTTTCAGCATTTTGCAGAACAACATTGAGGATGTAGTTACAAAATCCACAAGATTGTGGAAGATAGTTTACAAGAAAATAGAACATGTATAAAATGAAGAATATAAGGTAGAGGCAAGTGCCAAGAAAAAGGAGATGAAGGTATCAGGAAACAAGGAAAAAGAAAAGGAACAAGTGGAGAAGAAGGTTGAAGAAGAAAAGGAAGAAAAGGCACATACTGAGGAGAAAGAGGAAGAGAAAGATATAGCTGTACCACAAGATCAAAGTGTGCAAGACACACAGGTATCCCCTCCTAGTCCTCCTCATGCCATCATCACACCTACAAAGATTGTTAAAATCAAGGATATTATAGACACTTCTGATCCAAACATCAATCCATTGACTGCAGAGGATTTAGAAATCCTTGACCAATCAACACTAGTAGCAAAATTATGTTCAAATCCTGTATTGGTCAATGTTGATGAATTGTAGAATCCAGTAGTTAAGACAAAGGTAGTCAAGGTGAAAACACAAGAACCACCTTCGACCATACAATCTACTAGTATTCTATTCCTTCCTCCACCACCTCCACCAAGTGTAGCCACTAATACACTTCAGATGCCGAGTGTAGCAGCAGGGGAAGACAAAGAAACATCTGAACAGCCAGCAAGTTCAACCCCACCTAGTGATCACCAAAAGGATAAACTAGCTGAAGAAAAAGATGAGACAAGTAAGAAGGAGGAGTCTGCAATACAAACATTGGTTGCATTACCCAAATCTGGTACTCCAACACAGACTCTTTAGCAGCCAAGCACTGATAGGTTACCATTACAAATCAGGAGACTAGGCTCAAGCTCATCAAAGGCAGTCAGGAAACTTCACTATGGAGTTCCTAATCTTGATGAAGAAATAAAGATTCCATATTATGAATCCAACACTCTCACTGAAGAGAAGATCAATTAAATTCAGAGTGCATTGGATAGAAGAAGGAGACAAGAAGCACTAAGAAGAGAACACAAGAACAAGCATACCTTAAATGAAATCAAAGACATATTCACAGAAGCTTTCTGCTTACAGTCTCTAGATGAGTCAAGGCCAATTATAGAGCAACTATCTGATATAGTTGACCAAGTGACTAGTGAAGACTAGGAAACAAATGCCAAATTACTAGAATGGTCAGGAAGAAATTTCCAAGGCAAGGTAAATATGAAAATATCTAGTGATATAGCACTATCACAAATGGAGCTGGCTAAAAAAATTGAAACAGTCAAAAACTGTACTTGGAAACATATTTTCCCTATACAACAAGTTGTGTGATTTTTCCACATTCACACAGGACACTAGCCAGAAAATACTAAGCTTGGAGAGAAATATGAAGATTTCTAGCATGCAACTCCCTACAAATCTAGCTCAGAGTGAGAAGAATTTTTCCTAATCGCTTCACACACAAAGAGAGTTAGCTATCTTAGCAGCAGAGGAGGCAACCACCAAAGCCAAATTGATGCAAATTCAATCCTCTATCACTCCTCATTTGGAAATACTTCACAAGGAGCAAATGAATGCAGAGACAGTTCTCAAGAAAGACCCCAATCTTTCTACATATGATGTACTTGTACACCTAGCAGCAGAGATTTCCATCCAACATAAGTCATTGGATGTTGCACTAGCAAATTGGGATGCAGCTCTGAAGGTACTCCTTGAAGTAAATAGTACATTCTTGGCCAAGTATAGCATTTCCCTATAGAACCCTTGACATAAGTGTCAAAAAGGGGGAGAATAAGTATGGGGGAGTTAAGTAGAGATTAAGAATGGGGGAGTTCAGTACAAAATGAAATGGTAAGTATGATGAAAGGGGGAGATAGAGAATTTTGGGAGAATTTTGACAAATTTTGATATAACATATTGGTCAGAATGTAGAAATAGGACAGAAGTCACTGAGTGTACAAGGCATAATCAACACACAGGGAGTCATAAGGTATATTGTTATTTGTTCCTAAATTTTTTGAAGCAAATAAGAAGATGCACAAAATAATGTGTAGATCATAGGATCTTAGCTAAGTGTTTTTGCCACTCATGTCAAAGGGGGAGATTGTTGGTTTAAAGAATAATTTTGATAGTTGAGTGTCAATACACTTAACCCTTTTTCACTATACATGCCAAGAAAAGAGCAAGTGTCGAGTGATATCAAGTGCTGAGTAACATAAGGTGTTGAGTGATATCAAGTGCCGAGTAACATAAGGTGCCGAGTGATATCAAGTTCTGAGTGATATCAAGTGCCAAGTAATATCAAGTGTCAAGTAACATAAGGTGCCGAGTGATACAATTTTGTTTAGGTGTCGAGCTATCCAGGAAATAGCATGTGTCGAGCATCAATAATGCTTCATGAGCTGAGTAACTTAGAATATCAGCATAAGAGTTTGTAATTGCACAAACTATGATGTAAATTGTCTTTGTAGCTGACACAAGGTAAATCTCAAAAGATCTAGAGATAGAACGAATCTTTTACACTTCCTATGCAATCTACATGAAGCCAATTGGAAAATTGGAAAGGCATGCAACCAATCAGCAAAAAGGGAAGTATTGAGTAGGAAATTGAGATTCAATGTGGATTGTAGATCCATATCTAACCCTAAGTCTTCGAAGTCTTTTTAAGGAAGATGAAAGTTGCATTTTAATAGGGATGAGAGAAGAAGAATAGTGTTAAGGGAAAAACATAATGGAATTCGGTGAAAGGAGACATAGAGAGTAAGAGTAGAATTTCAGTATTTAGTTGATCAGAACAAAGCAAAGGAGATGAACAAAAATTAGATCTCAGAGGATCAAAATCAGAGAGAGAGCCAGAACAAGTGCTTGCATTCAGTAATCAAGGATTGCAAACTATCAAGTTTATAATACCTAATACTCTTTTACCATTGTATTAGAAAGGAAATCCTATGTAGATAGGTTGGCTTAACAACTATTTATAGATCCTTATCAAAAGGTGATTAAATCCTTTAACAGGGTGACACTTCATGTTAAGTGTTTGTAAATCCTTTAACTAGGTCACTATTGACATAGTGTAAAGCCTTTAACAGGGCAGACCATCAGAAGTTGTTGAATAATATTGCTGCAGTGAATTTTTGTGGGTATCATCCCCACGCTAGTTTTACCTTCTTATTTCTGGAGGGTTTTTGGGTTACCAAATTCCAGTATTATGTTTTGTTGATGCATGTATTAGTTTCATGATTATTTGATGTGTTTACATGCATGCAATTTACTTTCAGTTAAAAATTTTATTGCTTAAAGTGTGATACTTCTGATTCACCCCCCCCTCTCATAAGTATTCTTTCCATATTTGAATATTCCAATAGAACCAACAATGTTGCAAAATAAAAAGCTTTAGTGTGAGGACTTCTCTTCGCACTAGAGAAGAAGGTCAAAGCCCTCGTGGTGGATGAATATTCTCAATTGGTTATTTGGAAAGTCAAGGCAATCTATTCTTGTAATGACAAGAGGTTAATGGCCTATCATAGGAAAGCTTGGGACTTGATAGAAGAATTAAAGGTACTTAATGTCAAATCTATTCCTAAAAGAAGAAATGTAGTAGCTAACACTCTTTCTATTTTGGATAGTATATTACAACCCATTGAGAGGATGAAAACCAAAAGATTTTATGTCAAACTTGTGGCCACTCCATCTATCCAAGAGAACAAAACAAACTTTCAATTCTTCAAATATGATCAACACATCCTCAATTTCATCATGTGCAATGGTTTATTTGAAGGGTAGATAATTGATGACAAGCTTGAATTTGAATTAGAATATCAAGTAGAAGAAGAAGATCATGATGACATCATAAATCTAAAAACAAATAGTATCCCTAAGGAGACAATAGATTTAGAACACATCTTCAATCAAAATGAGTTTGCACACCACATTATAGCCCTTAAAGAAAAGGAGAGTGATGAGTGTTATTCTTGTAACTTGGGTTCCATAGATGATCCCAAGATGGTTAGCATTGGGAAGACCTATACCACACAAGAAAGAGATGAGATGCTATGCCTTCTCATCGAGTACAGAGATGTCATTAATTGGATTTATGAGGAGCTCAAAGCTTGTGACCCCAACATCATTACACATAATATCTTGTTAAAGCCAGATGCTAATCCTTTCCATCAAAGGAAAAGACTGGTAAATTCAATCATTCAGCCACTAATAATGAAAGAAGTTCAAAAACTATTGGATGCCAAGATTAAATTCCCTATTCAACATTCTACCAGGGTGGCCAACCTCATTCCAGTGAGAGAAAAATGGAGAAATTCACCTTTGCATCAACTTTAGAAACTTGAACTAGCCATACCAGCAAGATAATTACCCATTGTTGTTGCTTGACGAACTATTACAAATAGTGAATGGATCCAAGATGATGTCATTCTTAGATGGCTACTTTGGATATAGTCAAGTAATGGTAGATGAGGAAGACAGGATGAAGACAACATTCACCACCAAGTGGGGGATGTCTATATACAAGAGAATGCCCTTTGGCCTTATCAATGCGAGACCCATATTCCAATAGGCCATGGATCAAACATTCAAAGGTTTGGTAAACAAATGCATTGTCATCTACATGGTATTTTTCTTGAAAGAGAGAAGAAATCACATTTCCCACTTAAACAAAGTACTCAAATGATGTACAAAGTACAACATATCTCTCAATCCCAAGAATTTTTCATTTGGGGTTACCAAGGGTAAACTTTTTGAGAACATAATCTTTGAAAATAGCATTTCCATTGACCCCAAGCGAGTTGAGGTGATACTCAAATTGTTACCACCAAAAAATTGTATGGAGTTGAAGTCTTTCTTTTGAAAAATAAAATTTTTGAGGAAATTCACTAGTGGTTTCACATAACTAATAGGCCCTCTAAATGTTTTTCTAAAAAAAGGGTTAAAGATCAAATGGACATAAGAAGTAAAGAATTTTTTTTGAAGAGATCAAGGTGGTTATTTCCACTACCCCAGTTCTTGTTAGCTTGGACTATCAACTTTCATTCAAAGTCTACTCTTTTTCCTTAGAACATTCATGTGCAAGCATCCTCACACAAAAGAAAGATGATGAAGATGAGAGATCAATTGCATTCATGAGTTATCCTTTGAAGAATGCAGAGCTAAATTATCCAAACCTTGACAGATAATCATTTTCTTTGGTAAAAGAGATCAAGAAGTTCCAGCATTATATACTACAAAGAAAGGTGTATGCTATCATGCCTAGCCCAACAATAAAATCATTGCTGATGCAGAATGGGCTAGGAGAAAGGAGAGGGAAATGGATTGATATATGGCAAGAATTTGACTTGGAAATCCAGCCCATGGAATTAGCAAGAGGACAAGGGTTAACCAAAATGATGGACAACAACAAAGAACAAGGCATAGTATCTCATGTGTACACAAAGGAAGGAGTCATAACATATGTTTGGTATCAAGACATTGCATATTATCTCCTCCACAATTGGTACTCTCAAGGTTGAGCACTTCCCAACACCAAGGTTTAAAGATGAAATGTGAATCCTATATGCTCCAAGATGGGAAATTCTATAAGAGGAACTATGAAGGAAAATACTTGAGGTATTTGAACTACCAAGAAGCCAAAGAGGTATTGGAACAATATCATGACAAATATGGTACTGCACATGGGTTGGCAGTGGCTATGACCCACCAAATTTTGAGGTCTAGGTATTGTTGGCCTACCCTTTTTAGGGATTCACATGTGCTCCTATCATTTCTACTGAACAACAGCTAGAAGGGGCTAGATTTCATTGAACTAATGAACCCACTTTCTTCAATAGGGCATACTTTTATATTGACAACCATTGATTATTGCACAAGGTGGACTGAAGCTGAAACATTTTGGACTTGCATTGCACAATTGTTCACCAACTTCCTCAAAGAACACATTGTGAATAGATTAGAGATGCCCTTCTTTTTAGTGTGTGACAATGGAACCTCCTTTTCATCAATCTTCTTGACTCAATAGGACTTAGAAAATTGGGTGATAATAAAGTTTTCATCCAATTACTACTCACAAGGGAATGGAGTCATTGAATCAACCAATAAGAACCTGATAACCATCATAAGGAACTTGCTCATGGAGAATCCAAGGGATTGGTATACATAATTGAAATATGCCTTGTGGAATGATAGTGTTAGAGTAAATAACTCTTTGGGTACATCCCCCTATTTTTTGGTTTATAGCCAGGAACCTATTTTTCTCCTCAATCTTAAGATTCTAGTGCTAAAGTTCATGAGGTGGTATATTGAAAATGCAGATAGAGTCCAAAAGAGATTGATGAACCTTTTAGAGCTAGATGAGAAGAGTATATTGGAATTAGAACACATGTGAAAAAACCAAGCTATTGTCAAACCTTGGTTCATCAAAAGAGCCACAATAAAAAATTTTAGAATCTCTAACCTAGCCCTCATGTAGGATAAGGCTAAGAGGAAACCAAGGAGCCATACCAAGTTATAGTGCCTATGCATCAACCGCTACTAGATTGCAAAGATTATAGTGGATTAATTCTTCAAAACTTTAATCATAAATTCATTCACCACACATCCATCTCACAATTTGCATGTAAACTGAAATAGCTAGCTAAACATATTCATCCATAGTATGAAAGAAAATAAGATTCAACACATATATGACACAAGATATTTGGTTACCTAGAAACCATCTAATGAGAAGGTAAAAATGGGGTGGGGATGACACCCACAAATATCCACTATTGTAGTAATAAAGTGTATCCAATGAAGGCTACAATGTTTGATCATAAACTATGATCTACCCTATGAAAGGTCTACCCTATTAAAGGCTTACAAGATTGTTAGATCTTATGCTGTTAAAGGATTTCAACCCCTTGTTAGAAGTGTGTCTAATTAAAGGACTTAAAACTCACAATTTAAGTCACAATGAATCAAACACCTTGTTAAAGGATTTACAATATCCTATTAAGACTACTTTGTTAAGAGATTTAACTGATTTACTTGCTAGAATGTACAACAATGATCCTAAGGTTAGCACTATACTATTAGATAATAGATCATCTCTTTTTTTATGTGTACTTTATCCTCACAAATCATATGTATCACTTATGTCATCTAACTCATTTCCTTTGTTCTCCTTTAACTAATTTTGCAATTTATCTCAGTTCACAACTTCTTAGCCACCATGAATACTCTATTTGTACATGCAAAATTCTCTCTTTTCTCCTTCCACACCTACAAAATGTTTAAGGTTTTTCCTCCTTAAGAAGACCTAGGTGACTTAGGGTTAGGTATAAATCAATGATTGTGATTCACCCATTTTGTTGCTTAAAACATCCCTTCAACTGATTGGATGCATGTAGTACATAGGGATCCTCAATAAAGATTTGTCCTTATCATCTAGAATTGTAAAAAAATTCTTAAGTTGGCTAAAAAATGGTTCATGTAGAAGTTTGTTCCATTACAAACAACTACGTCCCAAACTATTTACTCGACACTTGAAGTGCCTGATGCTCAACATCCACTATCTCTTCAATGTTGTAACTCAACCTCTAAATGACTTAACATACATTGATCACTCGGCATTTGAATGGCTTGGCATCTACTATCTACTCATCACTTGAGTGACTCAACACTTACTAGTTACTTGGCACATACTCTATATCTCTCACTCGACATATACTTATCTGACAACTTATGTCTGGCATACATTACTTGTTTGACATTAACTAAGAAAATGAATTAAGTATATTATCACTCATATGTCAAAACCAATCTAAGATTAACAATCTCCCCCTTTAACATGAGTGGAAAAAATACTTGGTCATGAATGAATAACCTTAGCTTATGAGCATAACTTAGATAATATCCATTAAAGTACTTGGCTTAAATAAAAAATTTCAAAAACTTAAAAAAATTTCAAAACTTATGACTCATCATTCATACCTCAAAATTCTATAACTCCCCCTGAGTTGATTGTTCCATTTTGATTCTAATTCTGAATACCTATGTTGACTTTGTCTTTGTAGTGTCTATTTAATCTACCCCAAAACTTATCTCATCTTTCATGCATACTCCTCCTTTCTTCATTCTCTTCCCCAAAATTCATTCTCCCTCTTTTGCCACTTATGTCACAGGTTGTACATGGATTGTGTGTTTGTCCAAGAAAGATTTATGGACCTCCATTATTATCTTTAGTGATGCATCCCAATTGTCACATGCTACCTCCAAAGATTTAAAATGTATGTCTAACTCAACAACAAGGGTGATTAAGCCTTCATGTGTAGAAAGATGAGGATCTTTCATTAATAATGACTCTGCATAGGGTAGTTCCTTATGTCACACCTCCACATGAGGGCTTATCATGGATTGAATATTGATTAGTGTAGCCCTAATGTTTGCATCTTGAACTTACAATTCTGCTAACTAACCTTGTGCTGATAATAAATTTCTAAAATGAGACTAACCTTGGCCAAGAGATTATTGTAGAATGCTACTTGTTTTCTTTAGATCTCCCTCTAGATGGTCAATGTCTCTGCACTTCTTGTGTGAACAGGGGAACATCATAGAGCTTGGTGTAAAGAGAGAAAATATGTTCCAAAATATTCTTCACATCCTCTATCTTGGTTGCTAACTCATCCTGATGTAGTGCAATGGCACTAGATATCTATTCATCCAACTTGGTTTGAAATTTCTTCTTAGAGCATTCCAATAATTTGACATTAGTATCTAGGTCTTCATCATTGATCTTCTCTACAATATTTTCCTACTACTTAATGATTGACTTGGCTTTATCAGGTGTGAGGAGGCTGAATGCATCAAGAAAGATGTCCTTGATGTCATGAAGTGCTTGTTTCTTAGTGTTTCTTCCTTGTCACAACATCATGTAATATACTCATCTATTCTATTGTGTTTGTTTTAAGATCATACTTTGGAAACTCAATCACCTCATCTAAGTTGATGTCACCTCATCAACCTTAGATGTGCTAGGACATGGCCTTAAAGCTTGCAATGGTGTAGCTTCAGTACTTGGCATGTGAAATGCTTGACTAGGAGTAGGAGTAGCAGTATCTAGTATGATAACCAGTGTCTACATTTTTATCACTTCCTCTAGCTTCGTAGTCAAGATTGAATCTTTAGTCCTATCCTTCTCCTTTTCTTTTATTTATACTCCACCTTGTGTTAGTGGTGTAGGACTAGCTTCCTAGCCTATTTAAACTAGTGTCCCTTCTTTCTCAATTATTTATAATTGTTGGTATTGAATCATCTTGTACCTTAGTGTTGATATGTCATTGTGTCCTTCCTTTAGCATACTACCATATGCATGACAGGTTGCACTTCTATATATTGAGGGAGGGAAATGGATAATGCTTGTGGCTTTTCCCCTGCAGATGCCAATTTTGCCTTCTCAATCTCATCCAAACTCACCAAAATAGGAACACTATATAGTTGTGCCTTGGTGGTGGAATCAACCAATATCTTTTATATATCCTCCTCTATTAGGGGATTGATTTTCTAAATGATGGTGTCAGACACATCCTTAACCTTTACTATATCTACTTGTGGACTGGCACTTTGCATCTGTACTTCTAGTACATACTAGTCTTGTTATTATTCTTCCTCAATTATTGCCTTTGTAGTGCCTTCCCCATGTAATTCCATCATAGATTCATCATTTTTTTCTTCAGAGCTACCTCTTCCTTTTCTTTGTCTTCACCTACTTCCTTAAGTTCTTGTCAATGGCCTTTTGAGTTGTTAGCCCATAAATTACCTTTCATACATGTGTGCTCTACTCAACAACCTCTTCAATTTTGTTCTATATAATATTAAAGGCTCAATATTTGGGATAAATTTTCCCCTAATATTTTTTGATAGCCTTTGTCATTTCATATTTTTCCAACTCTGGCATCACTCTTGTAAGTTTAGTCTCTCTAATATTTCTTTCAGTTGTAAGACTATATTTCCATCTTTGCTCTACTTTGTCTTGTAGGCTCTTTGGTAGAGAGTTGGAAATCTCAATTGGAGTCTTCTTATAAGTCTCTAGCATGGCATATATAGATTCTTCTACTTTATTCATATCTATCTTCCCAAGTGTGTCAAACTCAACATGTGTAAATCCACTTAAATCAACATTATTCTTGATATTTTAGTACAAATCATCCAAATCAGAAGAGGGACTATGACTTACCACTTTGAATTGGCTATTGTCATTTGACTCAATCCTCTTCTTATCTCATTCAGTTGGGGCAATATAATTCCTTCTTTGTTTCATTGACTTTTCAATGACTTCAAAATATGTAGTCATCACAGTCTCAAAATTATCTCCAAGTTGCTCTATAAATTCACTAGTCTACACTGCAACTAATTTGTTAGTCTTCCAAGCTACTTTCGCAAATGAAGGAAAAGTGTTTTGCACATAGAAAAATATACAAACAAGTATTGAACCAAATTTGCATTATGTATTTTTATTCTTTCTCATGGCTCCCAAGTTTTATGATGGCTACTAGAGTTTTCACTTGCCAAGGTCATAAGAATGGTTTTTCTTTATCCAGATCCACTTCCATACATGACATTTTATTTAACTTGTTGGATTGAAAAAACTTATGTGCAATAATTCTCATAAAAAATGAAATTAGGGGATCAGAAATTATGTCTATGGTCATCCCTCTCTTGTTCCATAGTGCCCCTATATTCTTTTCAATTTCCTCTGTTGCATCACTTTTCATTGTCTTAGGTCTGTCTAGGGTTGGATACTATGTTAGTCTTTGAATAATCCTCTTTGTGATTTTGATAGGTCCATCCTCCAACCATATAGAATTGTCATGAATTCTACTAAGAATAATCTTAATCCATTCTGTCTTGAACACATTTGGAAAATCTAGGGCACCCTATTAAAGAATTTACAACATCTTGTTAAGACTACTCTATTAAGCAATTTAACTGTTTCACCTTCTATAATGTATCAGCAATGATCATATAGTTAGCACTCTTCTACTAGATAATAGATCACCTTTTTTTTGATGTGTACTTGATCCTCACTAATTAGATGTATGACTTATGTCCTCTAACTCCTTTCCTATGTTCTCCTTTAACTGATTCTACAATGTTAGCCACCATGAATACTCTATTTTCCCATGCAAACTTCTCTCTTCACTCCTTCCACACCTACAAAATGTTTAGGGTTTTTCCTCCTTAAGAAGACCTAAGTGACTTAGGGTTAGGTATGAATCAACGATTGTGATTCACCCATTTTTCTTCTTAAAACATCCCTTCAACTAATTGGCTACATGTACTACATAGGAATCCTTAATAAAGATTCATCCTTATCATTTAGAATTGTAAAACAATCCTTAAGTTAGCTCAAAAATAGTTCACATAGAAGTTTGTGTCATTACAAACAACTATGTCCAAAATTGTTTACTCGGCACTTGAAGTGTCTGATGCTTAGCATCCACTATCTCTTAGATGTTGTAACTCGGCCTCTAAATGACTTAGCATCCACTAATCACTCAGCATCTGAATGACTCAACATCTACTATCTGCTCGGCAATTGAGTGACTTGGCACTTACTAGTTGCTTGGCATATACTGCATATCTCTTGCTCGACATATACTTATTTAAAAACTTATGCTCGACATACATTACTTGTTCTACATGAACTAAGAAAATGACTTAAGTATATTGTCACTCATATGTCAAAACCAATCTAAGATTAACATATCCATGGTGAATTCAACATTAGTTTCAAGGAGGAACAATTAATTTCCATTGGTAATTTTTTTTCTACATCAAGAAAACTTTAATTTTAGATACAAATTTTCTCCACCTATTACAAAATTTCATTAAATCAAGGCAATTTTTTTTTTGTGATAGAAAAAATATATATCATATAAGGAACTTTTCCTATTTTTTGGACAAAAATATATATTGTATTAGGCAATTTTTTTTGTTTATTGGAATATATTTATATATATTGGATTAGGCAATTTTTCTCATGTAATGAAAAAAATATATATAATGCATTGGCTAGAAAAAGATGTGGTTACTCAATCAATGAAATAATGACTAGAAAATTAGGCAAATATGCTAGAAAATGATGTTGTTACTCAATCAATGATTCAATGACTAGAAATTAATTGTATGTTTTTCAAATTAGTTTTCAGATTATCAAAAGATTATGTTGAGTACTAAATGAAAGAGTGATAAGAAAGTGAGGTATCTATAGGATGACACATTGTGTAATGTCCTATTGCATTTATGGCAAAGTGGAATTTGGTAATAAAAAATATCTTTAAATTGCATACATCTTGGTCAATGGTTTCCATCATCAGAAATGTAATTGATTGCCAAAAATGGATTTACCTGTGGAAGAGGGATTGTTGAATGAAAATCCAAGCCCTATTATCAACCCAGATTTGATTGTGGAGGAGGGTGAAGAACAAAGTGATCTTATTACTAGGCTTATTGCAGCTTCACAAATTCTTTCTGCTAATCTCAGGGACACCATCAAAGAGCTAGAAAAGAAGCAAGAAGAGGAAGACCTTCGAGCAATGTTCATTGAAATAGGTCTCAACCTTGCTAATTTTGAAGAACATATTGCAAATGCAATGGAACAACCAAAATTGGAACTTCAACAATTTTGGGATATTTTGAAGGATAAAATAAGTATACACAAAGAATTATTGATTTAGTTGGGGTTTTTTTTGTAAAATATATTATCATAAAGTTTATGAATTTGAAATTTAATAGTGCAAAGCTTGTCAGTTCCATTTTTTAGGGAAACCACAACCATTGTTGGTATAGTATTAGTTTGTGTGTGTGTGTGTGTGTGTGTGTGTGTGTGTGTGTGTGTGTGTGTGCATGCATGCGTGCGTGTGCACACGCGCACGCGTGTGTGTGTGTGTGTGTGAAGATGAAATGTAAAATAGATACATAAAATACAATGCAAAGTAAACCCCTTTTAATGGTATGGTGTTTTCTTTTGGGCTCTAATTATTTTACAGTAACCAAATGATGTATTTAATTATTACTTTCCAAATTTGTTTGAATCATAATTTTATTTTCAATAAGTTTTTACTAGTTAGTAGTAGTATAGAGTACACATGCCAGTAGGAATTGATGGATTTTTGGAAAATATTTCAAATAACATTTCATATCTCCAACATACGTGTGTAACCAATACCATCCATCTAAACACTATTGTCCAATGATAATATATCAATGGTTGAAGGTTTATTTTGGGAAAAAATGTATTGAATGAAGCCTCAACCTCATTCAAGTCTCCAAAATGGTAACACATCTCCTTCCAACTTGTACCACTTGTAGTGGACATTAAATAGATGTCTTCTCATTGTTAGTGGCATTCCCTCTTACATCTGCTCTGCACACATTATAAGATTTTTGACACAAACTTGCATTTATGTGGAAGATTTGCAAATATTCAATCATTTAAAACAATTGAATTGGGAACCAAATGAGAAAATATTTAGGGACCATCACTCAATTTATTTATAGGCAATTGAGCTTCTTCTTTCATCATTGCTCAGCTCATTTTTTGTAGTCAATAATTTGGTCGTTATACTTGTAGTGCTCATTGAATTGTGGTTTGGTTTACTTGGTGTAGTAGACTAATAGTCATTTCTCTATACTCAGTAGTTTGTAGTCATTATTCTATAGCTAATTATTTCATAAATTATGAATCAAGATGGACACTCCAATTTTCCTGTCAAGCAAATTTGAAGAGGAACACAAGACCTTTTTAAGTGATGTCCCTGATGAAAACCTATTCTCAATTTACAACTAGGTTGGGCCCACTATGGATTTCATTATTTGTGATATGAAAATGGTTCTAGGCCACAAGTTTTTGGAGAATGAGATTAGGTACCATGTTAACACAAATATTATGTTCCATTTTCTAGCCTCTCTGCTCAACCTCAGAGAAGAAAGGGTCAGCATTTTTTTGCTCATGAGGAAGACTTTTAAAGAAGAATACCTTAGCAATGACATTGACATTATTGCTCATGCAAAATTAGGGGTGGGAAATCACTTAGGTAGGTGAAATCCACAAGCTTTTGGAACCTAGCCAAAATGTGGCCCTCCAATCATTTATGTTGGGCCTGACTATTGGGCAGTTGAAGCACCATAAGAAATGGGCATGAATCAGCTTGGATTTTCTCTTAAAATGGTATAATCTAGATGAAGTGGCACAAGACAATCTGTGGCTTCAAGAATTCATAACCTTAGTCAAGTCTTGTGCTTTCTACACAAACTAGTACAAGAGTACTAGGCTTTTTCCCTATAGTTTGGTTTCGCTTCTATTTATTTTTATCACATTATAATCATTGTACAGGTGTCTTCTTGAGATTGTAATTTTCAAGGAATATTTATGAAAATTTTGGAGTTCCATATAAAATTGTGTTTTATTGTTATGCTCACTTATGCAATGTTTTGGCATTTTCAAAAATTTCAATTAAATTGTTAAAAAAATAGAATATAACATTTAACATTGAATTAAAATTAATGTATTGAGGTTTAACATTTAAAATTTAATTTAATTAATAAATCACTTACTTCAGTGTTCAATTTCACTAGTATAAAATAATAAAATGTGTGCAACAAAATTGATATTTATACTATTAGAATCAAATTTAAAGTATCATTGAAAAACTATTTTATTTTAAAAATTAGAAAGATTAGAATATATTAAAGAACTATATTAGTAATATTATAAAGGTGATGCTGTGATTACCATTGGATGAACAAAAATCAATGGCTACAGATGTTTTTAAGGTTGAATTCCACAACATCCAAATAATTTTTCCAAATGCCCCAAAAAGAAGACACATGGAAAGCACGTATCAAGTGTGAAATCACTATTCTCATAGTAGCATCATTTCATCAACTTAGATCAATGACCAAAGATGAGTTTTGGAAAAATCTAAGGAATTGCTCAACCATTTTTATAGATGCACCTGGAAAGAAGACACATGTCAAATCTAATAACTAATAAATTAATAATGATGTATCATTATTGAATTATTCATCTTGTAATAACTTTTAAATTTTAAATAAAACTTTAAGTATCTTATATAAATTAGAATTATTTAACTATATTGTATTTGGTCCTTAATTATAATCTAATATAGCTATTCAAGTAGTTTCTAACATAATAGTCAATATATTAAATATTTATAAACTACTCTTTTTCCATACAAACACTTTGACTATAATATACCAACTTTTTATTTTGTAAACATCATCAAAAGCATAAAATAAGATAACTAGTACTTGTACTTGTACACTCCAAAATAGTTGGGCCCCTGCGATAGAGTAGGGCGTAGCATCTTATAGGATATTATTTCTTGTGATATCTTAAATGATTTTATCACTTTGATTCATATTAGAATTCACACCAGTTGTGGTATTTTTCTTTGTCAGAAGTCTCACAGTAATGTGTCAATATGTTGATTAATAATATATCTCCCATATTTGATTTTGCAATATCATGTATTTAGAATAGGACACAAGGGGAGAAAACTTGCTTTTTTGTTAATCTTAGATTGGCTTTGACATATGAGTGAAAATATATTTAAATCATTTTCTTAGTTCATGTTGAACAAGTAATGTATGTTGAGCATAAGTTGTTAGATAGTGTATGTCAAGAAAAGTTATATAGTGTGCTAGTAAGTGACAAATCACTCAAGTGTCGAGAAGATAGTAGATGTTGAGTCATTTAGATACCAAATGATCAATGGATGCTAAATCAATTAGAGGCTAGGTTATAACATTAAAGATACAGTGGATGTTGAGCATCAGACACTTGAAGTGTTGATTAAATAGTTTTGGACATAGTTTTTTGTAATGGCACAAACTTTTAGGTAAACCATTTTTGAGCCAACTTAAGGATTGTTTTACAATTCTACATGATAAGGAAGAATCTATATTGAGTGTTGGAAATATAGATGAAGTAACTGAGAGGGGAGGGGTGAATCAGTTACCACAAAAACAATTCCAAAAATAAATCCCTTAGATGTCTTTACATACAATTGATACTCAGTAAACAGTGCATGAATACTGCATTTTGGTAGATTAATGAATTACTATTTGTCTAGCATTCATAGTCATTAATATGCTTGAAAAGATTAAAATAAATGAACACAAGAGACACTAGATTTAATGTGGAAACCCAATATGGAAAAAACCACCAAGTAACTAGTCACCAATTTTCACTCTTTTGAAGTAGCCCTATTAGGAGCCAACCCCGTTAAAGGTTAAAAAACACACTGTTAGGTGTGATCTTGTTAGAGGATTTAATCACCTTGTTAAGAGTGGCCTGGTTAGAGGTCTTGAGAATAATTCAACTAAACTGTCACCTTGTTAGAGGATTTATAAAATGGTTATTAAACCAACTCTATTAAGAGATTCTAGATTCACTGTTACAATGATTAGAAAGCAACAATGAGGTGACCTAAATGATATGCAACTTATCTTTTTGCTGATTATAGATCTCTGTTTTGCTTTTACTGGATCCTAGCTGATTGAATACTACTTTTCATCTCCTCTAGGATATCTAATCCTTCATCAGAATTTTCTCAATTCACTTATTCCATCCTTATCCATATACTCATATTCACTCTCACACACTAATTCACAACTTGAACATCTATATATATATATATATATATATATATATATATATATATATATATATATATATATATATATATATATATATACCTTTCAGATTGTCAAGTCAGCTTAAATATAGGTTCCAACAACAACAAAAAACATTACATTAGTCGGCCGCATGAAGCAATTAAACTTAATATCAAAATAGTAAAATCCTTTGATGGCCGACCAAGCTCGATAACCACTGCTCCTTTAGAGACCGAGTGAGCTCGATTAGCGTTGGCCTTTGCTGACCATGTGATATTGGTAGACATTGACTTTCCTTTGTTAACCTTGGGAGCTCGGTAGACATTAACTTTCCTTTGTTAACCTTGTGAGTTCGATAAATACTAAATTTTTCTACAAAATCCTTTGATGCCCAAGTTAGCTTGGTAAACATTATCTTTTCTTTGTTAACCTTGGGAGCTCAGTTAATACTAACTTTTGCTACAAAATCCTTTGATGCCCAAGTTAGCTTGGTAAACATTATCTTTTCTTTGTTAACCTTGGGAGCTCGGTTAATACTAACTTTTACTACAAAATCCTTTGATGCCCCAGTGAGCTTGGTAAACATTAACTTTTCTTTGTTAACCTTGGGAGCTCGGTTAATACTAACTTTTGCTACAAAATCTTTTGATGCCTGAGTAAGCTCGGTAAACATTAACTTTTCTTTGTTAACCTTGGGAGCTTGGTTAATACTAACTTTTTCTACAAAATCATTTGATGCTCGAGTGAGCTCGATAAATATTAACTTTTCTTTGTTAACCTTGGGAGCTCAGTTAATACTAACTTTTTCTACAAAATCTTTTGATGCTTGAGTGAGCTCGGTAAACATTAAATTTTCTTTGTTAAGTACAAGAATGTTCGATAGACACTATAAATTGCTTTGTAGATCACCTGAGTTTGGTAGACTCTGTCTGATGACTGATATGACATTTGTGTAACATGAAAGACAATACATAATTAACAATTGTATCCAGCAATCTCCCTCTTTCGCATTGATGGCAATACAAGATGTCATAGCAGAATGAAATTTGAAAACAAATCTAACAAGCCTTTTTCTGTTCTAACAACTTTCTCTATTAGATAGAAAACTCTCCCTCTTTTAGTAATCTCCTTCTGTGAGGGAATATCATAGAAAACTTGTTCCTTTCAAACAAATTTCAAAAAGATATGACAATAAAAACTCTCCCTCTTTGACAACACATGCCAAAGACAACACAACTCAAATGATTTTAATGTACCTTTAGTACTAGTTCATATGCAATATTTCCTGATTATGCTACATCAACTGATAGATTTTCATCTTGGTATGTGTTGATGCATCACTAAAATTTTATTTTAGTGAACTTCAGATAGGGGAGTGACCCCTAACTTACTTCTTAGATACAATAATGCATCCTTAGGTAATGGCTTTGTGAATATGTCAGCAATTTGTTCCTTTGTATGAACATATTTCAATCTGATCTCCTTGTCTTGCACCAATTCTATGACAAAATGATATTTTATTGCAATGTGCTTGGTTTTGGAATGCATCACTAGATTCTTCAATATGTTTATTGTACTTGTATTATCACAGAGCATAACAACTAGTTCTTTGATTTCCACCTTCATGCCTTCCAACACCTGTTTAAACTAAACAATATTTGAATAGTTTACTGCAGCAACAACATACTTTGCCTCTGCTGTAGATTGGGATGTGCAATTCTACTTTTTGCTTGTCCAAGAAACCAACCTTTTTCCAAGAAAGAATGCTCCTCCACTTGTACTTTTTCTGTCATCAAGGTTTCCTACCCAATTAGCATCAGTAAACGCTTTGAAATCCAGATTACCTCCAAATTTGTACCATAAACCATAATCTTAAGTTCCTTTCAAATATCTCATTATTCTTTTGATTTTCATCATGTGATTTTCTCTTGGTTTTGCTAAAAATCTTGCTACAATACCAACTGCAAGGGCAATATCTGCCCTAGTATGAACTACATATTGCAACTCTCCAATCATAGATCTATATAGTGTTTGATCTACTTCTTTTGATTCATCTTCCTTGGTAAGTTTTAATCTAGTACACATAGGAGTCCCAACTGGTTTACAATCTTCCATACCAAACTTTTTCAATATCTCCTTGATGTATTTTGATTGAGTGATGTAGATACCATTTTTATTTTGCTAAATTTGAAGACCAACAAAGAATTTGATTTCACCAAACATAGACATTTCAAATTCCTTGTTCATTTGCTCTAAATTTTTTTTGCAAAGATCATCATTTCCCGTGAAAACTGTATCATCTACAAATATTTCTGCCAAAACAATCTTATTATCTTGTCCTTCCTTTATATACAAACTATTGTTATCATTAATTCTTTGAAAACCAATCTGAATAAGATAGTTATGCAATCTTTCATACCATGCTCTAGGGGCTTGTTTCAGACCATACAATGCCTTGTGTAATTTGCAGACCATGTTCCTTTTATCTGGATCAACAAAACCTTTAGGTTCTTCAATGTACACCTCTTCATCTAGTATACCATTGAGGAATGCTGACTTGACATCCATTTGATATGAAAATAAGGTTCTGACTCCTTCCAATCTTGTAGTAGGAGCAAAAGTTTCTCCATAGTCTATTCCTTCTTCTTGAGCATATCCTTTGCATACTAGTCTAGCTTTGTTTCTTGATACCTTACCATCTTCATCCAACTTGTTTATGAATACCCACTTGGTTCCAATTACATTTTTATCTTTAGGCCTGGGTACAAGAGTCTATGTCTTATTTTTCTCTATCTTTTCTATTTATTCATTCATAGCCTCAATCCAACTATCATTTTCCAATGCATCATTGATATTTCTAGGTCCAAAATCAGCAAGTAAACAAGTACCTTTCAACTTACTTCTTGTCATGGTTCTTTCAGATTTGTTTCCAATGATCTGATCTGTTGAATGATGTCTCCTGACATATTTTGCTAATATAGGTTCCTTTGCTTTTGAAAGAATTTCATTGTTATCTTCTTGCATTTCAACTTCAGGTTATGGCTTGATAGATATTGGCTCGGGTCCTTCAAACTCGGTAGACACTTGCTTGATAGCATCTGAATGTAACTCAGGTTGTTGTAGCTCGGTTATTGATGACTCGGGAGTAGAAGATTCCTGATTGACTAGTATTGTATCAGGTTTAGTGAAAACAAACCTTCTATAATCTTCTGGTTCCCTTTTGCTTTCTTCTTCAGTCCTTTCTGCAAACTCATCAACTTTCACATGTGCACTTTCTATGACTTTGTAAGTAGACAGGTTCAAACATCTATATGCTTTACTTTTGCAAGAGTATCCCAAAAATATTCCTTCATCACTTTTTACATCAAATTTTCCTTTTCTAGATTCTTTCAAAATGTAACATTTACTTCCAAATACTTTTAGATAACTTACATTAGGTTTGTAGCCATACCATAGCTCATAGGGAGTTTTGAATGAGTCCTTCTTAAGCTATACCCGATTCAAGGTATGAACTACAGTGTCGATAGCTTCCTTCTAGTATTTGATAGCAATGTTCTTTTCAATCATTAGGGTTCTTGCACAATCTATGATAGATCTATTCCTCCTTTTAGCTATTCCATTTTTTTTAGGAGTTCCAGGGGCTAATACCTATCTTTTGATTCCTCTTTCAATGCAAAAGTTATTGAGCTCATGTGAAATGAATTCTCCTCCTCTGTCTGACCTCAAGCATTTCAATCTTTTTCCTGTTTCCTTTTCTACTCTAGCCAAGTACCATTTGAATTTCTCAAATGCTTCTCATTTGTTCCTTAGATACATGACAGTCATCATTCTTGAGTAATCATCAACAAAAAGAATGAAGAACTTTTCTCCAGTATAGCTTTCAATTCCAATGGGTTCACATAAATCGGTATGCACAATTTCTAATATATCTTTAGACTGATAGTTTTTACTTTTAAAACTAGTCTTTCCCATTTTACCAATCTAACAATTCTTGCATAGACCGACCTCAGGTTTCTTTATGTCAGGAATGCCTCTTACTTTCTTGAATTTGCTTTTCTTTACCAAGTTATCAAAATTGACATGACACAACATTTTATGCCATAACCAACTTTCTTCAAATTGAGCAATAAGACATGAACATTCACCAAGTTCAAGATAAAATAAGTTACCTTTTGTTTGAGTGCCTAATCCAATCAATTTTCCTTTGCCATCCAGCAGTCTTGCTTTTCCATGCATGAATTCTACTTCAAATCCATTATTGAGTGACTGTGCCACATTCAACAAATTATGCTTTAGTCCTTCTACCCAATAGGCATTATCACATATAAGTTCTTTGGTTAGAGAGATTATTCCTCTTCCTTTTATACAACAAGGTTCATTGTTACCAAATCTTACACTGCCGCCATCATAATTTTCAAAGTATTCAAACTTAGTTTTATCACCAGTCATGTGATAAGAACAACCACTATCTATGATCCATGTATCATTTTTGTTCATATGAGAAATGATTGCCATTTCTTCATCATTATTAGATTCATCTCACAGCAATGTAGACAATTTCATCTTCTTCTTCATCATTAGAATCATTAGAATCTTTAGCCATAAAACATATTTTCTTACCTTTATCTTTGAATGATTTGAAGTCTTTCTTGCCATTGTACTTGTAACCTTTCTTGTCATCTTTGTTCTGCTTGTTTGGGCACCTAGCAGCAATATGACCAACTTCTTCACATGAAAAGCATATTAGAGGAACTTTACCTTTAAATTTACCTCTACCTCTAGAATATTTCCTTACTAGTAGAGCTTCAATCACTTCAAGATCATTGTCTGAACTTTGGTCTGATTCATCTTCACTTCTGACTGAGATTATTTTTTTTTTTAACTTTTCTCCTTAAGTGAAAACTTCGCTTCAAATGCTGATTCAATATTCTTGGAAGCTGGAACATAGTTGTCAAAGTTGTCTAGTTCAAATGCAGTCAATCTTTCAACTATAGCCTCTAGATTTATCTTGTGATTTGCTTCACATCTTCTTTCTTGAATTTCAGAAACTCTAATTGTATAAATGGGAAGTAGAGTTCTAAGAACTTTACTTATTACTATCTCCTCCTTGATATCTCCTCTAGATGCTTTAATTGCACTGACACATGCTTTGACTCTTTCAACATATTTTGCAATGTTTTCATCCTCTCTCATCCTCATTTGATCAAATTGTCCTCTCAGACTTTCTACTTTGGCTCTTCTTACATTATCATCTCCTCCATAGATTTCTTTTATCTTTTCTCACATTTCAAAGGTAGATTTGAAGTCTTTAATGTCATCAAATTCTTCATAACTCAGAGCAGATGTTATATTTATCATCATAATGTTGTGGGTCTTCTTTTCAACAATATCATTAACAGATAATGTACCAGATGGTTCTGCATATTTTACATCAAGGTATTTTACTCCTGTATCTCTAATAGAAGCTATATGAAGTCTCATCAACCTTTTCCATGCTGAGAATTTGTCCCTGTTAAGTCTTGGAATTTCCCTCTTATAAGACATCCTGATCTTTGGCTTAGATCCTTGAAATCTTGTCCTACAAGCACCAAAAGCTTTGATACCAATTGTTAGAAATATAGATGAAGTAACTGAGAGGGGAGGGGTGAATTAGTTACCACAAAAACAATTCCAAAAATAAATCCCTTAGACATCTTTACATACTATTGATACTCAGTAAACAATGCATGAATATTGTATTTCGATAGATTACTTAATTACTATTTGTCTAGCATTCATAGTCATTAATATGCTTGCAAAGATTAAAATAAATGAACAAAAGAGACACCAAATTTAATGTGGAAATCCAATATGGAAAAAACCACCAAGTAACTAGTCACCAATTTTCATTCTTTTGAAGTGAGCCCTGTTAGGAGCCAACCCTGTTAAAGGTTCCAAAACACACTATTGGGTGTGACCTTGTTAGAGGATTTAATCACCCTGTTAAGAGTGGTCTGGTTAGAGGTCTTGAGAACAATTCAACTGAACTGTCACCTTGTTAGAGGATTTATAAAATAGCTATTAAACCAACTCTATTAAGAGATTCTAGATTCATTGTTACAATGATTAGAAATCAACAATGAGGTGACATGAATGATATGCAACTTATCTTTTTGCCGATTACAGATCTCTATTCTACTTTTACTGGATCCTAGATGATCGAATACTACTTTGCATCTCCTCCAAAATATCTAATCCTTCATCAGAATTTGCTCAATTCACTTATTCCATCCTTATCCATATACTATTCACTCTCACACATTAATTCACAACTTGAACATCTATATATATACCTTTTAGATTATCAAGTCAGCTTAAATATAGGTTCCAACAACAAAAAATAATATTACATCCATCGGGCGCATGAAGCAATTAAACTTAATATCAAAATAGTAAAATCCTTTGCTGCCCAACCAAGCTCGGTAACTACTGATCCTTTGGAGACCAAGTGAGCTTGGTTAGCATTGACCTTCCTTTGCTAACCATGTGAGCTCGGTAGACATTGATTTTCCTTTGTTAACCTTGGGAGCTCGATAGACATTAACTTTCCTTTGTTAACCTTGCGAGCTCGGTAAATACTAACTTTTTCTACAAAATCTTTTGATGCCTGAGTTAGCTCGGTAAACATTAACTTTTCTTTGTTAACCTTGGGAGCTCGGTTAATACTAAATTTTGCTACAAAATCCTTTGATGCCCCAGTGAGCTCGGTAAAAATTAACTTTTCTTTGTTAACCTTGGGAGCTCGGTTAATACTAACTTTTGCTACAAAATATTTTGATGCCTGAGTGAGCTCGGTAAACATTAACTTTTCTTTGTTAACCTTGGGAGCTTGGTTAATACTAACTTTTTTTACAAAATCCTTTGATGCCTGAGTGAGCTCGGTAAACATTAACTTTTCTTTGTTAAGTACAGGAACATTCGATAGACACTATAAATTACTTTGCAGATCACCTGAGCTCGGTAGACTCTGTCTGATGACTAATATGACATTTGTGTAACATCAAAGACAATACACAATTAACATTTGTATCCAACATTGAGGATCTCTATGCATTATGTGTAATCAATCAGTTGAAGGGATGAATTAAGTGGTAAAATGGGTGAATCACAATCATCGATTCATACCTAACCCTAAGTCACCTAAGTCTACTTAAGGTGGAAAAACCCTAAAAGAAAAAGTGTGAAAGGAGAGGAGAGAGAAGTTTGTATATGCAAATAGATCATTCATGGTAGCTAAGGAGTTGTGAATTGAGATACATTGCAAAACTAGTTAGAGGAGAATAGAGTAAAGGAGTTAGAGGATAGAAGTGATACATATGATCAGAGAGGATCAAGTACACATCAAGAAAGAAGTGATCTATTATCTAGTAGTAGAGTGCTAACTGTAGGATCAATGCTAAGACATTCTAGTAGGTGAATCAGTTAAACATCTTAACAGAGTAGTCCTAATAGATTGTTGTAAATCCTTTAGTAGGGTGCTTACTTCATTGTAAGTTTTAAGTCCTTTAATCAAGCACAATCTTGTAAGCCTTTAATAGGGTAGAACTTTCAAGGGTAGAGCATAGTTTATGATAAAACATTGTAGCCTTCATTGGATACACTTTATTACTATAGTAGTGAAGATTTGTGGGTGTCATCTCCACCTCAGTTTTACCTTCTCATTGGAGGCTTTCTAGGTAACCAAATATCTTGTTTCATGCATGTGTTGAATGTTATTTTCTTTCATGCTATGGATGAATAAGTTTAGCTAGCTATTTTAGTTTACATGCAAATTGTGAGATGGATGTGTGATGAATGATTTTAAAGGTTAAGTTTTTAAAGGAATGATTCACCCACCCCTCTTAGAGTTTACTTCCCCTATTGTATTTCCAACGATTGGTATTCGAGCATAGTTCTCCAAAAAGGAAAGCTTTGAAGCTTTGAGGAAAGATCTTGAAGATGAAAGTCTACAAGTTGGGAAAGACTATTGAGAATCAAAAGATTGAAATCCAGCTTTCCTTACATCAGTTAAATGAAGAAAGATATGAGTTGAAGTGCTCATTGAAGAGAAGGAAAGAGATAGCTATTGAAGAAAATGACACACATTACCAAGAGATTGACAATTTGAGTTATTTTTAGATGGAAATTCAAGTGAATTTGATGCAACAATTATAGATCTAATGGAAAAGAATGGAGCCTTAAGAGGTGTTAAATCTTAAGATAGAACAAGAAGTCCAATCAGTATTGCTATGTAAAGTGACCAAGAAGAAAAAGAAAGCTAAAGAAGAAAAACTCATGATTGAAGATGACAAAAGGATATTGACTAACAAACTAGATGAGAAGACATCGGAGGTGAATAGGATTGCTCACATGTAATTTGAAATATTGAATCAAATTATGATTGCCAATCATGGATTGAATGGAAAGGATATTGAGATCACAACACTAAAGTTGCAGTGAACAACTGAGAAATGATCTAAAAAGAGAAAAAAATTTGCTAAAAGTTTCAATAGACCTAGTGAAGCCATCAAGTATTTTGAGAAACTGGTGAGACCTCCTAGATCCAATAGTGATATTACTGGATTGGGTTACACCAACACTAAAGAAGGAGAATCATCTAAAAGTGGTGAACAAAGAAGCAACAAATATAAGAACCACAAACTTACTTTTCATAATTGTGAAAAGATAGATCATACAACAAATTTTTGTAGGAGCAACAATGCAAATCAGAACCCTAAGAAGAAATGCATGGGTAACAGTCACAAGTGCAAAAATCAAGAATATTAGGCACATGAATGCAAGACCAGGACATCAAGCATACAAAGATTTGAAGGTTACTACTATAACTATAAGAAGTATGGACATAGATCATATGAGCATAGATCAAAGCGGTTATCAAACAAGCAAGCCAAGGTAAACCATACTGACACATCTTAAAATTGGGATTACAATACAAGGTATAGTTTTCACTATTGTCAAGAGTATGAACATGTTATTGAGAATTGCAGTAGAACACATTTTATAAGTTACTATAGTAGATGGCTAAGTCAAACTACATGTTTTAGTTGTTTGAAGACTGGTCACATAAGCAAAAATTGTCCAAAAAGGTCAAAAACACCTAACAATGAATTCAATAAAGGAAAAGAAAAGCTTGATGCTAAAGAAGTCAAAGTGCACATGAACAAGAAATGGAAGAAAAAGAAAGGTTGTAGTACATCACATACATATGGGATAACTTCATCCAATGGATGAGGTGATCACACCACTCCCAACTAGGCAATCAAGAGGTATATATGGGACTGGTATTTCAAAGTTCAATTATTCATCTGTTCCAAGTATTTAGTTTTGAAAAGATCATATATGCATGAAGAAAGATGCAAAGTATTGGTTAGAACTAAGAAGAAATCTCTAAGCTTCCATGCTATTATCGAGCATGAAAAGTTTTACTGTTGTTGCCAAGTGAAAGTTTAGTTGTTGCCAAGCTATCAAAGGTGATAGTATTGGTCAAGATCATTGTGATTTTTGAGTGTGGATGGAATTACATGGAAGCTGATTGAGTCAAAATTTCTATTGGAGTTGAGATTACAACTATGTAAGAACTGAGCATTTATTATGAATTTTAAAGGGCCATATAGTCAATTTTTTGACTCATTTACAATTATTCAAGGTTGAAGAGAGCACAAAGAGAATAAAAAAAATTGGAGAAATTGATTCAAGCATTTGCATACTAAATTAAATTTCTACTGAACACCATACATCAAATTTGTCAAGGCATTTATCATGTGCCAAGTTATGCTATTTGAATTTTTGCAAACCCTTGTTAGTTGTTATTGCATCTAGCTCTTCTGTTGTTGACAATAAAAATTTGTAACATGATTAAATGAATTATTTGTAAAATTTCTTTTCATATGACCTATTTCATTACATGAAAAGCACTTACCTATAAATTTATACCTAGTTTCCTTAGCAGATTCTACTTGCTTAGGTTCATCCAATTTCTCGATTTCCTTCTCTGGTCCAACTTCTTTGGATTTATTGAAAGATTGACTAGATTCAATCTTATCATCAAAATTATCATTTTCTTTTAGATTTGGTCCACTTTTAGGTTTCTTTGGGACATATTAAATAGGTAAGCAAGACTAGTCTTATCATAGGTAGGTCTTTGTATTGACATAGTTTCATCAAGTTTTTTTCTACTAGAATAAAAAATTTCAAGTTGTACCTTACTTTGAGTTGGTTCACCTTTCACAATAGTGTTGTACTTTTTAAGTTCTTCATGACTTCTCTTAATTCTTCAAGCTTAGATGTCAATTTTTCTTTTCCAAATTGGCTCTAAGATTTGAATTTTCAATCTTTAATTCAGATTGAACATTTCTAGGATCACTCTTCAAACTCAATGATAGATTAGTAATCTTCAACTCATGCTTCAAGATCTCATACTTTGTTTTCAGATTTGAATATTTATCATCACCATTTTTAGATCCAACAGATTCAAGCTATTGGAAATGATTGAATAAGAATGATGGAACTAGAAAATAATGTTTTCAATCATTATTTTGTCATTGATGTCAAACTTGCTACTTGCAGGTATGACAATTTTTTTAATGATCCAAATACTATCAATTGGTTGATTGACAAGGAGGCGGCAGTCAATAAGATGTAACTAGAGTACCTAGAGAAAGGTTGAAGTTATGATGTTGTAATGAAGTACAAGGATTAGCTAAGCCATTGATGAAATAATGTATTGATGGCATATAATAGACATATTAAAGATGTAAGGGTTTAGCTATGTTATTTGTGACAACCTAAGTAAGTTCATAAGAGAATGTCGAGCAAGCTTAGTTAGTGCCAAACAAATTCTTAGTTGAAGCCAAGAAAAGTTCACTTTTAGAGTGTGCCGAGTAAATATCAAGTGTCGAACAGAAAGCAAGTGTCGAGTAAATATCAAGTGCCGAGTAGAAAACAAGTGCCAAGTAAATATCAAGTGTCGAGCAGACAACAAGTGCCGAGTAAATATCAAGTACCGAGCATAAAACAAGTGACGAGTAAATATTGAGTGCCGATTAAAGGTATAGATGCCGAGCAAGATACAAGTGCTAAGTAAACCAGAACAAGCTAAGTATCAGTAAACCAATAATGCTGAGTTGCTGCATTATTTTGAAATTGAAGATTCGCTAGGTCTGAGCTGACAAAGTTGTTACCTAGAAGTTTGTAAACTAAATAGAAGATAAGAGTGATGAGCTGGTGGCACAGAAATAATCAAAAGAAGAATGATGCAGAGGATGACAACAGAAATAAGAAACTCCAAATCAGTCACAAGCATGGTGACAGAGGGATAAAATATGAAATGCAAAGTCTATATTTCACATGTTAAAGATGCTACATCTTTGGCATTTATGTCAAAGAGGGAGATATGAGGAAACTGATCAAAATATCAAAATAATCAAAATAAAGAAAACAAGAGAAAGATACTCATAAAGGAGATATCTATGAAAGAGGGAGACTTATGAGAAACTGAAAGATAAAGATATATGATCAGTAGTAAAACTACAACAAAAGAGGGAGAAACAGAAAGTGGTAGAAAAATGTATGTAATTTTGATAAGTTGATCAAATGATCAGTTTGGTTTGCCATCAATGCCAAAGAGGGAGATTGTTGGAAATAATTGAATAAGAATGATGGAACTGACAAAGAATGTTTTCAATCATTGTTTTTTCATTGATTTCAAACTTGCTACTTGCAGGTATGATAGTTGTTTTAATGATTCAAATACTATCAATTGGTTGATTGACAAGGAGGCGGCAATCAATAAGATGTAACTAGAGTACCTAGAAAAATGTTGAAGTTATGATGTTGTAATGAAGTACAAGGATCAACTAAGCCATTGATGAAATAGTGTATTGATGACATATAATAGACACATTAAAACATATCAAAGATGTAAGGGTTTAGCTATGTTATTTGTGACAGCCTAACTAACTTCATAAGAGAATGTCGAGTAAGCTTAGTTAGTGCCGAACAGATTCTTAGTTGAAGCTGAGAAAAGTTCACTTTTAGAGTGTGCCGAGTAAATATCAAGTGCCAAGCAGAAAACAAGTGCTGAGTAAATATCAAGTACGGAGCAAAAAACAAGTGCCAAGTAAATATCAAGTGCTAAGAAAAAAACAAGTGCTAAGTAAATATCAAGTGCCGAGCAGACAACAAGTGTCGAGTAAATATCAAGTGCTGAGAAAAAAATAAGTGACAAGTAAATATCGAGTGCCGAGTAAAGGTATAGATGTCGAGCAGGATACAAGTGTTGAGTAACACAAAACAAGACGAGTATCAGTAAACCAATAATGTCGAGTTGCTGTATTATTTTGAAATTGAAGATTCACTAGGTCTGAGCTGACAAGGTTGTTACCTAAAAGTTTGTAAACTAGATAGAAGATAAGAGTGATGAGTTGGTGGCACAGAACACCATGTAAAAAAAAAGGGTTTTTAGCGAATACAACTGGATGCTATACAAGGTAGAAATATAGGGTAGATACATTGTATCCTACCTAATCCATTGAAACCTTAAAATTGGAGAGGGAGAATTGAGCAAGAAAGATATTTTAGATTTCTATTTAAGAAGTCATAAGGTCACGACGCAGTAGTGTGGTGGTAGTGAGAAAGTATGAAAGCATAAGCTGCTAAAGAAAAGTGCTAAGGAGAAACAGAGCAAAGAATACTCTGTTTTGCTGGATGACCACATATATGATTGCATTGGTATAATGAGTAAAGAAGACTCAAGGAAACAAAGCCTGAGAGGAAGACAAGCTAACAGAACTGAAGTGATTAAAAAGACAAGCAAAGGATTGAACTGAAGTGTGATCTGTAATCTGTAAGTTATGTTGTAAGTTGTATCAGATCAAAGCCATTGTTGTTACTTTCTAGCAGTTGTAACAGTTAAGATAAATCCTATGGACTTAGGTTGGTTTAATAGCCATATTGTAAATCCTTTAACAAGGTGACATTCCAAGTGAATGTTCTGAAGTCCTTTAACCAGGCCCATTCCTAACAGTTTGGTAAAATCCTCTAACAAGGTCACATTTAACAATGTGTTGTAGCCTTTAACAGGGCAGGCTTCTCATAGGGCAGACCATCAGAAGTGGTTAAAATAAATTGTGTAGTTATTTTGTGGGTATTATCCCCACCACAGTTTTACCTTCTTATTCCTAGAGGGTTTATGGGTTATCAAATTCTTAGTGTTATGGTGTGATGCATGTCTACTTTTCTTAGTTGTTTCAATATTTAAATTGCATGCATGATAAGTTCAGTTATGCACCATTAAGGATTTGTAGAGAAAAAGGAAAAATTGTTATTATGGCATTCAGACCTTGAATAACTGATTCACCCCCCCTCTCAGTTATTCTAAAGAATTATAACACAAGCTTGGATTTGAGATTTTCAATTTTGTCCTTCAGTCGTCCAATGTATACTTTGGAGTCTTCATATCTATCCTCCAAGTTATCTCTTTCTTCAGTAAGGAGATCAATTTGGTCAAGTGATTCTTCAAGGTTCTTCATCAACTATTCCATATCCATGGAAATCTTACTCAAGTTGTTAAGTATCTTTTGAGTAACTATGCCTTGATACCAATTTTAAGAAATAGTGTTGTCCACACACGCATGCACGTGCATGCGTGCATACACACACACACACACACGTGCAAAGAAATGTAAGAAATATACAAAATAAACTATTCCATAGGATGATACTTCACCATTGATAGCTCCACAGTTGGAAAACTTAAGCATTTAAAAAAAAATACTTGAGAAAACTTAGGAACCTAAAAAACCCACTAAAATTTAATTCAAAATACATTTTTTTGAAAATTTCAATGAGAGGATGCATCTAATGAGTTCATTATAGAGAACACAAAAGAAACACATAGGAGTTTAGATGTATATAAATGCATAGTGGGTACAAAATTGCATTCTCATGGGGGGCGGGGGGGGGGGGGGGGGGAGGGGGTGTGAATCAATATTCTACTAACTTTTTTTGCCAACTAGATATTATTGATTACTTTGAACCATGCATAAGAAAGTAAAAAAACAATGTTGAATTGTAAAAATAACCATACACAAGGAGAACTCATAAAACCATATTTATTTAACTAGGGAAACCATGGCCAAGGGAAAACCCTGGTGGGAATGATGCCCACAAAAATATACTAATATATATGTTCATTGTTAGAGGATGGACCATGTTAGGATTCAATAAGAAAATTCATAATATAAAGTCCTTATTAGGAGACTTCGAATACCTATTAGGAGATTCCAAAGCTGTTAGAGGTTGTTGAATAAAGTATGCAAGAAGAGGTCATTGCCCAAACATGCATTTTCAATTACAAGAAAAGCTCACTTCCCAAAAAAGTAGTTGAACTTTAAGTTCCTCAAATATAGATGTATAGATGTTGTAACTTCTTCTCAACTAATCTCTAACCTTAGCTCGATCTCAAATCACAAAATTGGGTTCTAAAAAACTTCACATATATCACTTTACAAAAAAAATTCATACAACTTTTTCACATCAAAATGCACAATTAATCTCACAAGATATCCTTTGTATAAATAAAATGCCTTTTCACAAATTTCTGCTATGTCAGCTAAGACCACAATATACTTTTCCAACTTATAGTAAACATCTAAGATGCTAGCCCTAATTGGTCAAGTAATTATTTTGTAAACAAAATAATTTCTTTACCTTTCATTCCGTTGTCCTGTACATCTTAATTATCATTCTTTCATATTATTTTTACTAATTTTTTAGGTTATACACATCATTACCAACATGTATATTGTATCCATAACCTCGCTAGTCATAATATGACATCAAAAACATTTTACATATAAAATAATATACTATATTGTAAACCATTTTCACACTTAGACAATTTTATGAGTACCAAAAAGCTAAGTATCTTTATTTTTAAGGTTTACTACAAGTATGTACATCATGTGTTGCCATTAACGACAACATTTACATATTTGTATATAGCCAATTGTAAATGGAGTGAACAAGAAATGAAAGGAAAAAGGAAGAGTCTAGAAAACTCTTTAGAAATATTTAAATAGATAGATCCAAACCCTATTTTCATATGGATAATGAGTGAGACAAATATCCATGCAATCATAGAGAAAATCAAAGTGTGAAAGCATGAACATTGTGAAGTAGGTAGAGGAGTTAAGATATGATATTGTATGTAAGAGAGAATTTGTGAAGAACAAAAATAATGACCTTTGAAGTAGTGAAGGATAAAGAAAAGATATATTAGATTGAAGATCATATCATAATTGAAGAGAGGATATTTATAATCAACAATAAAGTGTAGACCAAAGAATCAAGTACTAAATCATAACTGAGTTAGGAATAATCTCTTAATAGAGTGGTTTTAACAGACCTTTGTAAATCTCTTAATCAAGTCCTTACTTTATTGTAAGTATAAAATCCACTCACAAGGTAATAACTAACAGTCTTACTAACCTTTAATAGGGTAGACCCTAAACTAGGTAGATCATTAGATATGATCAAAATTGTAACCCTAAGAGGTTAAATTTATTACTGCATTGGTGAAGATTTGTGAGTGTCATTCCCATCCTAGTTTTACCTTCACCTTGGAGTGTTTATGGGTAATCAAATCTTCTTATTATGTGTTTATATTTCATGCATGTAATTGATAGTTAGATATACTTAATATAGAATTTGATTTTACAAGTTATGGTATGCATGAATTAGATATGAGATAGAAAAAATATTGGATTTGGTAAAATTATTTTTAGGGATAAAAGTTTTAAGGATCCTGATTCACCACCAACCCCCCCCCCCCCCCTCTCACAATATCTTAGCTTCCCAAATAACCTCCCACCACTTCTTCATTCTCTTTCACCTTATTTCTAAAACTTTTTTTGATTCTAATAACATTCTTTTCAGTAGATCTAGGTACTAGTTTTTGGTCTCAGATTGGTTTTGACAATTGAGTGTCAACACACTTAACCAATTTAAAAGTTGATGCCGACTATGATATAGATGCTGAGATATAGTATATGCCAAGCCAGAGATTCAATAGGTGCCAAGTGAACTTCAAGTGCCAAGAAAGTATCAAGTTCCAAGTGATAAGTGTTGCCAAGTCATTATAGATGTCAAGAAAAGAATAGATGCTGAGTGAGACAAAGTTACTATAGGAGCCAAGCAAGACAAAATTATTGTATGTGTTGAGCATCATCAATCAATCAGTAAGTGTTGAGTAACATAGAATCAACATATGAGTTTGTGCCTTCACAAACTCAGATATAAACCATTTTTGAGTCAACTCAGGATGAATCTCAGAGGATCTAAAAGATAAGATCGAATCTATTACATTCCCTATGAAATCAACATGATGCCAATCAAAAAAATGGAGAAAGCATGCAACCAATAAGAAAAGTGTAAAGATTTGAGTTGGAAAAGAAGGATGAATATTGATCATAGATTCATACCTAACCTTAAGTCTTTGAAGCCTTTATAAGGAGGTTGAAACCCCATAATTCAATAGATGTGTGAGAGTGTATGGGAGAATGCTATAAAAGTTCAAAGGGGTGTAAAGACTTAGAAAAGGAAGAGTAGCATTTCAAAATATAGTTGGTTAGAATAGAGAATTAGCACTTCAAGCATAGATATATCAGATCAGGATGGATTAGATCAAGTTGAGCAGAACAAGGATCTGGAATCAACAATTGAAGATTGTAAGTCATTAGGTCAAGACTTTCTAATACTTTCTAGCCATTGTATTAGGAGAATGGAAATCCTATAGAGATAGGTTGGTTTCATAGCCATTACTGTAGATCCTTAATAGGGTTATAAATCCTTTAATAGGGTAACATTCCAAGTGAGTGTTTTTAAATCCTTTAGACATGTCACTTTAATAGGGTGTAAAGCCTTTAATAGGGCAGGCCTTTCACAGGGCACACCATTGGAAGTGGTCAAAATTTGTAACCTTAATCAATTACATATTGTTGCAATGATAATTTTTGGGTGCCATCCCCACCCTAGTTTTACCTTCTCATTTTGGAGGGTTTTTGGGTGACAAAATTTTTGTGTTATCTATTTCCATGCATGTCTTTACTTTTATGTTAATTTGATATGGTAGATGCATGTGAATAATCTCAGTTAAAAGTTTTAGAGGATTAAATATTGTTACTTCTAATTCACCCCCTTCTCAGAAGTAAATCTTCCCACTTGTAAATTCCAACAATTGGTATCAGAGTAGAGTTCTCACAAGGAGAAGCTTTACAACTTGGAGAAAAGATCCAAAAATGGAAGTCTACAAACTTGGTAAGATCATAGAGAATTAGGTGATTGATATACAACTCATCCTACACAATTTGGAAGAAGCTAGAGAAGAACTAAAAAAATCCTTAAAGAGAAGAAGAGAGATTGCCATAGCTAAAAATGATACACAATACAAGGAGATTGACACCTCAAAAGTATTTGCAAATGGAGATTCCAAAGAATTTGATGTGGCAATAGCAAATCTAATGGAGAAGAATAGATCTCAAGCAGAAGAGATTAGAACTCTCAAGCTTGAACAAGAATCACAAGCCATGATGATTTGTGAAGTGATTAAATAGAAGAAAAGAGCCATTGAAGATAAGGCTATGCTAGAAGAAGACAAGAGAAACCTTGCCAATAGATTGGAGGAAAATTCAATTGAGCTTGAAAGAATTTCCAACATACAACTAAACACCCTAAGTTAGATGATGAATGCACATCATGAACTAAATATTAAGAACATTGAGATCTCCACACTAAAGATTCAAAATGAAAAACTACAAAATGACTTGAAAAGAGAGAAGGAGATTGTAGAGAGCTTCAACAAACTTGATGAGGCCATCAAGTACTTTGAACAACTATTGAAATCACTAAGAGCTAGCAATGATACTTCAGGACTAGGTTACACTAGCACTAAAAAAGGAGAGTTATCCAAGACTGTAGAAGAAAGAAGTGACAAAGGTAAGAGAACTAAACCCACTTGTCATTTTTATGGTAAAAAGGGACATACCTCTAATGTGTGCAGGAGAAAGAATGCTTATCATCATGACAAACTTAAGAATATGGGTCACTGTCACAAGTGCAACAAGAAAGGACATCAAGCACATGATTGTAGGACTAAAACAATCATAACATCAAAATTTGAAGGTCACTACTATAATTGAAAGAAGTATGGACATAGAGCTTTTTAGTGTAGATCAAAGCCTATGTGGACACCTAATTAACTAGCAAGGTCAAACAATCATGAAAATCACTACAATTGGGACTACAACACTAGGCTAAGTTGTCACTACTGTCAAGAATATGGACACATCCCACAAAATTGCATAAGAACACATTTTAGTGGAAACTACAGCAAATGGCTTAGCCAAACTACATGCTTCAATTGTATGAAAACTAGTCATATCAGCAAAAATTTCCCAACAAGGTCAAAGGCACCCAACTCAAAGTTTAACAAAGGAAAAGAGAAGGTAGATGTTGAACACATCAGAGGAGAAATGAATAAGACATGAAAGAAGAAAGGTGGAAGCAACACATCTAATGAAGGGATCACTTCACCCAAAAGGTCAAGTGGTCACACTTCATCCAACTAAGAAAAAGAAGGTATATGGGACTGATAAACAAAGCTTTATCATACATCAGTTCCAAGGCATGCAAGTACTAAAAGGATAGATCAACATGAATAGAGATGCAAAGTTAAAACTTCAAGTTTTCACCAGTGTTGCCGAGTAAGAAAAGTTGCCTTTAGATGCTGAGTAAAATCCCATTACATGTCGAGTTGTTTGCCAAATTTAGTGGAAGCAGAGTGGTTGATTACGACTAAGTTGATAGTAGATGCAATATGAAGAGAAACTTTAGTTGAAGTCAAGTAAGGGAAACTCTAGTGTATGCAAAGTGTTTGAAAGAAAATGTAAGCCGAGTAAAGAAAAAATGCTTAAGAAGCTAAGTGGATAGTTGTAAACACACTAAGCATTAAATACTATGAAATAAGGGTATATGATTGCATTTTGAACCATTTTTCCTGATCATGAACAAAGAGAAAAGATGAAAGAAGAGTGTCGAATGATTCCCAAGGAGAGAATCCAATATTTGAGTAGATTTCTATGCAAATTCAGGAAAGTTTCATCAATTTCAAGGTATTTATACTAGTGTCAAGCTACACAGTTTCAAATTTCTTTGTATTTAAACCCTAGATTGCACAAATGGCCTCTAATTCTAGGAAACTTTAGGAGAAAGAGTTGTTTGAGGTACAATTAGTGTCAAATGAAGTTAAGAAACTAGATTTTTGGACTATCATTGAAGTTTCCTACAAAAATGACCCATCCAGAGCCCTATCAGTAATTCCTCCTAAGGTAGTAATGGTCCAAGATGTTAGGAGATGTTATAATTGTAAGATTGGTGCTATTGGAGACATAGAGATGAGATAAGCTTATGATAGGTTGTGTGAAAATGGAGTCTTGAGGGAAGAATATCAAATTGTTGAGAAGAAGGATTTAACTCATGCCCTAGAGTTCCCTACTATCTTTAAGACTTAATGGATCAGAATAGTGTTGAGAAAGATTCACGATGGAAGTTTATGGTTGTAAGATGGCCCAATTAAGATATCAAAGAGGATTTCTCATAGAGTAATACGGTATCCAACTCTAGATCAGCCCAAAACTCTCAAAAGTGACTCCAAAGAAGCCATTAAGAAGAATATAGGAGCCAAATGGAACAAGAGAGGCATGACCATAGACACTATTAAGGATCCTCTTGTTGACTTTGCTATTAGAATCATTTCCCACAAGTTTTATAAATCTAGAAGACTCAATAGTGTTCCATGCATTGCAATAGATATTGGTTATAAACTAGTTAAAAAGGATCATACCTAGGACCTAGAATAATTGCAATTGTAGCAAATAAATGAGAACTTAGGAGCTATAAGGAGAACCAAGGGAGCCCAATGCAAATTTGGTGCAATTTTGATTTGTATATTTTTCTATGTACAAAATGGATTTCCATCCTTTGGAAAAATTATCTAGAAAACCAATAGGTTCATTGTAGCTCAGGTAAATGAATATATTGAACAAATGGGAGCAAATTTTGAAACACTTATGACTAGCTATTTTGAAGATTTCAAGAAATCTATGAAATAGAGATTGAGGATACCTATTTCATTAGTTAAGCACCATGTAAATGATGTTTTTTTTCTTGTAGATATTGATTATACTTACATTCAAGCAGCCATACCAAGGGCTAGATGGCTAGGACCTCTTGGTTATGAAATAAACATTGATGAGGCATCTGTAGCCATAACAACACTATTAGCAAAGAAGGTAGATAAGAGTGCACCAAATTTTGGCACATATGATGTGGTAAGATCAAAAGTAGATATGGAAATGAAAACAACTTCTACATTGAAGAAAAAGGATAAATAGCTAAATTTTGAGAAGGGGTAGCTGAGGTAGAAGAAGAAGATGATGAAGAGGCAGATGATGATGAAGATGAACAAGGGAAAGAGCAACTAGGATTAACCCAAGGCATGGGTGAAGATGCTAAAGAAGAAGAAGCTAGCAAGCACGAAGCACCTAAGACAAAATCCAAGAAGAGGTAAGCACAGAAACAACCTGTTGCATAGCCCAAAGGCAAGAGGAAAGTAGCCAAGCCAAGCCCAACAAAGCCTACCACAAGGGTAGATAAAAGGGATACAATAAAGGTAGCTAGGGAATAGGAGAAGAATTAAGCTACACAACAAGGAGGGTTAACAGAGAAGAAATAAAGAAGAAAATATGTGGCACCCCAAGAGTCAAATGAGGAGAAGAGAGAATCTGACAATGAACAATTCAGAGTGGTAAGTCACATCAATAAATCTAACCTTGAAAATGTTTGTGATAAAATTAGGTATAATGTAGACTTGAGTGGATTGAAAACCATTGACTTTAATAAGCTAAGTAGAGAGGAGCAGAACATAGTGGAAGAATCAATCTACACTATGATGGCCAAGTTCAAAACTACTCCACTTGAACTTAACAATACTATGCCTAAGGAGCTATACTCCATTGTTCAAAATAAATGGAATTATTTCCTAAATATGGAGAGAGAAATAAGAGAGTCAACTTTGTCTTGTGTAATGCCTGAACTCACTAAAGGTTAGATAAGCAAGGCTAGCAAGAAATATGGGAGCAAGTTTACACCTAAATACAGAGCCTTCAGCATTCTACAAAATAAGATTGAGGATGTTGTAAAGAAGTCCACTCTTATGTGGAAAGTTTTATATGGTGTCCAAATAGTCAAGGAAGGACAAGAAGATCCCTTTGAGGGAAGAAATGATGAGGAAGAAGAGGAAAATGAAAAGGAGGAAGAAGGAGAGAAGGAAATAGAAGAAGTAACAATGGAGAATGAAACATAGAAAGGTGATGAGGTAACAACTAAGAAGCAACAATAGGAACAGAGTGTCCAAGACACACAATTGCCACAACCTATTCCTCCACATGCTACACCTACATCTATAGAGGAAGTAATTGTGAAGGATGTTCCTGATACTTCAAGTTAGAACATTAATCCATTATCTATAGAGGATCTCAGAAAGATCCTTCACCAAACAACTTTATAATCATAGTTGTGTGAAAATCCAATTTTGGTGAGTGTAGAAGAACTTCAAAAGGTAGTAGTTTAAATAACCAAGGAGAAGGTGAATATACAAGAACCACCTTCACAACCTCCTATAGCTACAAGTGGACAACCTCAAGAGCAACAAGCACAAGATGCATCTACTAAGGTTGATTCCACAATGTCAATAATTTCAATTGCAGAGGAGCAAGCAAAGGAGCAAACATGAAAAAGGGGTACCTCTACTCCTACAACACAAAGCCAAGGTGCATCTCCTTTGATCACTATAATTGATCAAGGTAGATCTAAAGAAGACAAGGAAGAGGAGAAAAACCCTAAGGAAAAGGAACAAGAGGCAATCCAAAAATTAGTTAATTTTCCTACTAAAGGGGCTCCTACTAACCAACAAAGCACTGATGTAGTACGACTACAAATATCAACACCAAGATCGAGCTCTACCAAGGTAGAAAGGGTACTTCATTATGGAGACCCTACACTTGATGACGAGATAGTCATACTTAGCTATGACTATAAAAAAATGAAGTGCAAGAGGAAATACTTAGGAATGAGTATAGGTAGTGACAAGAATTGATAGAAATTAAAGACATCTTTCTTGATGCTTTCAGCCTACAAGTACCTAATGAGACAAAGCCCATCATGGAGCAACTATCCAACATAGTGGACTAGGTACAAAATGAATACCTAGATACTAATGTTAAATTACTGGAATGGTCTATAAGGAAATTTCAAATGAAGGTCAATGAGAAAATATCTGGTGAGATGGCATTGTCTCAGGTAAAACTAGCTAAGAAGATAGGGAAAGTGAAAGAAATACTTGAGAATATATTAACATTGTACTCCAAATTGTGTGATTACTCATGCTTCACACAAGAAACAAGCCAAAGGATATTGAGCTTGGAGAGGAACCTCAAGATATCTAGCACACAGATACCCAAGGACCTAGCTCAAAGTGAGAAGCATTTTGCCACAATGCTTCACACCCAAAAAGAATTAGTTGTACTTACAATAGATGAGGCTACTATCAAGGCCAAATTAATATAGATTCAATCTAAAATCACCCCACATATGGAAGTTTTTCATAACGAGATGGCCTATGCAGAGAATGTTTCAAAGAAAAGTCCAAATCTTTCTACATTAGAAGGCCTTGTACACCTTGCAACAGAGATAGCCATCTAGCTCAAAACACTAGAAATAGCATAGGAAAATTGGGATGCTTCTCTAAAAATTATAATGGACGTAAATAAAACCTTTTTGGCTAAATATTCAATTCATTCATAGGACCCTTTGATGTAAGTGTCAAAAAGGGGGAGAAATACATTTTTGAGATGAAGAATAAGATATGGGAGGATAATAAAAGAAATCCAAAGAAGGAGATATACCCAAAGGGGGAGATATTCAAATTTTGAGTTTTGAGGAGAAATAAGGAGATACAGGCAAAAGGATACAAAAATTGAAACTATAAGGAAGGTGTATGAAAGGGGGATCAGACATAGAGAAAGTACATAATAGAGATAGAGTAGACAAAAATAGAGGCAAAGGAATGATAAGGTAGATAATGGAAATGGCATGAGACAAATACATCATTAAGGAATTTTGGATACAGAAATGACACATCAGGTCGGGGGGAGTTACAAATTTTTGAGGTATATAGTCTTCTACAAAATTTTGAAATAGGTTTTTTGAAGTTTTGTACATATGCAAAATAGGATGTATATTATACTCATAGAAGATCATATTCATAATGCTTAGTTAAGTGTTTTTGACACTCATGTCAAAGGGGGAGATTGTTGGTCTCAAATTGGTTTTGACAATTGAGTGTCAACACACTTAACCAATTTTGAGGTTGATGTTGAGTATAATACAAATGTCAAGCTATAGTATGTATTGAGCTAGAGATTCAATAGGTACCAAGTGAACTTCAAGTGCTGAGCAAGTATCAAGTGTCGAGTGATAAGTGATGTCAAGTCACTATAGCTGCCAAGCAAAGAATAGATATCGAGCAAGAAAAAGTTACTATAGGAGTCGAGCAAGATAGAATTCTTGTATATGCCAAGCATCAGCAATTAGTAAGTGCCAAGTAACACAGAATCAACATATGAGTTTTTGCCTTCATGAACTCAGATGTAAACCATTTTTGTGTAGACTCGGGATAATCTCAAAGGATCTAAAAGATAAGATCAAATCTATTACATTCCCTATGCAATCAACATCTGGCCAATCATAAAAATGGAGAAAGCATGCAACCAATAAGAAAAGTGTAAAGATTTGAGTGGGAAAAGAAGGATGAATATTGATTGTAGATTCATACCTAACCCTAAGTCTTTGAAGCCTTTATAAGGAGGTTGAAACCCCATAATTTAGTAGATGTGTGAGAGTGTATGGGAGAATTCTAGTGAAGTTCAAAGGGGTATAAAGACTTAGAAAAGGAAGAGTAGCATTGAAAAATCCAATAGGTTAGAACAAAGCATTAGCACATCGAGCAGAGATATATCATATCAGGAAGGATCAGATCAGATTGAGCAAAACAAGGATCTAGAATTAGCAATTGAAGATTGTAAGTCATCAGGTCAAGACTTTCTAATACTTTCTAGCCATTGTATTAGGAGAATGGAAATCCTATAGAGATAGGTTGGTTTCACAACCATTATTGTAGATCCTTAATAGGGTTGTAAATCCTTTAACAAGGTAACATTCCAAGTGAGTGTTTGTAAATCCTTTAGACATGTCACTTTTAATAGGGTGTAAAGCCTTTAACAAGGTAGGCCTTTCATAGGGCTGACCATTGGAATTGGTGAAACTTTGTAACCTTAATTAGTTACATATTGTTACAGTGATAATTTGTGGGTGTCATCCGCACCCTAGTTTTACCTTCTCATTTTGGAGGGTTTTTGGGTGATCAAAATCTTGTGTTATCTATTTGCATGCATGTCTTTACTTTTATGTTAATTTGATATGGTAGATGCATGTGAATGATCTCAGTTAAAATTTTTAGAGGATTAAATATTGTTACTTCTTATTCACCCCCACCCCCCCACTTCTTAGAAGTAAATCTTCCCACTTGTAATTTCCAACACTAGAATCTAGGTTTTTTTTTCTCAATCTAATCAATCTCTACATTCATATAATTTATTCAATATTCATTATCTAATGTAGCCTTTACTATTCTTTTTTCAAAATTAGAAATCAAACAAGTATCATCTCTTAACTTACTTCTTTTTTTAATCCAACACTTCTGTCACCAATTATCTATTTAGGTGAATGGTTCTTTCTCACATATTTGGCCAATATAGGTATATTCCTTTTATTTTCAACATTTTATTCACTTGGTAGGGGTTGGACTTCTTCCCTGGGTTGAACTATCTAGTGCTTGGGAAGCGTGCCATATATATTGATTACTATTATCTATTTCTCAGTAGCTCTATGTTGCAACAAAAGTAGAGTGCTAGGTGTCTCTTCATAGACATATACAAAATTTTTGTAGTCTTTAGATTCCTTCTTTCTTTCCACAACTACCCTATTTCTCTATTGTGGTATTCTTGGTACATATAATTGTCTCTTTATACCATTTTTAGCATAAAGGTTAGTGAATTCAATAGACATAAAATCATCACCTCTATCAGATCTTAAACATTTCAAAGGTTTACTAATTTCCTTTTCATCTCTAGATTTATACCATTTGAACATATCAAAATCATTTGATTTCACCTTCATTAACATAATAGTGATCATTCTTCAATAGTCATCAACAAAACAATACAAAGTATTTGTCACCATAGTAATTGTCAATGCCAACATGACCACATAGACCAATATGCACCAATTCTAGAATATCATTTGAAGTGTGTGTCTTTTTTTAAAATAGTGAGTTTGTCATCTTACTGAGCTAAAATTCTTTACACATAACATTCTTAGGTTCATGTAGATTTAGTAAGCCTTTTACTTTTTCTTTCCACTAACTTTCTCCATGTTATCAAATTTCACATGACATAACATCTAATTACATAACCATACATCTTGAATTCTAGAAAGTAAGTGTGTCTCAATAGTAGGATCAATGTAAAATAAGTTATCTTTTATTTGCATTCTTGTTCCAATTAGATTACACTCATCATCATAAATCTTAACCTTCTTATTGTGAAATTCTAGCTTGTGATGTGAGTTGTTCAATCATGCAACACTCAAAAGATTGTATTTAAGTCCTTGAACCTAGTATGCATCATCACAATATCATTCAACATTAGTGATCCTTTACCTTTCAATGGGCATGGAAAATCATTACCTAGCTTAACTTTTCCACTATGGTCAATTTCTTCAAATTTATCAAACTTTCTTAAATCACCAATCATGTGATGTGAGCATCCACTATCAATAATTAATGAATAATTCTTACTAACATGTGAAATAAGGGTATTTTACTTTTATACCTTTCACCATTTTGGTATTCTTTGATTGCAACATATACCATCTCAACTACTTCCTTTGCATCATCAAAATTGTACTTAGTATTCTCTTCTTCAAAAATGTAGCATGACTTCTTTCCTTTGTATTTGTAATCCCTATTCTTCCTATAATTGAAATATTTCTTCTTGTTTATTTCACTCTTACTTTTTACAGGACATTTAGTAACAAGGTGACCAACTTCATTACACTTAAAATAAATTAGAGGCAATTTATCTTTGTATTTACATTTATCTCTTGACAACCTTCTTGCAAGCAATTCTTCAAGTTGATCTAGATCATCCTCAAATTTAGATTAACTTTCTTCCTTACTTTCCTTCTCTTTATTTGATTTTTTTATGGTTAGTGAAGAATTAAATACATTTCCTATTGTAACCATACTATTATCATATTTTCTCAATTCAAATGCAATTAACTAACCAACTAGATCATCTAGTGTCAAATCCATATTAGGCATAGATATAAATTCTTGAATAGTAGAGACCTTTATATCATAAATGTGAAGAATATTTATAAGAACTTTACTTACAATAAATGAATCATTGATGGTTCCTCCTACAACTCTAATTGTATTGAAAACCTCTTTAAATTAGGACATGTATTGTATAAGATTCTCACCTTCTTTCATTCTCATATCGTCAAACTTTCCTCTCATACTTTTTTCTTTGTCTCTTGGCACATTATCATGTCCTCCATGTACATGTACCAGTTTATCCCATATCTATTTAGTAGTAGTATATTTTTTTATATCATCAAATTTGGCATCATTGAGTGCAAATGCAATCTCAATCATCAAGCTCTTATAGTTCTTATTTTCATTGATTTTTTCTATAGTTAGGGGACCAATAGGTGTATCATATTCATGTTCCAACTAATGTGTGACATTATCTTTGATTCTAGATATATGAAACTTTATTATGTCTCTCCATGCTAAGAATTTCTCCCTATTCATCCTTGGTACCTCTCTCGCATACATATTTGATCTTTAGCTCAAGTTTCTTAAAACTTCTTCCTTCAATCACTATACTCTAATACCAATTGTTAGATAACTAATAGGGGGTGAATCAATTTTTTTTAGCTATCCTATAGTCCCTAATCAATGTTACTATATAGGATTTTATAGACTTGTTAGATCCGCTCAGTTTTCAGATATTTTCTACTATAATGATTTGAAAGTAACAGTAGAAATAATTTGTTAAGTATAGAAACTACCTTTTCTTGTTCAGATCTATGTTCTTTTCTCTTTCTCTTTTTGATCTCTCACTTGGTTGATTCACACCTTCACTTTTACCAACTTTTCTCCTTACTTTCCTTTTTTCTTCTCTTCTTCTCAATACTTCACATTTGTAGAAACACTAACATCAACAACATAATAAATATGATTAGAAAAAAAAAAAGCTATCTTCATCTCCTCGTTAAATAGTCATTTCGGTGCTTCCATATTTTTTAATTTATTGATGCTTAACTACAATCATTTATCTCAGTTTCAATGTACTTAACCACATAGAAAATACAACTTTGTATTCATCTTTATCCTTCTTCAATATCCATCATTAGATCTTTATTGAATTTTCCTTGTTGTAGATATTGTAACAAACTTTTACTATAGCCTTTGAACATCTCAAGCTTTTTGTATTTCCATCAAAATTCAGCCTTAGATTTTGATTCTCCAAACATGTCCTTCTAGTGGTTAAATGAACATAATATTTCTCTTAGGAAATATATCACTTGGTCAATACTAGCCTTATTCAAACAACACTGAATTTCCTCTAGCTTTGGTAAATTTCTTGGTCGATACTATAGTCACTCAACAAATACATTCTTCCTTCATTAATATTATCACTCAGTTAAGCTTGTGTACTTCAATGCAACAATATATGATTGTAAAAAAATCAAATCGATATCACATTATCATTATCCAACTCATTCAAGTATCCCTTGAATACCATACTTATCAATACTATCTTCATCATACTTTCTTAAAATCCTCTTTATCAACCAAATCATCTTCATCAATCAAAAGATATGGTACTCTATTGAATTAGCATAATGTCTAATCAACTAATACTTCACACCAATGATAATATAACAACTGATATGAATCTCTTACATACATTCATAACATTATCAATTACATTATTAGTTGGGACTAACACAACCATGTTAACGGTTTAAATACACATTGTTAATGTGACCTGGCTAGAGGATTTACACCAAAAGATCATCTAGACCAAGTATTTACTCCTTGATCCTATCTAAAGAGTGGCCTTCTCTAAAGGACTTAAAAATTTCATTAATTTATGTTACCATATAATATTTCATCAACTTTTTAGGTCTACTTGGTTACAATATTTTTTTTCTACAATGATTAGAAAGTAATAGTACAAATTGACCAGTTAGATTTAGCACTACCTTACATGTTCAGATCTTTGTTCTACTTGGTTTGTTTCTAATCTCCTTCCTCTAATATCTTTTTTGGTTGATTCACACCTTCACTCTTTCAATCAATTCTACTTAGATATCCTCTATGTTCTTCTTGTTTTTCCTTTTCTTCTTTCAGCTTCAACAACTTTTCACTTTGATCTCTTTTTTCCACATACAAATAGTAACCAAAACTTATTCAAGCTCCTCCTTAAATTATAGTTCCTCTACTTCTAGATTATATTGTTTAACCAAAATATCCAATCAAACTAATTATATTTATTCATTTATAAAATAGAATTTTTATAGAACTTTGTGCTTGTTCTTATCCCTCTTTAATCTTCATCATATCTTTCTAGTTGTAGATCTTGTAAGAAACTTTGACTTGCACCTTTCAACTTCTCAAATATTCATTAATTTCACCAAAAGTTGACTTTAGATTCCATCTTTACAATTTTTCTTCTTTTTGTTACTTATTGAATATAATATTTCACTTGAGTAAAATATCACTTGGTCAATACTAAATTTTCTTGGGTAATACTGAACTTTCACTTTACTTTTCCAAATGCTCATTGACAACTATAGTCACTTGGTATAACTTGTATTGCTCATTAAATTACAATATTACATTATTGTAAAACATCAAACCAACATTATAGTATCACTATCCAACTCATCAAGTCTCCATTGAATACTATATTTATCAACATTGTCATCAACATACTTTCTTCAAATCCTCTTCATCAATCAAATGATATGACACTCTACTAAATTATCATAATGTATAATCAACTAAGACTTAACATAAATGATAATATAAGAACTGATATGACTCTTTTACATACATTCATAGCTTTCTTAGTTACATCATCAATTGGGGTTAATAGTAGCTATCGAGATTGTAAGTTGGTTCTCCTAAGCAATAAGAGTATCAATACCTTGCCCCATGGATGTTTCCTTGATATTTTTTCAATGTTTTTTCATACATAATAGTATGTTCTTGTTATTATATTTTCTAATCTATTATCCATATTATTTATTCATAACTATTTTTTGTTGTGGTATTTTATTTTCTTGAGTTGTTGCTTTCACTTCCACAATAAGTGGTGCCATACTGATTATTTTGCATAGTAGTTGTGTTAGGATTGTTAATGTTATTTTGCAACTATGGTCAAAATCATTCTAGTTTCCATTGAAATAATAAAGGTTATGATAATATAATTATTATATTATTTTCAGATAGTATAACTATGTGACATTATAATTATACTATAATACTATTGTTATATTATGCGATATTATAATTATATTACTAGATTGTTGTTATATTATATCATATTATGTTATGTTATGTTATATTGTATCATTATATTATTATATGGTAATTATTATTATTATTATATATATATATATATATATATATATATGCCCAACTTTAAGGAGTGGTATACCTTAATTAAGGGATGGATCTTATTATTACGAAGGAAATTTGAGTTATTTAGAAATGTTAAGTACTAGAGGGGGAGGGTGAATCGGTATTTATATGTTTGACCTATTTCCTTTTATAACACATTACAATTATGATTTTGTTTACTGATATTTATCTTAGTATTATCGATATGCTAAAAATTAAATGCATAAATTAAATAATAAAAATACATAATCAATTGGATAGCCATAACACAATATTTTTGATCTCACAAAAAACCCTGGTTAGGGAGAAAAAAATGTGGTGTTGATGGTAACCACAACTTCTTCTCTGCGGTATAAAAAGGTTGTTAGTTAGGGCTTACAAATTTTTCACCTTCTAAGTGACTCACTTGGTAAGTAGTGACTAATACAATGCAAATTGTATCTTTAGCCTACTAAGACTAATTCATTAAGATATTTTTATCCTACCTATATGGTATTCAACTTGTTAAAGTATTTACAAAATTTCCTGTATGAACTTAACATTCCTTTCAAAAACTACCTTGTTAAAGGTTTTAACATATTTGTACAAAAATGATTAGGGATTCTTAGAAGATAACTTGATCTAATATTGCTTCCTTCTAAGCTTGATAGATTCATTCAATCATTTACTTCTCTCCTCAATTCCATACTTGATCTATCATTTTGGATACAATTGATTAATTGTGTATTGTCTTTGATGTTACAAAAATGTCATATCATTATCAATTAGTATATTTCAAGCTCACTCAAGTAGTAAAGATAGTTTTCTATGTCTACTGAGTGTTCTTGTAGTTGCCTAGTTCAGATGGTAGTGTCTACTGAGTTCACTTAGGTGTCAAAGTAAAGGCTATAGAAGATAAGTGTTAACCGAGCTCACTTGGTTAATGAAGGAAAGTTGGATGGAACTAGTGCTAACCAAGCTCACTCGATTACCAAACAATTTTCATAAGTTTGTAGTGTTAACTGAGCTTCTATTGGTTAACACAAGAAATCACTTTTGGTTAACAGTGAATGAATTGAAGATAAAGAGAGGAAACAAATTTGAAGGATACACAGAATATCCTTGTGGAGCAAAAAAGCTATATTTGATCAGGAATGATCAAGTACAAGCCAAAATAGAGATTTGTAATAAGTAGTTCCATTGAATTCAAATCAGGTCATTTCATTATTACTTGCTAACCATTGTAGCAGTGATCTAAATCTCCTAATAGAGTTGGCTTAATAGTTATTTGTAAGTCCTCTAACAAGGTGGCAGTTCTATTGAATTGTCTCAAGACCTCTAAAAAGGCGACTCCTAACAAGGTGATTAAATCCTTTAATAGGGTCACACCTAACAGTGCATTTTGTAACCTTTAATAGGGTTGGCTCCTAATAGGGCTCACTTTAGAAGAGTGAAAATAGTAACTAGTTGCAATTGGTGGTTTTTCCCAAATTGGGTTTCCACGTTAAATCTTGGTATCAAATGTGTCCATGCTATTTTCTTTTATATGTTTGCAACTAAGTTAAAGTAATGGTAATAATAGATAACATTTAATTTTTTTATGTTAAGCATTTACTGAGCACATTCAGTAATTACCGAGTTACAACATTTTTATGTATGTTTATTGACTATCAATAGTATTCAATTTTTAGTTTGTAGTTTGTACTAACATCTAAGGGATCTAGGATTTAGTTTAGTAGTAATTGATTCAACCCTCCCCTCTCAATTACTCCTCTTATATTTTCAACAATTGGTATCAAAGCATTTGGTGCTTGCAGAGAAGGTTTCACGGACCTAAGCTAAAGATTAGGATGTCTTACAAAAGAGAGACTCCCAAGCTGAATAGAGACAATTTTCCAGCATGGTAAGGACTTATGAGGTTACATCTAGCTACTATCATTGATTTAGGTTGCAAATATCTTGACACTAAATACAAAACTCCCTCTGGAACATTATCAATTAAAGATATTACTGAAAAGAAGAATCATAACATCGTGATGATTGATATTGAATCTTCTCTTAGTTATGTTGAATTTGATGAGGTAAAGGACAGTGGAACTACTCATGCAATGTGGACCAAACTAAAAGATATCTATAGAGGAGATGATAATGTAAGAAGAGCCAAAGCATAAAGTCTTAGAGGATAGTTTGATCAAATGAGAATGAGAGAAGATGAAAACATTACAAAATATGTGGAAAGAATCAAGACCAGCATAAGTGCAATCAAAGCATCTAGAGGAGACATTCAGGAGGAAACTATTATAAGTAAGGTACTCAAAATCTTCTTCCTATCTATGCAATTAGAGTGTCTACTATTCAAGAAATGAGATGTGATCCAAATAAAAAATTAACCTTGGATGCTCTAGTTGGAAGATTGATAGCTTTTGAGTTAGATAACTTTGATAACTATGTTCCTAGTTCAAAGGTTATTGAGTTTGATTTTAAAGCCAAAATATCACTCAAAGAAAAGAGTAAGAAATCAAAATCTAGTCAATCAAGAAGTGAAGAAGAAGAATCAAAAGAAAGTTTAGACAGTGATCTTGAAGTTGTTGAATCCTTACATGCAAGGAAGTATTCCAAAGGTAGAGGAAAGTATAAAGGTAAATTTCCTCTGAACTATTTTCCTATGAAGAAGTTGGTCACATTACTGCAAGGTGTCCAAATAAAGAAATCAAAGATGAAAATAAAAGCAATAAGCACAAAGGCAAGAAGGATCCCAAAAACTACAAGAACCACAAGGAAAAAGGTAAGAAATCTTGTTTTATAGGTAAAGATTCTGATAACAGTGAAGATGAAATGGTATATATTGTTGTAAAAGGTGAATCTGATGATGAAGGAGATAAGATGGTACTTATCTCTCATGTTAGAAAAAATGATATATGGATTATTGATAGTGGTTGTTCACATCATATGACTAGAGAAAAAAAAAATTGAGCACATGAAATATTATGATGGAGGTATTGTGAGATTTGGTTACAATGAACCTTGTAACATAAATAGAAAAAAATGTATTTCATTGACTAAAGAACCTATTTGTGACAATTCTTATTGGGTTGAAGGACTAAATCATAATCTACTAAGTGTGGCACACTTGAACAACATTGGATTCAAGCTAGAATTCATGAATGGCAAGGCAAAACTACTGGATGACTAAGGAAACCTAGTTAGATCTAGCAAACAAGCAAAAGGTAATATATTTTATCTTGACCTTAGTGAATGCTCATGTTTTATTATTCAAGTAGAAGAAAGTTGGTTATGGCACAAAAGACAATGTCATGTAAACTTTGATAATTTGGTTAAGATAAGAAAACACAAAAGAGTAAGAGGCATTCCTAGTTTGAAGAAACTCGATATGGGTCTATGCAAGAATTGCCAAATTGAGAAGATGGGAAAGACTAGTTTCAAAAGAAAAAACTATCTATCAGAAGTTGTTTTAGAAATTGTTCATATAGACTTATGTGGACCTATTGGAATAAAGAGTTACAGTGGAGAAATTTTTTTCATTCTTTTTGTTGATCACTATTCTAAAATGATGATTGTAATGTGTGTAAAACAAAAAATAGAAGCATTTCAAAAATTCAATTGGTATCTAGCAAGAGTAGAAAAGGAAACTGGAAAGAGGTTGAAATTTTTAAGATCAAACAGAGGTAGTGAATTCATCTCCAATGAATTCAATAATTTTTGCATTGAAAGAGGAATTAAACGACAAGTATCAGCTCCTGGTACACCACAGCAGAATGGTATAGCTAAAAGAAGAAATGGATCTATCATGGATTGTGCAAGAACTTTGATGATTTAAAGGAATCTTCCTCTCAAATACTGGAAGGAAGCTATAAGCATTGTATTTCATACCTTGAATAGATTACAGTTGAAGAAAGATTCAAACAAAACTCCTTATCAACTATGGTACGGCTACAAATCTAATGTAAGTTACTTGAAAGTATTTGGAAACAAATGTTATATCTTGAAAGAGTCTAGAAAAGGAAAATTTGATGTAAAAGGTGATGAAGGCATATTTATAGGATACTCCTACAAAAGTAAAGCATACAAATGTTTGAATTTGTCTACTCATAAAATAGTAGAAAGTGCTTATGTTAGAATTGATGAGTTTGTAGAAAAGAGTGGTGAAGAAAGAAACAAGGAGCCAGGAGATTATAGAATTTTTTTTACTACAAACCTAATACCCTACCAAATCAATTTGAAAGAAATGAAGCTTCATCTCTCATTACCAAGTTGTAAACAGTACAACTCGAGTCATGGTTTGAAGAACCCAAGTCACAGTCAAAGGCTACAGAGCTAGTTCAAATCAAGTCTGATGGACCTGAGTCATAGATAGAAGGACCCAAGCTTGAAACTAAAGTTCATAATGAAGATAGTGGAACTCATTCAAAGCCTAAAGAGCCTATGTTAGCATGATATGTTAGAAGACATCATGCACCTAATTAGATCATTTGAGACAAATCTGATGGAACAATGACAAAAAGAAAATTAAAAGGTACATGTTTACTTGCTAAATTTGAACCTAGAAATGTTAAAGATGCTCTAGAAAATTAAAGTTGGATTGAACCAATGAATGAAGAGATAGAACATATAGAAAAGAGCAAAAGCTAGACCCTATTTTCCAGACCCAAAGATAAAAATGTAATTGGCACAAAGTGGGTATTCAAAAATAAGCTAAATAAAGATGGAAAAGTTTTAAGAAACAAGGCAAGAATAGTATGTAAAGGTTATTCTCAAGAAGAAGGTATTGATTATGGTGAAGCTTTTTCCCCTATGGCAAGATTAGAAGGTGCTATAACTCTACATGCATATGCAGCTCATAGAGGATTTAAAGTATATCAAATAGATGTTAAATCTATATTCTTGAATGGAATTCTTGATGAGGAAGTCTACATTGAACAACCAAAAGGTTTTGTAGATCCTAGCAAAAGAGACACAATTTGAAAGTTACACAAAGAATTATATGGTCTCAAGCAAGCTCCCAGAGCTTGGTGTGAAGGACTCCATAATTACTTGGTACAGATTGGCTTTCAAAGAACAAATGATAATAGTAGTCTGTATATCAAGGAAGGATTAGACAAGAAGATTGTGTTGGTAGAAATATTTGTTGATGATACTCTATTTATAGGAAATGATGACTTGTGCAAAGTATTTTTAGAAGAAATGAGTAAAGAATTTGAGATGTCCATTTTTGGTGAGATAAAATTCTTTGTTGGATTAAAGATTCAACAAAAGAAAAATGGTATCTACATGACTCAATCCAAATACATCAAGGAGATACTAAAAAAAATTGGAATAGAAGATTCAAGATTAGTTGGAATCCTTATGTCTACTAGACATAAGCTTTCCAAAAATGATGATTGCAAAGAAGTAGATCAAATCATATACAGATCAGTGATTGGAAAATTGCAATATGTAGTATATACAAGGCATGATATTGCTCTAGTAGTTGGAATAGTGGCAAGATTTTCAACAAATCCTAAATAAAATCACATGATGGCAATTAAGAGAAATATTAGATATCTAAAAGGTACTAAAGACTATGGCTTATGGTCTAAACTTGGAGGCAATTTGGAGTTAAAGGTATTTACTAATGCTGATTGGGCAAGAAGTATTGATGACAGAAAAATAACTAGTGGTGGAGCATTCTTTCTTGGTAAAAGACTAGTGTCATGGACAACCAAGAATCAAATTGTACATCTCAAACCACACTAGAGGTAGAATATGTGGCTACAATAGTTAATTGTTTTAACATTGTTTGGTTCAAACAATCATTAGAAGAAATGAAAATATAGATAAAGGATCCTATAGTTATATACTGTGATAATACCAGTGCAATCAATATATCAAATAATCCAGTGATGCATACCAAAACAAAGCACATTGCTATCACTTCTTAAGAGAGTTGGTATAGCATAAGGAAGTTAGATTGGAATATGTTAATACAAAAGAATAGATTACAGACATATTCACTAATCCATTACCTAAGGATGTGTTTTTGTATCTAAGAGGTAAGCTAGGGGTCATTCCCCTATCTAAAACTTAGTAAATAAAGTTCAATGATGCATCAACAAGAGCTAAGTTAAAAATCAATTAGTTGGTGTAGAATTGACAAGAGCATATTGCAAATAAATTAGTACCTAAGGTACATTGATATTAACAAATTTTTTGTCTTTGGCATGTGTTGTCAAAGAGGGAGAAGTTTACTATCATATCTTTGAGATATTTTTGTCATTCCAAAGAAGGAGAAGTTTTTTGTAAGAGGGAGAAAGTTCTGTGAATAAAATTGGTAGAAGTTGTTGTAGATAGAGAAAGAATCTAGTGAAACGAATAGCTCATGCTAAAAGAGAGAGTGAATCCAAAATTTCATTGTGCTATGACATGTTACGTTGCCATCAATGCCAAAGAGGGAGATTGTTGGATACAATTAATTAATTGTGTATTGTCTTTGATGTTACACAAATATCATATCATTATCAGTTAGTATATATCAAGCTTACTCAAGCAATGAAGATAGTTTTCTATGTCTACCGAGCATTCTTGTGGTTTCGTAATTTAGAAGGTAGTGTCTACCGAGTTCACTTGAGTGTCGAAGGAAAGACTACAGAAGATGAGTGTTAACCAAGCTCATTCAGTTAATGAAGGAAAGTTGGATGGAACCAATGCTAATTGAGCTCACTCAATTACCAAAGGATTTTTGCAATTTTGCAGTGTTAATTGAGCTTCTGTTAGTTAATGTAGGAAATCACTTCTAAATTAGTTTCTATCGAGTTGGGTTGGCTAACAAAGGGTTTTCTTAATCTAGCATATTAAGCTTAATTGATTTATCCATTGGTTCTAGCTTATTGATGTGATAAATATCAATTATTCTAATTTGTATTTGAGCCAACTTGACAATATGAAAGATATAAGGTCAAGTTGTGGTTTCAAAGTGTACAGGATGTTATGAATGAATTGAAGATGAAGAGAGGAAGCAAATTTGAAGAATAAGTAGAATATCCTTGTGGAGCAAAAAAGCTATATTCGATCAGGAAGGATCAAATACAAGCTAAAATAGAGATCTATAATCAGCAATTTAGTTGAATTCAAATTAGGTCATCTCATTGTTACTCTCTAAGCATTGTAGTTGTGATCTAAATCTCCTAATAGAGTTGGCTTAATAGTTATTTGTAAGTCCTCTAACAAGGTGGCAGTTCTATTGAATTGTCTCAAGACCTCTAACAAGGCCACTCCTAACAAGGTGATTAAATCCTTTAATAGGGTCACACCTAACAGTGCATTTTGTAACCTTTAATAGGGTTGGCTCCTAATAGGGCTCACTTTAGAAGAGTGAAAATAGTAACTACTTACAATTGGTGGTTTTTCCCAAATTGGATTTCCACGTTAAATCCTAGTGTCAAATGTGTCCATGCTATTTGCTTTTATGTGTTTGCAACTAAGTTAAAGTAATGGTAATCATAGATAGCATCTAAATTTTTTATGTTAAGCATTTACTGAGCACATTCAGTAATTAGTAAGTTACAACATTTTTATGTATGTTTAGTGAGCATCAGCAATTTTTAGTTTTTTGTTTGTAGACTAACATCTAAGGGATCTAGGATTTATTTTAGTAGTAAATGATTCACCCCTCCCCTCTCAATTACTCCTCTTATATTTCCAAAATTTTTTGTTCTTTTTTCATCATCTCTCTCTTTTAATCAATATCCTTTATCATGTTGATCCTTTGTACAAACTAGACCTTTGGTTCTAGGGTTCACTACTTTACTTTCTCATATTTCTAGCTAATATGAAAAAATTCCTTTATCTAATACTTGTTGACACAAAAATATGCACCCTTACTTGAGGTATGACCCTCAAACAACCTTGTGTAACATGGAAACAATCTCAAAAGTGTGGTACTTTGCAATAAAATATTGAATCTCTAGAGAAGGTCAACTTTTTGACTATCTAGATGCACCTAACTAAGACTTAGAAGGAAAAGGGAGAAGGCAATAGATATTAAAATGTTGAAGGGAAAAAGGAGTGATGCACCAAGCTTTAAATTTGGTTACAACTCTACCTATAGTTGCACAAAAAATCAATGAAATGACCAAAATACACTTGTCTTGACTCTATTCTTTTTCTCAAGGAATCACATGCAAGTTTGGAACTAATTAAAGTGTTGAAAGGAAATATATTTCACTATGTAGAAATTGCTAGTAGACTTGACATTATATATATATATATATATATATATATATATATATATATATATATATATATATATATATATATATATATATATATATATATATATATATATATATATATATATATATATATATATATATATATATATATTCACCATAAGGCAATAGAGATGAACAAATAATGAATGGAAAGAAGAGGTAAGAAATATAGATATATCATTAATGGAAGGAAAAAGTTGCAAAGCATAACACTGCTACACTTCAAAATATAGACAAAAAAGAACCTAGAAAAGATATTTACAACTTGCCTTTATAGTGTTTAGGCATAACTGTGATGTTTACATTGAGTTCTATTGGTGTAAATAAGTATTTACTTATTACACTTTACTTAAGTTTACATAGGTCAATACATTATTTTATTATTTCTTAGGTGAGAAACTTAGGAGTTTGTGTACTCTTATGAGTTTTCATGTTGACAACACTGGAGTAAGCAACTCTAATTCAACACATGGTGTCTACAACATAATTTGTCATGCTACACCTTTGTAGGCTTATCCTCTCATCATTGTACTTAATCCTATGCTTAATGGAGGATAACCTATATCTAGTGGACATGTGCCTAGTTGTATGACATGTCATGTTGCCAATTTCTATGCATTCTAGAAGCATTCTAGAGGCCTTTATATATAGGTGATCCTAGTGTACTTTCACATTGAATGAATATCATATCATCATTCTAATCATACTCTTTTTGGTCTCTATTGTGCTTGTGCTTGAGTTCCTTGGTCTTGGGTGATTTTTTCCTAAGGCAAATTCTTACATGGTATCAGATCTGAGGGATATTCTCTTCACATAGTCATTCGAGACCATTCTTGCTTTAGCACCTCAAATCAAATCCAAAAAATTCATAGAAATTGGGAGTGTCTAGAGCCTAAATGGACCTCACCATTGCGTCCAAAATGTCAATTTGGTGAAAATTAACTATAAATTCACCTACCCTAGGCCAAATAAAATTTTGAGGAAATTTTTTTTTGCAAACCGGCACCTAAAGGCCCTAATTTGCAAATCTAGTATGATCTATTAAATCTGTGCAATTTTATTTTTAGATCTTAAATTTTATTCTTCTTCGCAATTATTTTCAAATTTTGACTATTTTTCAAAAAAAAATTTTGCCCAATATGGCCTGTAGAGAATTTTTTTGTAGGAACCGAGCAGTGACACCCCGGCCCCTGCAAGCTAAATATTTCATCAACATTTTAATTAATCAATGGGCACAAACAATTTTCCATGGGTTGGCAACAACTAATCCGATGAGCCTCATCAGTTGAGCACATAATTTTGGACCACAAGCCCAATTACCGATGATCGAATTTCCTAACATGGCAGGCTTCATTCATTACCTAGTGTACAGCTTTGTGTTTATTAAAAAGGATTTTTCTATTTACACCACGTGGATGTGTCCGCACACCACCAACCATCTGCCTTCCCTAATGGGCCCTTTCACCACTATTCACTGATGTTCTTCGACCACCATGTTGTTTCAACACCTTAACACCTGCAAATTCAGATCTCTAGTCACCGTCAAATAAAGTTCAACAATGTCTATTGTAACCCACCACACAACAGTGTTGTAATAGACCCCCTTTGCAGATCAAATTTGCATCCACCATCTGGCAAAAGTTGAGAGCACTACATCTACCACACAGACCAATTCTATCTTACCATGTGGACTTTGCCACATCACAAACAACATCAACCCACTGCCGCCCATGTGGACCTTGCCAAATCAGTAGTATAGTCAGTGTATGACAAACACATTGCCATCCATAACTTTAGGTTCCATATAGTATCATACCATTGACATCATCATCCATATAGGACACATTAGTGTGACATCACTAGAGGGACTGAGTATACTGATGTTAGCATTCTACTATTGTAAAATTGACAATCATTTGATCATCATAAGGAGGAAAATTTGAACTATTGTGATGGTCATTTAACCATCAAATTTAACCTCATATTTTTTTGATCAAACCCCTCTCTAGATTCATTTTTGATTTGACAGTTCAAATTTGGGAAGTCATATCTCAATCATCCAGACTCCAAATCAAGTACAATTTTTTAAATTTTGGCTAGAATTTCTTAAACTTTTTAGTGGTGTAGATCTTTTCTAGTTTTGGTGCATAGATTTGTTAGAAATTGCATCTTTTGGTGATTGTAACTGTCTAATCTTGCATTTTGCAACTTGAATTGTTCTATACGGGCTCATTTGGACTCGAAAACAAGTTCCATTTTTTTTGAAAGTGCATTATTTTTTGTCTACTTTCTAGATCTACAATCAAATTTTAGGGTTGTGTGGACAAAAGTATCACTTTCAAAATTAGGTCCTTTTCTGCATTGTAATGCTTTTATATATCTTTAGAATTGTTGTATATCTAAGATACATTGTAATATTCAAATTTTTAACTATATAAGGAGGTTGTAAAAAGGAAAAATTAGAAGTCCACTAAGGCCAAAATTGGCAAGTGGTTACTATAATTGCACTACATATAAAGTGCCAAAAGCATCTTTTTCGAGGTTTTTTCTTGATTGAGTGAAAGGGGGAGTGTTTCTTGGTGTTGTGTTCCTCTTTTCCTATTGTTTTCTTTCATTTCTTACATCATGAGAAATCTCAAGTCTCCAAAATTAACACCATATAACTATGCTACATGGTCAATTAAAATGTGGTGTCACTTAATGCATAATGGAGTTTCTCCATTTGTATATGGTACCCTTGCTAAACCAATAGGTGATCAAGTATCTATAGGTAAAATCAATACTTGGGAAATAGTCGATAGGAAAGCCCTAGGTGATATTTATTTGGGGGTTGAAGAAAAGATCATCTATCAGATCCAGAAGTCTCATACATCCAAGGAAGCTTGGGATACCCTGAAAAACCTATATTGTAAAGTGTCTGAGGAGGATGTTTACAAAATTGAAGATGAGCTTGTCTCCTTAGATCCAAAGACATTTGATTATACACAAGACTTTATCATAAAGGTGAATGAATTAAGAACAAAGCTTGATGACAATGGGGGTCCTATTAAAGATAATAGGTTAATCTATCTTATTCATAATAAGCTACCATCTAAGTACTCCACTTTTTTTCTTCTTATAACACCATAAAGACTAAATTAGGGGATGCCTATCGAAAACTCTCTTTTGATTATTATGCTTAACTATTGGATGAAGAAGAATAGAAGTTGAAATCAATGGGGATTCTCAATTCGTCCAAGTCAAAGGCATTGGTGGCAAATAATGAGGGTTCTCAAAATTCATCTGGTCAATCTTTAAGTAAAGGAAAGGGAAAGAATAAGAAGTGGAAGAATAATACACAAGAGGATGCAGAAAAGGCAACACCATCATCAAATAAAAAAGGCAAGTCTCCTTCGAATTCAAATAAGAAGGGGGACAATAATAAGGAGAAGGAAAAGTGTGCCTATTGCAATAAGTTGGGTCATGATGAACATGAGTGTTATCATAAAAATATTGATGAGTTAACAAACATCATAAAGAAACAAAATGTTCCACTACCTAATACTTATAAGGAGAAAAGATCCTCATCTTCAAATTCAAATGGCAAAGGGCAAGTACTTATAGAAAACTCAAGTTCTTCAGTGGAATGCATTCTTGACTTAGGTGCCTCATATCATATGGGTTTTTCAAAAGGAGATTTTTCTTCATTGAAGCAGTCCAAGGTACCACACATCTTTATAGGAGATGGTACAAAAATGGAAGTTCAAGGGAACAAAAATGTGGAAATGGAAAATTGAGAGTTCAAAGATGTTCTCTATGTTCCTAACCTAAGTTCTAATCTCCTCTCAATTTACCAAATCACTCACCTTGGAGATGGCCATAAAGTTGAGTTCCTTTCTGAATTAATAATGGTGTGCAATCTCAAAGATGATTCATTGGTTGCAGTGAAGAAAGTTAATCATGAAATAAGGTTGTATTCTTTCTCCCACTTTGTGCCTAAGTCTCCTTCACATGCCTTGTTGACTCAGTCTCATCCACAAATCAAATTATGACATAAGTGGTATGGTCATCTTGCCTTCCTCTATCTTCATCAACTTTGCTCACGAAATATAGTCAAAGGTATACCTACAATCAACTTTTCTTAGGGTGAATGTTCAACATGTTCAGTGAATATGCATCTAGAGGAGAATTTTGATAAAAGGAAATCTTCGAGAGCACCAGTTGTTCTTTAGTTGGTTCACATGGTACTAGCAGGTCCTTTTGCAATGACATCAATTAGCTAGGGTCGCTACATACTCACTTTCATTGATGACTTTTCATGCTATACATGGGTCTACTTTCTTCATCATAAGAATGAAGTGTTGGACAAATTTCTAGCCTTCAAGAGTCATGTTGAAAAGCAATCAAGGAAAGCCATCAAAGTTCTTAGGATGGACAATGAAAGTAGATATGTGAACATAAGACTTAAAGACTTTTGTAAACTTGAGGGTATTGATCTCTAGAATCCACTAGAATTTAGTCCACACAAGATAGATGTTGCAACACTGAGGTTATGAACTCTTAAGTCTATGGAAAGTTGCATGATACAAGCTATGACTCTTGATCCTACACTTAAAGTTGAAGCTATATGTAGTGCCAATCACATACTTAATAGGTCTCCTCATAATGCCTTAGATGGTAAGACTCCTTTTGAGGTATGGTGCGGTAGAAAACCAGTTATGAAACACTTTAGAGTCTTTGGTTGTCCAGCATGGGCAAACATATCTTCCAAGGGATGCAAGGCAACACCACCTAGGCCTTATACTTGCATCAAATATAAAGAGAGTGTTAAGGCATACAGACTTATGGATCCTGAGACACATGATATTTTTATAGAGAGGAATGTTTATTTTGAGGAAAGTTCACTAAGATTATCCTCTAATCCTCTCCACATTTCATACATTGTGGAAACTGATAATGACACTAGCAATAGTGGTTTAATAGACTCAGATATGTGGGATCTTATTGATAAATATAGGGAGAGGTCACATCATCAACACATTCCACATGCACATATAGCCATAGTGATAGGTCCAAAATAGTAGGGTACACCTAGCCTTCTAGCTCCACCATTAGATGATGACTCCATCATAGATATTTCAAGTTTGTTTGTGGAGTCATACATAGCAGATTTGGGAGACATCATTGATAATATACATCTTCTCTTTGATGAAGAAGATCCTTCTTTAGTTGTTACGAGGGCTCACTCTGACCCTCATGTCCATTCTCTACATGATTGATCTTCATAGGTTGATGTGATTGTGAATTCTTATGTACAGCAATTGCATGAGCTCTCTTTATCATTTGAGGAGATAGTAGATTCTTTGGGACAAGTTTTGCATCCATCCTTGCTAGATCTAACATTGTTTTTTTCAGCAACATTTGAAGGAGTGATAGTCAAAATTGACATAGGGACATTAGGATTCTTTCTACACATAGGGGTAGCATCTCATATGTACCTATGATATTGTTTCTTCCAAAGGGGAGGAACATTATTCAACATTCCTAGATCAACTTCTACATTGGAGTAGCTATCACTGATCAACACTCTTTATTTGGTTGGGGGGGGGGGGGGGGGAGACTATCTTGTCTCTCTTCTTCTTATCTTTTATTGGGGGGGAATTTTCCTCTTATGGGGTTTTGTCCTTCTCATAATTCTCTTTTGTATATACTTGATGTATGTCTTAATGGAGAGGGTCTTGATTACTCCATCCATCCATGCATCTTGTTTTCTCATCTCTCTTTTTGGGGGAGGATTTTTCCCATGAGGTTTTCCCTCTTTCTTTGCTTTATGAGAGATTGCATTGCATTATGTACAAGGGTACCTAATATGGCCTAGTAGTTAGGACCCATCTTGCATTTCATCCTAGCTTTCGTAAGCTTAAGTACATTCCCCTAAAATGCACTTAAACGAGGGGTGTTGGTGTAAATAAGTATTTACTTATTACACTTTACTTAAGTATACTTAGGTCAATTCATTATTTTATTATTTCTTAGATGAGACACTTAGGAGGTTGCGTACTCTTATGAGTTGTCATGTTGACAACACTGGAGTTTGCATAATTAACTGAGTTTTCATGTAGACAACATAGCTATTCGCACTCCTAATCTAGCATATGGTGTCTACAACATAATTTTGCATGCTACACCTTTGTAGGCTTATCCTCTCATCATTGCACTTACTCATGTGCTTAAGGGAGGATAACCCATATCTGATGGACATGTGCCTGGTTGTATGACTTATCATGTTACTAATTCTGATGCATTTTAGAAGCATTCCTAAGTTAGCCTAGTGGTGGAGAACTTGTACTCTTGAAAGAGAGGTCACAATTTCAAATCCCACTAGGGTATAAGGTATGTGCACCTCATTTGTAGTGCCAAGCACCTCTTGAAAAAAAGTATGAGGTAGTCCCATATCACTGACACCATATGTAAACCCAAAAACTATGGCATAGTGTTGTAAACTATAAAACCCCCTTTCCATTTCCCTTTTTTCTAGTGGCCTTTATATACAAGCACTCCTAGTGTACTTTCACATTGAATGAATATCATATCATCATTCTGATCATACTCTTTTTGGTCTATTGTTGTGCTTGTGCTTGAGTTCCTTGGTCTTGGGTGATTTTTCCCTAAGACAAATTCTTACATGGTATCTGAGCTAAGGGAGATTCTCTTCACATAGCCATTTGAGACCATTCTTGCTTCAGCACCTCAAATCAGATCCAAAGAATCCATCGAAATTGGGAACATCTAGAGCCTAAAAGGACCTAGCCATTGCATCCAGAATGTTGATTTGGTTGGTGGAAGATACTCTTAAGCCTTAACCAAAAAGACCTTAACTAGGTTGGTGGAAGATCTATTGACATCTCAAATTAGTGGATACAACAACCTAATTTTAGATGGGAAGGACTCAACATTATGGTTCATGATGTTAGGTTTCATTAGGGGTTATTAAACATCATGTTAGGGCATTCAACTAGGTATGAACTTTAATTTTGCATCTAGGGTGGAGTTACATTAAAGAGTACACTTAATGAAGATGTAATTGTATACATGTTATGCACTTTAATTGAGGTCATAGTTAGATCATCAAATGTAATGAGAACTGGCTAGCAAACTTACGTAATATGCATTATTACATTTTTATTTTTCAATTATGCATTAACTATCACTAATGATCTAGGAAATTCTTCTTTTAGCCCTTAATAACCTTGTCATTAAAACATTACATCTTATTTAATTTTCTATATAAATATATATATATATATATATATATATATATATATATATACACACACACACACCCTTATTTAAAAGAGACATATAGTGTGTTTACATCACACAAGATCTATGGTGTAATATAAAACACTGGTGACTTATAATTAGGTCTAAAACTTAGATGATATACATTTTAACATTTGATTCCTACACTAATGATGATTAACATGATATAGGTAAAAGTTACTCTAACCATTGATGAGTTTACATAGGAATCTATTATAAACCATTTTGAATTGGTGATCCCATTTTGAATAATCATAATATAGTTCAATGTATTGGACATACTCAATTTATCACCAAAATCTCTAAAGAAAATCAAATTATATAATGATGATTTATCTACATATATTAATCATAGGATCTATATATGTTATTAATATTAGTATCATTTCATTAAACCAATAAGTTTATCGCAACTACTAAATTTAACACTAACTATATTGCTTTCCAAAGACCACATTCTAGATTCTTCACATTTACTAGTTTCTAAACCAAAGGTCCACATCAAATAATAGTTATATGCATCCTAAATGGAATAATATCTAGCAATATCTTATATTTATTTATTTATGTATAATATCTATCAATATCCTATATTTAATTATTTATATAAAAATGGTAACCAAATTGTTTCGACTAACAACCATATTGTACCTACAATGCTACAAGATCCTTATCTAAAAAATCCCTTGCATGCTAACTCACATGAGGTGACCACCCCACTCAAACTATTCAATAATCCCCTTCATATGCTCACAATATTCTAGTTTTATTTTATATAAATAACTTTACATTAATCAAAACATACTACAATGCCTAAACAAAATAACACCACACAAAACTATTCACTATCTTGACAACTTAATATCCACTTTTTGCTAACCTAACTACTCTTCTCCAATTCATAAGTACTTCACATGATCCCCATCCTTGGCCCATGCACTTATCTTAATGCATAGAGCCCACACTGCCACCCCTCCAATCTAGGCTCACATGGATCTGGCACTTAGGCTTGTGGGTGGTCTTCCACTATGCAAGGCAGTTAATGCTTAAAGGAAGGTGTGAGGTACTAGGTTCATAGAGAGTACTCTAACATGTGTCAGAGTGGGAAGGCACTTTTCAAGCGCATAGAGGTGAGAAACGATTGGGGAATTGGGACCACTGCCCCTTCCCATGTACATCCCTTTTTTATTTTTTTTATTTTTAATTTGATGTGCCATTTTAATCAAGCCCATGTCACAAGTTCTTTTGTATGTAAGTTATTATTATTTAATAAAGTCTCTCACTAATAGGTTGGTCTTATTGTTTTTCCATTCTCAAGAATCTATGGGATATTCTCTAGATTAAAATATTCAACTGTAATTGGGAGAGAAAATAATTCACTTTCCCATACAATTTCCAGAGAGAAAAAAATACTTCTACAACAAGTTTTGTTTTTCTAAGAGTTTAATGCATTTTCTTCTATGCTCTTTATTAGGTCTTGAATATGTGTTTATGGGTTCCTTAATATAACTAACCTATTGTATTCCATTGTTAATTTATGATCCTTCCTACAAACATATAAACTATATTGGACATAGATTTCACAAGTGTAACTAAATGAGCACATATAATGTGTTTGCCCCACATAAATTATATTCTTTCAAATTATGAATAGTCTCATAAATTGCTTCTGACTTGAACATAGTGAGAACTGTCCATGCATAAATATGACTATTACAACATAAGGATCTTTATTCTCATTTCATTCAAATACATAACATGGATCCTTACGATGAAATCACTTAAGCTTAAATTGAATAACTATTACAATGATTCTCTCACATAAGCAATCTATTAGAGTTTGACTATTGATTATACATGAATCTACATAAGGATAAGTAACTCAATTACATATCTTTAACATACACTTCCCAACAAAGGATCTCCCTTTACACATGAAACTATTTCTTTCCTTCCTACACAACTAGGAAGATGATATAATATTACTCTTACAATGCCAACTATATACATAATATTCAGTCTAACTTTACACATTCATATTAATATACCATAGGATGTAAATCCTTCTCACAATAAATAAATCCACAATGGATATTGTTCTATCTCAACACATTACAACTAACATGGGTAAGATTGACTTCTTCAACTACACGATACATCAACACAAAACTTGAGTCTTCAATAATTCCAAGGGTAAAACCCTAACTTCTTCATAGATATCATCCTCACACAAACCTAAAAAAGAACAAACCAAGAAGCATGGAAGCTCACCTCCCATCCTAGGCTTCTAAGAAACCACCCACTAAGCTAGGGAAAAAAGGCCCAAATAGGATACACACAAATATTTGCAAATGCATATATCCACACAACACAAACACATAGCAATCCCTTCCATGGATTGCATAATGATTCACCATTGGAATCGTGAATTCCATATCCATAGCACAAAAACCAAACTACAATTGCATTTTTGCCTCTCAAGCCTATCATAAAATCTCCTCCTTACACATACCCTTATACCTCCAAAAACAACAAAAGGCATATAGCTTCAACGGAGCTCATACTCCATGAAAGAAAGAAAAAATCCTCATCATGAGGTAAACTCTCTCAACTACAATGTTGATCCCAACTAACGCCTTCACCCAAGGCTGATCTTCTCTCCCAAAGGTGAGTGAAACCTTCACACCCATTAACAATTCCACATTTTTTAAAAAAACAAGGAGATCAAGAAAGAAAACCAAGAAAATACATGTAGTACAATGCAAAATCACACCATCACAACACAATGCCAAGATTTATAATAAGGTTACATGAATCCATAACAACACTACATGCCTTTAGATTCATTATGCAATGCTACAAATGGTAATGGTTTGAGCACCAACCTTGGCCCAAGCTAAAGGAAATGATAGTTGATGAAGAGCTCCATTAGCCTTCCTCCAAAACCCTAACTTTCTCTAAACTTAGAGAGTGGGTACACACCCCACTAGTTTGTCAAATTTCACTAAAAAGACTCTCCCACTATCTCTTTCTGGCAAAAGCATCAAGCCACTAACTCTTACAAATTTTTCCCTACCAAAATTGTTATTTTGACCAAGAGGAAAGATGGGGATGGACTCATGGGACAACTCAATTTTCGAATTGGTGGAAGAATGCCTTGGTTAAGGGACCCCCCAGGCTAGCCAAGCAATACAATGGTCAAATTTAGGCCCCTAACATGTTATGCTAACATATGGGCATCTTATTTTTTTTTTAAAGGAACTTTTAGACCACCTATTGACCCTCTAAAATCCTTGTCAAGTTTGAATTCTAAATTCCCTTTGCTAGTGACCCATCTTATCCTTTCTCCAAGTGGATTTGCTTACATCTTTTGAGAAGCAATTAGTTTGAGGTTAAGTGCTACCATGACCAAAACCCTAGGTGTAATGTCATTAACATACAAACAATCACAAGTGTCAAGTGACACATTTGAAACACATTACACATCACCATGACATGTCCCTAATGTATTTATGAAATTAGATTTTCCACACACATGCAAATTTACATTGACAAAATAAACACATCACTAAGGCTTTTGAATCTTCTAAAGATTCGCCTTTGCTAAACTATGTCCACATTAGTTTGGACCTTGTTTCCCCAATTAAATTCCATAATTCAATTACCTGCACACTAAACTCAAGCATCAGTAGTCCAATGAAAATTATTTTAAAATACATGTGTATAAATGCATGACAATCTTAACATTTCCAAAATCAACATATTCAAATTTCCATAATTAACCTTTCTTTTTCTAATCATTTTCATATAAAAATCATTCAAAACAATAAGATATCAAAATCTACATATTGATGTTAATATCTAATCAAAAGATCAAGTAGCATTCTGAATCACATCATAATTCATTTCCTATCATAATTATGAAATATTGAATCTATACTATTAAATCATCCAACATAAGGATTAGTTCCAAATACATATTTTAGGTCAAAATTATCAGAATGTAAGCATCTTCTAATATCATTTGATTAAATTAAATAAGGTTTGGTTGCTAACAATATCTTGTTATCATTATGAGATAATACATTATAAAGTGTATCAATTATTCTAGGTAAGAGGATGTTTTCATAGTCATGTCACATAATTTCGAAATCCAACATAGAATAAATCAATTATACTTTATTGGTCCATAAAATCTTTCCTTATAATTACCAAGATATTGACCTAATTGACTTATTATATTACATCATATCAAGTTCTACCATGTATACCTTTATCCAAATTTGATAACAATTTTCATCTTAGGACTATTAATATTATTAATAAGAGTGGGTGTTGATTCATCTTTCCATAATAATCATCTAATTCAATTATCTTAATAGGCCATAAAATATCACAAATCCATCGACATAGTTTCTAAGTTATGACATCTCAAGTCTTCATTCTATCTTATCAACCTAATGTAATTTTGAATAGGGTAATTAATACGACAATAACTAAAATATATACATCAGTCTAACTGAGATCTTAGGTTCATTATAGATAAGGAATATGTCAATGAAAAAATACTTAGATCCCAAAAAATTCTTACCATCATTTTTTTATGAGTATGGTAACAATATATAATTCACATTTTAATACACTAGAGATAGAAACATGACATTTCCTACCTTATGCTTCCTAGCTTTGACCATATCTATGTTACTTAGATTTATAATAGGGTACTAGGGAAGAGGCCTTACATCATGCCACTCGTAGAAAACTATAGGAAGAGATAACATGATATGTTATTCACTCACAACTAGAGATTACTTTAGTGGTGAATCTTCACCATTTGGCAATCACATCTCATGGGTTGATCGTCTTTTGGTGAATAACACATGTAACATAGGTCAATCATGTCACTAGATATTTATCAAATTTGGGTCCAATGCCCATGTTAGTTGTCCATTAGTTATCACATGATTGGTCAAATATCTTGGTCCAATTACCAATGTAATATACATTTTTGATACATTTATTTTAAAAAAATTTCCATCCTTTACATGTTTCTTATTGGGAAATGTTCTTTCACCATTATTACAACCAAATAATTTTCTCTTGGGTTGGGCATTGCCTACCATTTTCCAACATGTGTCAACCACTAGCCTCATTTAGCCAACTATTTCCTATTGAAGGCTTGCATGGGAAGGTGTATTTTTCCTACATTTGGCATTCCTTCTTGTTAATCCTATGTAATTTTCCAACCTATATTAGACTATAAGATATTATTATTCTACACAATTTACTCTTTTCTAGTCTAGAGATTGGCATTTCTTATTGTTCTCAAAATTTTAGAGTGTTAAGTGCATTGCCCATTGACTCGTGGGCCATGGTTTTCATAAAAGGTCATGATTTTTAATTTATTTTTTATGTGGATAGTAGTACTAGTACTGGTTATTTTTTAGTTTTACTATCTAGTGTCCACTAGTGACTAGACATCTCACATGCTAAGATAGGTTTGCAAATTTGATTGGGTAGTACCATAGACTATAGTACCATAGCAGTAGTACCCTTTTTATGAGAATGAATCATATTATTGTTCTTATATGTAGTCTAAGTAGTCTATTGTTACAGCCTTTGACTTGTCACTCTTTGAGTCTTTTGTTCAACAACTAAGTTGATTTATTTTTTGTGGTCTTTATTGATTTGCAATGTAAAACAAGAGGGGTAATAGGGGTTTCAGTAGGACCCCTAAAATCCAACAGAGGGCACCATTATAAAAATGCAAGACCATATCTACATATTTTGGTGATGGAAATGCTGGTAACCTACAAGATTCACAAATTAGATTTCTAGCGCTTTTTGAAAAAGAAGAGTCATCACAAGTTGGAGACCATATTGAAGAAGTTCAAGTTGGTGAACCTGATATCTCAATCAAGGATAGAATTGAACTCAATTTAGAGGCACTTCCCCTAAGTAAGGAGTCACAAACTAATATTATGGACTTGCAGTTAGTTCCAAACTAGTCAGGTGAGAAAACCAAAAGTGATTCCATAAATCATGTTCATGCACAAAAGGGGAAAAGAAAATTGGAATAAAAAAAAGATCGATCTCATTGGGATCTATCCAAAAGGAATTTTTAATTAGAATAGGTGTAAAAATACTAGTTCATTGAACCAATGGACAATCCAATTGATGGTGAGCCTCCTATAGAATTTAGGTGTAATATTTGCATAGAGATAACAAAGAAGGAGAAGAGGTTGCAGCTTAAACTTGATACCATATAAAAGCATGTTGGTAAAGTCTACAAAAAGGAAACTATAGATGGAGTTGAAAAATCTATGCTAACTTGGAAAAAAAAAGGACAACTATCTACATATCAGGAATGCCAAAATATATGAGTTACACAATCAATTATGAGACATGCATTCTATAGTAGTTCCATTGAAGATTTCATTGGAAAAATAATGGAAGTGCAAAATATGATAAAAGTAGTTCAATTAAGTGCGGTATTTTATATTCTTGAGTATAGGGCATCCTATGATGGACTAGCCTTCAATTACTACTTTATTGCACTTTTTTAAAGTTCAAAACTATCCAAACAATCATTGGTTAGTAAACAATAGATGGGAATGGGCTAGTTGTCTTGCATAGGTTGAAAAAGAAGATATGAAGTAAAAAATAAAAAACTCAAATTTCATTGCATTGTCTCTAAATGAAATTATAGAAATTGATAATACTTCTTGGGTGTACATGCATGTTTATACTACAAATGTTCTTTCCTGTCAATCCTTGCTACTATCTTTTGTTAAATTGAATTGTAGTGCAACAACCAAAAAATTATATATGTATTAAAGAGTACTCTAATTGATTATGTAGGTATGGATAACATGGAGATTGCCAAAAAGTTGGTGTGTGTTGGAGAAAATGGAGTTTTGGTTATGCAAGGTCACAAAGTTAGTCTTTACAAAAAGATCAAGAATGATTTGGCACCCTACAATATTCCTATTCACTACATGGCCCATCAAACGAATCTTTAATCAAAGAGATTTACCAATACTTTTGTCATAGCCCAAAATGAGTTTGGGAATTTCAACACTTTGCTCAAGGACTTACTAATGGGAAGAAGCTTCTTAAAGACAATAATACTAGATTGATCTCTTTGGATGGACCAACTCATTGAGTATTCTTTGAATATCTGTCATTGCTTGGATTAATCCACTCTGTGTGAGATAGATTCCCTCAACTATATTCAACTCTAACTAATGTTAAGATACTCTTAACTTTAGCAGTTATTCTCCCCATGCTATAGGACATGATAAATATTATGGAAAAGGTTCAAGAAAGAGCCATGTACATTGTATAACATAATAACATACATAAAATAGCATGTAGTAGCCTAAATATTTGGTATCAAGTACTACCATTAGATGAATCAAAGTTTGCAAAGTGGATAGAAATCATAGATTTGAACAATCCTGGAAACTTTTTACATATTGGTGCAAATGATGAGGTATGTGCGAGGGTTTGTGGAGTTGACATTCCAATGTAGTATTATACCTGTGTCGACCCCGATTCCAACCCAACAAAGTAGGAAGTGAAGAAGAATCAAAACTAGAGAAGGAACTTTCACGTGTTACAAGTGAAGACTTCAAGAAGATCAAAGACTCTATGCTTGACTCTGTCAAGTTATTTTGCCAAAATGTTTCATCAAAAATTAGATTAAGATTCCCTCCAAAGGAACTATTTGAATTAATGTCTAATGTTTTTCCTCAATATTGATCTCTAAACTACTCAAGTGATTTTTGAAGAAGGATGATGACTTTGATTCAACATTTTTACAAACCTAAAGTAATCAACAAAGTAACTATAAATGGAATTGTATATGAATTTGAATGAGAGACCAATCATATTCTTTTACAAAATAATGAGGGAACAATATGATCTTATGGAAAATCCAAATGAAGAGGGAGTTGTAACAAAGCTTTGGAAAAACCTTGGTCAGAGCAATCAGTTGAGAGAGTTAATACAAAAATATTTCAAGCTTACCTATTTATGTTTAACAATGATATTGGTTTTAGTGTAGGATGAGAGAGTTTTCAATACTCTAGGCTTCTTGAAGTCAAAGCTTAGAAAAAAAAATTAGACAAAAAAAAGGATAATTGTTTGAGTCTCTATAATTCTAGGTATGAGGTAGATAGTTTCCCTTATTATAGGGCTCTTAGCATTTGGAGAAACAAATGTAGAAGAAGAGGGATGGCCAAAATTTTAAACCCAAGTGATAGTGGCAGTGGTGTTCATAGTGGTAGTAGTGGTGGCAGTGGCAGTGGTGGTGGTAGTGGCAATGGTTGCAACAATGGTATTTATCCTAACATTAGAAAAAATGAAGATGATGTTAACTTTGGCATGCATAGTGACACTGATAGTGAATCTAAAGAAAGAACAATAAACAATGAAATGTTATATCCAATAAATGAGGAGGATTCTGATGATAGTGATGTTGGGTTGGTCCAAGTGAAGTGGCAACTAGAGTAGCTTCTCAACTTCAAGTTCTAACTTTTGTGTGAGTCAAGTAGTAGGCTAGTAGCTTTGGTCTAAGACTCTATCTACTAATTAATTGTGTTTGTAGAAGTTAATTTATAGCTTTCATTCACCATCCTTTTATAGATGCCTTAAAAAAATTAAAACATGTTGATATTACAAACTTACATGTTGAGATTTTCATTGAAACTAGTTTTTACTTTTAGAGTCTACATATGTTGATATTTTCATTGATTGTATTTTTTAAACATGTTGAGAATTTCATTGATTGTATTTTTTAAACATGTTGAGGTTTTCATTGATTCTAGTTTCTTTAAGAAATTGTAACATAATACATTAAACAAAATAAGCTTTATTTTTTTTAAAAATGTATTATAATTTATAATTATAAATCAACCTACAACATAATACATTTTAACAATTATAAATAATAACAACCCTTTGCAAATGACTTAATGTCAAATGACCTTGAATTCTTTTTGCAAATGACTTAATGTCAAATGACCTTAAATTCCCTTTGCAAATGACTCGATGTGAAATGACACACTAAATTCCCTTTTACAAATACAAGGGAGCAACAATAGTTGTAGGTCAGTTTGTATTCGTATTTATAATTAGATTATTACTACATAATACATTATGTGTGTACAATCACATTGTCAATTATACAATTTTTTCAAGTAGTAGGGAAATTTTTATATTTTCTCTATGTAGTAATAGTATGCCAATGTCTGGCTATCCAACTACCTTGATATGTTGGCTCTTGATTCTTGTAACAATTAACATTAAACAAAGTTTAAATTAAATCCAAATTTTGAAATTAAAGCTCAACAAGTAACAAAAGGATTATAGTACTATCACTTACTAAGTTGTTACTTCTTAGTGCTATTAGTTATGACTGTCACTAACACTAACAATAATAGTTTGAGAAGATGACCTAGCTCGAATGATGTTCTTTAGGGCACTCCATTCTACATCATTTGGAAGCTCTATTTTTTTGAATTTGTAGGTAACCTCATCAACAATGAATTCTTTGAAGATATTTTTAAATGAATCAAGAATTTATCTATAACTACATTCATTATTGATAGTGGTTTGATGCAACTTGCAATTCTTTCTGGGGTGGTTTCCTCGGGCAAGTTGCCTAAATCAGAATTCATGGTGTTGTGCAACATTTTCATGTAGTCTTTTATTCTAATGAATTTTCCATCTAAGTAAGATGGATTTAGTAATCTAACATTTAGCAATTTCAATATACTATGATTCATCTTCATCAAGTCTCTGGAAGCAAATTTGAGAGCTTCATTTATTTCTATTAATTGTTCACAATTGTGACAGATAGCAAAGGTCATTATAGAGGCATTCAAGCAGTTATTTATTCCTTGGTTTGTCAAATCCCTTTCACTGGATCTCTATACTTTATTCAAAAAAAAATTAGCAAGATTTTTTAAGGAATTGGTGAAGATACTTCTTTTACCCTCAACATCTTTTTTTACATTTTCAAAGACAACTCTGAGATTTTCATTTAAATCAAGTCATTCAAACAAACTATCATTGTTCTTCATTAATTTCTCCTAATTTTCTTGTTTGATAAGCTTAACCATGTTTATTATAGAATCCTTGACATGATGGTCTTTAGAAGATGTCATTATATTTTTTTCAATTACATTCTCCATCTTTTTCTTCATTTCAGACATCTTTATTTCACTCTTTTTTTGTAATTCCTCTAGTTGCCCTTGCCAATTAGTTGCTCTCTTCCTCTCATCCTTTAAATTTTTTTCAAATCTTGGATTGTCTTTGCAGTAGTTACCTTTATTTTCTTCTCATCCTCAAGTTCCCTTTTCAAATCATGGATTGTCTTTGCAATGGACTCCTCCTTTTTCTTTGCATTGTCCAATTCCTTCTTCAAATCATGGAGTGTTTGAGTAGATTCCTCTTTCTTCATGTTCTCCAATTCCTTCTTCAAATCCAGGATTTTCTTTGTAGTTGACTCCTCTTTTTTCTTCACATTCTCCAATTTTTTCTTCTTATGGTGGATTGTGTATTATTTGCAATTTTATTAGACTCTATTTTCTTCGTATTCTCCAATTCCTTCTACAAATCAAGGATTTTTTCTACAATTGACTCCTCTTTTTTCTTGATATTCTCTAATTTCTTCTTCAAATTATGGATTGTGTTTGCACTAGACTCCTTTTTTTTCTTATCATTCCCCAATTCCTTCTACAAATTATCAATTATCCTTTCCTTAGACTCCTCTTTTTTCTTTTCATTCTCCAATTCAATCTTCAAATTATTATTTTCCTTGACAGCAAAGTCTAGGTCATTTTTCAATTTATTATTGATCTATACACTACTCTCTACAAACCTAAACAACTATGTAGTAGAGGCTTTTTCATGCTGAATTCTTTTTTTGCACTCATCCAATTCTTCAGTCAATTTTTTCAGTTGTTCATTCATCTTTTCTTGCTGGACAATTACCACTGTAGAAGAAGAATTATTTATCCTATTTTACAATTCTTTCAACCTATTGTTTGTTGCTTTCTCTTGGCCTTCACATTATCAAGGTTTGCTTGCAACTTTTCTATTTACTTTTTAAGCCTTTTTTCTCCTCTCCATTTTCAGAAGTGTAGAGTAGACCATTTTGTTTCTCTCTTTTGATATATTGATTTTGTCAATATTTTTCACTTTTAAAAAATACATTTGAAGATTGGTAACTTGTAGATCATTACAATTTATTACATTTTTTGGTTGATTATTATCTCTAGCCAAGGGCATAACAGTCATGAAGTTCATCATTTTCGTGTTTGGATCATATGTTGGAAATATACTATTACTAGATTGCTAACATTCAACAACTATATCACTTTTCAAAGTCTTCATAATTTGCCTATTTCTTTTTCTTTTCTAATCAAACTTTGATGCAAAATATTTTAAACTAAAATATGGGTTTGCTAACACAATTGAGTGTTTGAAAGGTGAATTATTAGTTGATTTTTATATGCTCCTCCAACTCTAGTTAAAATTACTCCACCTACAATTGTATTTTGAGGATTACCAACATAGTGAAGATGGCCCATTCCAAATCTTAGCATTTTACGACTATTTTTAGGGTTTTGTGCAAAAGCTACTGGTCCATACATTGGTGAAGTAACTATTGACATTGCTTGTGTTGTAATTGTCATAAATTTTGCTAGTGCTAGGGCCAGTGCCAGTGGGATCAATTACAACTAGATTTGAAGATTTAACAAATATTGTGTTGCGATGACCTTCAAAAGTAGAATTATAATGTTTTTTTCCCTTTCTAGATGAATCATCTTCAATTTCATCAAAGAGTCCAATGATTGGTTTAATTCCTATTTTGGGTGGGTTTGGTACTAGAACTTTATTCCAAATCCCTTCACCACTTGCACCAATTGGCCCTATACCTGCATAACCCATTTTTTGTATCATAGTTTCCCATTTATTATACATTTTTTTAATAGAATCACTCATTTTAAGATTAACAATATGCCTACCCTTGGTTGACTCAGAATCCTAAATACCTTGAATATCTCCATTAGACTCGAGGTCCTTCTATCTTTGAATATCATTGTCACTGCAACTGCCAAATTTATATAGTACAGTTGGATGCTCTTCATTCCAATAATTTTTTTAAAGTTCATCCTCCTCAATTTCCTCAAAACCTATTGAGGTCTTTGGTTCACCCAAATTTTGCCTCATTTTCTAAAAATCAGTCATCTTGGTTTGACACCAAAATTCACATGTGCATGCCTCCTTAATTACTTTTGACATAGAACTCATAAAAGGTTGAGATTCTTTCTTGTAGAAATTTAAGTATGTTAGAGGTTTTGATTTGTGTGACTCTAATATGTGCAATATCATAATTTGGGATGATAATTCTTGCATTGAAATATTATTCTCAGTCACATGTTTCTCCATCTCTTTCTTAAACTGATCCCATGATCTCTTGATGTTGATATTTGTTTGCAAAGTTTCCACTGGCAGTAAGTCTTGTTTTTATTATGTTTAGTGGATCATAATTCTAGTGACTAACAAAATCAAAGCCAAAAACTTTTACCAATTCATTTACCACTTTGAAAGCCTTTCTCTCAAATGTGAGGCCTCCAATTGTGAAAGGAAAGGAAGGAAATATCATTTTCTTTTGTTGTCCAATGAAAATTTCATTTGTGTTATCCATCTGTCATATATATTCTAGTGCAAAAAAACCCTTTCTGTAACATGCATTAGAAGTTTTCTTAGTTCAACTGCTGAACTATGTTGGTAAATAGATTGTTCCTTATGATTTTAACTCTTAAACAACCTAATTTGTGAACAATAACTAATTACAACAATTGGAAAGTTGCTTCTAAAAAGACTAACTTCCCTATGAATTATTAGGTATAGCTCCCTATTACAGATTTGCAATAAATTTTGTTTATTTCTAAATATAAATAGGGTATGTTCTTAACTGAAGAATAGGAGAGGTAAACCAAGTAAAACCTATACAAGGTTCAACTCAGGCCAGAAATGATTTAGAAAGTTAATTAAGTTTATGGACTCAAACATCTTATGAACTCATAAAATTTAATTATTCAATGATGCATGCCAACTAATGCCAAATTGAACTAATTAGAAACATAAAATGCAAAGAAGCTAAGCCTAGCTTGAAGGAAAAACACTTAAAGGATCTATTTGAACCTAAGATGACAATACTTATCATATTTAGCTCATTGTCTTAAAATAGGAGAATAAAGCTCTGATCACTCCTTATTTTAGTCTAGATAAAAGAGGAAGCTATCAATTAATTACTAACAGAATGGAATAGAAAATAATTTATACAAAATACCATTCAATTGACTTTACAACATCAAGTACTTCACACCAAAAATTAGCCGACCCTTTTATTAATCATTCATTTCAATACATATAGGATTCTAAGATGACCATTACAATGGAAGTTTAATCAATTCATCTCCTCAAAAGAATGACAAACGGCAAGGAATCAATTTGTTGTATTACAATGATTATATCAAAATGTGAAATAAGCAAAATATGAATCACTTTGTCTTCTTTCCTTTTTCTGATTTTTCTCTATAGGCCTTAGCAGTGACAATAATGTAGGAGTTGATGAAATCCAACTCTGCAGTTGCCAAGATCACGTACATGCAAAATAACCTATCGAAGGGAAACCAAGAAGGAAGAGGTGGAGCTTGAAAAAAACCCTAAATGGACATAAGAGAGAAATAATGCAAAATAATGAAATTGTATTTACAATGAAAATGCGTTGTGTGATACAATGAGAGAGCCCTAATATAAAGGCCTCATGGAAGCTTGTAGAACAAGCTGGAAGGTGGTAGAAGATAAAGTTGACACCTAAGCACTATTCCACAAAAAGGTGGAACATGTTAGAAGGGAATGAACTCCCATGTTGTCAACAACTCATCACTACATGCATTAAATACTAAATATTAAATAAATGCATTAACTTAAGTAAGCTTAAGTAAATAGAATAAATAATTAATAATTAATTATTTACTCTAACACCCCCCCTTAAGTGCAACTTAGGGGAATTCCTTAAGCTCACAAAACAAGAAAAAAATGCAAAATGGGTCCTAGCAATGAGGCCATTTTAGGTACCCAAGTACAATGCAACTAAATGCAACCTCTATAAAACGGGGAAAGAGAGAAAACCACATGGGAAAAACTCTCCCCCAAAAAGAGGTGAAAAACAACATGCTAAACAAAAAAGCATATCTTTTGCATCCCATGTCAGTTTTTTGAAAATGTTATATTTTTGGAAAGCTAGTTTTGTCATCTTTTCAAAAATGTAGTCATTTTCCTTAGATTTTGGCCCATGCTCTTTCTATCATGTCTTTGGCATTTTTTTCTATATGGTGGATATCTTGGGTGTTTTAGGTTTGAGGATCATTTTCCTGGCATGGTTTCTTTTGTTTTAGGCTATATTTTCTTTTGTGTCAAATTTTTTCTTGTTCTGATCATTTTAGACATCATTTGTAAGCACTTTTGCATACGCAATGAGATAAAGTGCCACTTTTGCATTTTGGGTTCATAAACATTGTTTTCTCTAGTCTACTTTTGATGTGTGGAGGGGTCTTTTTCCTGTGTGTCAACTCCTTCCCATTCTCCATGTGTTTCTACAACCACACAATGTGTGACACATGGCAGGTTTGCCATGTGGCACCTTTTTTTTGCCTCAACTGCTGCCAGGCCATCAAATTTAATGTCGTAGAATGCTGATGTTAGTATGACATCAGCACTACATCACCCTCTTACACCTCTCCAAGGTCCTTTTTGACCTACCTTCATTTTTTTGGCCATAACTTAAGTATACAAAGGTATCTTTCTGATCTGAAAGAAGTACCGAAAAGCTAGTTCTAAGACGAAGACATTGGTGTAGGTATTTTTAGGTTTTGATACAGTTTTGTTGCCTTTTTTTAATTGAATTCTAAAATTCTATTTTTGACTCTGACTTACATATCTTTTGCATCCCATGTCAATTTTTTGAGAACATTATATTATTGGAAAGATGGTTTTGTCACCTTTTCAAAAATGTAGTCTTTTTCCTTAGATTATGGTCTATACTCTTTCTATCATGTTTTTGGCTTTTTTTCCTCTATGGTGGATATCTTGGGTGTTTTAGGTCTGAGGATCATTTTCTTGGCATGGTTTCTTTTATTTTGGGCTATCCTATCTTCTGTGTTAGCTTTATTCCTATTTTGATCATTGTAGACATCATTTGTAAGCTCTTTTTTATATGCACTGAGATAAAGTGTCACTTTTTCATTTCAGGTTCATGAACATTATTTTTGAGTTAGTTGTACATGCACTATTTTTATAAAGAACCATGGGGGAATAGTTGTTTGTTGTTTTAAGCCTTCTCCCTTTGTCAAGTGAGTGTCCCTTCCATGACATTATCCCCATGCAGTGTCGTTGTGACCATTTCTTTATAGGTGTTTGTACCTCTTCCTCTCTCGTCGTTCTTGGTTCATCTGCAAGAGATTTTTAGTCCACCTTCTCAGTTGCCTTTAACCTCACCCCATCTGCATTAAGGGGGGCTTATGTTGTTGTTCTAATGCATTTTTTGTTTGATGGTTTGATAGTGTGAACTATGTATTCATTGGTTGATCCTATATACGAGGTGATTGTAGTGGCCGGTTACCTATGCATTTTGGTGAGATTGATCATCTACCATATAGACATGCTCGATTTGTGCCATCTTCTTCCTTGATGGTACTTTTGATCAGTAATTTCTTTCTGATGGTAGATTTTGTGACTTCTTTATGCTTCAGTGATGCTCTTCATGATCACTTCTTGTTCCTATTTTAAGGGACATTCCCCTAGTTGGAGGCTTCCATGTGATTTTCTCTGTTTCCCCACTTACAGAGATTGCATCTCTTTGTATTGTACATCGGTACCTAACATGGCCTTGTTTTTGAGACCCATTCTGCATTTTCATCTTAGTTTTGTGAGCTTAAGGCATTCCCCTAAGTTGCACTTAAGGGGGGGTGTTAGAGTAAATAATTAATTATTTATTATTTATTCTATTTACTTAAGCTTACTTAGGTTAATGCATTTATTTAATATTTAATATTTAATAGTTGTAGTGGTTAGTTGTTGACAACACAGGAGTTTGTTCCCTTCTAGCATATTCCACATTTTTTGTGAAAGTGTGCTTAGTTGTCAACCTTATCTTCTACCTCCTTCTAGCTTGTTTTACAAGCTTCCATGAGGCCTTTATAAGCGGGCTCTCTCACATTGTATCTCACAACTCAACATCCCATTCTCATTGTAAATACAATTTCATTGTTTTGCATTATTTCTCTCTCTAATCTGTGTTTAGGGTTTTTCCAAGCTCCACCTCTTCCTTCTTGGTTTCCCTTCAACAAGTTATTTTGCATGTAGGTGATCTTGGCAACTGCAAAGTTGGATTTCATCAACTCCTACAAATAATTGGAATTAATTCTTCATGTCTTTGTACATGCATATTAGTATATCTCAAGAGCCATCTAGAATGTTCTCTAGCTAAATCTTTGATGGCATTCAATCTATCTTGCAATTCCTCCATGTTCATGTGTATGCATTTGCCAAGTTTCTAGAATTTGAAAACACTGTTATGGTGCCCTGAAGATATGCTTGTCAGACTATCTATAAAATTAGAGAAATTTTTCTACATGACAGTTATCCCAATTATTCTTTTTCCTTTCCCACTGTTCTTTGACTTTGTATGTAGTCCCTTCAAGAGTTCATAATCTTTTTCTTGATCTTTCTTTACCTTATCTTCAGTCTCCTTTAGGCCTTTTTCTAATGCCAAGATCATTTCAGACTTGAACTGCATACTTTGTAGCCACTCAAACAAAGGCTCGTCTCCTTTGGGTAAAATTTTAGCTTCAACAGCCTTCTTTAGTTTCATGTGGATGATCATCTTCAATAGAGATACACAATCATCACTCTTAGTTCTCTCTGTGGCTAGGGTATTTCTATTAGATGAAATTTTATATTTCTCTATTTCTAGTCTTAAGATAAAATTTCCAATTTTCTCTATAATGGAGAGCCCCTTTGACTTAAGCTTATCACTCCATTCTTTACCAATTTGACCAAAATGTTTATCTTCTTGAAGTGAGGAGATAAGTACTTGAACATCTAGAGTAGTAGGATTACTAGTCATAGGCATCCCAAAGATTCTCGCCAATAGAGTGACCAATTATCTGATATACCTATTTAATTCTTGTATTTCCACCTTCATCCTAACCTTTGACAATTTGAGGTTCTCTAGTTGTCCTTCAATTACCTCATTTTTTGACTTCCACAAGCCAACCTTGCTATCATGTCTAGGTTCTCCAAGATCTACTTAATGCATGGTGAAATCATCCATAATCATATCCTCAATCCTTCCTTTTTTAGTAGGTTTGGCTATCTCTATTGTCAAATGCCCTATTTTAGGGTCTTGCCTGAGGATAGACAAAGCCTTTTGCTTCTTAACCTTACTTAATGCAGATCTAGAGTGAATTGCAAGAGATAAGATATCCTTTTTGGGAGCCCCTTCATCCTTTCTCTTTCTCTTCTTCTCTAGAGTGTCCTCCAACCAAGAATTAGTGTCTATCACCTTGGAAGTCATCCCAAGAGAATCTATGTTGAACATCTTCTTCTTGATTGGAGTAGCTACTCTCACCATCAAAGAGAAGGGATTCTTTGAAGTTTGTGAAACAAGCTTCAAATAATCTTGGCCTTTCTTTGTTTTTTCATTATTTTTGGTTTCTTCATCTACCTTAGTGGACTCGCTATCACTACTTCCTTCATCTCCTAAGTCCACTACCTGCACATGAGGGCTACTAGGTAGGAGAAGTGTAGTGCCTGTAGATGGAACTAGACTACTATGAGGTGAGGGAACTAGAGTAACAACATTGTCTTTTAGTTCATCCACCTTCTTCTCTACTTCTAGTTGGGCACCAATCACTAGGAGGGTGTCATCTTGGCAAGTCTTAGCTAGAGGAATTTTTTTGTCTAGAGGTTGATCACCTCCATCTGATGGTTGAGCTAGTCCTTGAGATATGGCCAAGGTTACACCTGATGTGCCACCTTGGGAGGAAGAAGGAGCTATAGCTGCTAGAGAAGCTTGAGTGGATGTGCTTTTACTTCAACTTCTTCTTGTTGTGGTCCATTCAACCCACTTCCCAGTCCTTTTGATGATTCTAGCCATCATGACATCTAGCTCTTCTCTAGCATCTTCATAAGCCCCAAAGCTGATAAGAGTTCCTCTTAACTTTGATAGATATGTATTATTGTACATATTTTTCTTGCCATCTTCTAGTCCTTCAACATCAATATTAATTTGATACAATTTCACTTGATCCACTATGAATTTTGCAAAAGCACGATCTCAGCTCTCAAATTCATCTTTGCAATCTACCTTGTAGTCTTCGACCATGGTGATGTGTTTGATCATGCTTCCAATCTACAAAACTTCCCTTGCATACCCATTTGGGTCAAACATAGGTCTTAAGACCTCATACATCTCCAATTTAAATTTCATCTTTAATGCCTTTAGCATGTACCTTTCATCAGAATGGGACTCACAATTGAAAGCTCCCACCTTCATAGGGAACTCATATCCCTTCTTCTTCAAACTCCCATTCAGCATGTTCACTTGGATTTCTTGCCTCAGGATCTTGATCAGCACAATCATATCGCTTGGATATCATAGCAGCTTCAAGGGGAACCCATCAAAAGATGCAAGTTGCAAATATGAAAAAGATTAGAACTGAATGAAATAGCTTCCAAACTAACTAATAGCCGCCATTGCTTTTGGACTAAATCTCCTCTCTAGGAATCCTTGGAGATTCTTGCAAATTATCATTGTAAATACATCATTAACTCTTATATATTCTACATAACTATTTTCCATTTGTAAACATGCGTAGAAATCATTAGACTTTACATCATTAGGGAAATTTTATAGCTAACATGTAAATGAGAAAGGAGGACACATAGAATGTGTAGTAAAAATTTGTAGCACAAAGGGCATTGGATGGATTCTCACTTACCTCGTAGGCCCAATCAATGTATTGGGTATCAAAAAAAATAACTTGCACTAGGAATAAATATTGTTCAACAAAATTCAAAGCTTCTACCTCACCTTTCAACATGTGCAAAAGGACCAATATGTTGATGATCTCAGGCCTAAGATTAGTACCAAATAGAGTCTTAGGGACCTTACTCTTGGTACCTTGTGGCTTTTGAAACCATGATTGCATGATCTTTCTCCAAGTCATCTTCTTGGCAAAGAATTCAAAAATGGCTCCTCCAACTATTAAATCTAAAAACTCCTCTTGTTTAGGAACTATAAGGCAATTTACCATAGTTTTCCTATCAATGAAGATCAAGATTGTGTCATCTAGATATAAAAATTTTCTGGTGTTTGGGTTGTAATGATTTATGCATTCTTAGATTAGTTCTAGAGCTTGGATTGCCATCGAGAAACGAGCTACCTCAACTAGCCTACATCCTCAGAGCTTCTCATTTATGGGATGAATTAACTTTGATCTCACTCTCTTCTAAAAATCTTGCATATCATAGACATGGAGAGAGGTGTCCATGAAATTCTACAATGTAGACTTGATTCCATTTAGCCCATCAAAATTTGCAAATCTAGTTGCCATTTTATTTGGAGATGAGTTTTGAATGTAGGAAGTAAAAGGAATAGCAAATGCACAAATACTAGCTTTTAAAAAAGTTGTGTAATTTTAATAGAATAATAGTTCAAGAAAGAGCGGTAGTTTTTGTAACTGTTCACATTTTCATCTATATAGGAACTTCAATTCATCCATTGATCTCCAAAATTTGTGCCACATGAATGAATTGAAGGAGAGATCTATTGAAATAGTAAATGCAAAGTTTTAATAGATATCTCAATGTGTTTTCACTATTCCATTGGTCCAACAATAACTTTCTATTCTCTCATACTTACTTTCTTGTTTCCCATTAAGTTTCGGGAAGTTATGAATAGACTACTCCATAAGAAAATATCTTCCAAATCAAATTTTGCTTAATAGATCTTTCCTGCAATGCTTAGATTATTTCCTTTATCATCTCAAGATGTTTCATGTACAATTTTTTGGCCCCATCTACTTATGGACTTGATTATCTTTAAAATGCAAAAAATTGTTCTCGTGGGTTGAAAACCTACTGAGGAGAAGTCAATTTTCATTTCCTCACTCAGGCTTTCGTTTTAACTTTTCTTTTGATTTATTCCTTCATTTGGGTTTAGATATGTCCATAAGGAGTGTGAAGCTTCATTAGGGACCCACCTTTCCTTTCCTTTCCTTTAGAATTTCCTTTTGCACAAAACAAACTTCATGGGTTGAAAACCCACTACGGAGAAGACAATTTTGAGTTTTCTGCCTAGGATGATTTTGAGAGTTGTGATGAATCTTTAATACTTTCTAAGGTGGATAATCATAAAGGAAATAGGAATTTATCATAAGGTACCTCATCATCTTCTTATTGTGGCTTGTATGCATCATTTGGTGCTCTTTGTGAGAAATCATCTTCATGGAATGAAAACTTGCCGAGGAGAAGGTGAAGTCCAGATTTTTGCAAGCTTCTCTTTACATGGAGAAAATGATAGACCGCAAGTAGATATAACTCTTATGAATGATCTTTTCATGTTTGATGAATCTCTATCGGATTAGGTACTAGACTACCCATAACATCCCTTGACACAAAGGAACAACCATCTGGCTACAAAATGTGGAGAAGGGGAAGATGAAAAATTTGATGGAGACTCCCTCCACTTAAGGGGACTTAGACTTAGACTAAGACTATACCTAGGACTTTGCTAAAGCACAAATTTCCACTTTAAAAATTGATTAGGGGATGAAAAGTGTTAGAAATGCTTTAGAATAACTGAGAGTGGGGGGTGAATTAGTTATTCAAGGTCCAAATATCCTAATAAAATATTTTCATCAAGTAAAGTGATCCCTTCTAATTGTTCATTCATCCAAGCTTAAACTTTCCTACTTAGAAAATTACTATGAATCAACATGTAAGCATAACACATAAAGATCAACACATAATACAGTGATTTATATGGAAACCTAATTTGGTAAAAACTACTGGTAGCATGCTACTCAATTCTCACTCTTTTGAAGTGATGCCCTGTTAAAGGCTACAACACACTATTAAATGTGACTTGGTTAGATGATTTAACTACCCTATTAGAAGTGGGCCTGCTAAGAGGACTTTAGAACATTCACTTGGAATTTCACCCTATTAGAGGATTTACAAATGGCTATTAAACCAAGTCCATAGGATTTTACCTAACTAATACAATTGCTAGAGAGTAACAATAAGGGGTTTTTGACCTGATTATAATTCACAACTTATCTTACAAATTTTAGATCTCTGTTTAGCTCACAACATTTTCCTAGCTTTCAATCTCTTCAGCTCTGATAGCTTGTCCTCCTCTCAAGCTTTGTCTCCTTGAGTCTCCATGCTCGATATACCAGTGCAATCTCCTATATGACCATTTATCAAAGCAAAGTCTCTGTGCTCTATTCTTCTTCTCCTCTTGATGTCTTCTCCTTGACACTCTTCAACCACTTCACAATTTTGGCACCTCTAGAAACTCTCACTTCTTGGCTTGTGACTCCTTAAATAAAAGTCTAGAATTGATTTTCCCACTTGATTCTTCCCTCCTTTAATTTTTAGTTCAAATGGATTAGGTAGGATTCATTGAATCTAACCCATATCTTGTTCCTTATAATCCTCTTGAATTCATTCAAAAATGGTTTACATAAAATTTTATACCACCAACTCATCATCCTTATCCTCCATCTGGTTCACAAAATTCAAGGTAACAACTTTGTCAGCTCATATTTGGTGAATCTTTAACTTTTTCAATAATGCAACAGCTTGGCACTACTGAAATTCTGGTGCTTAGCACATACTATGTTACTTGGCACCAACTACATTTTACTGATACTTTGGATTCACTCGACATCTACTAATTTTTTTGATGCTTGGCACCTAAAGTTTGCTCAGCACCTGAACATGCTCAGCTCCTTCTGTATCACTTGGCACACACTAGATTTTGCATTTGCTCAGCACTAACTGAAAATCTACTTGGCATGAACTAGCCTGCTCAACACTCACTAATGAACTTAGTTAAGCTTTGCAGACAACCTTGTTATAACTTATTCTTCTAGTGTTTCTAAGTGTGGCCAACATCTGTATCTTCAAGTATACTATCAATACATCATTTTACCATTGTCTTAACTAATCCTTGTACTTCATTAAAAAATCATAACTCAACCTTTCCCTTAGGTGCTTTTGTTACATCTTGTTGATTAAATCCTCTTCATCAATCAACTAAGTGATAGTACTTGGATCTTGTAAGCAATTGTCATTCCAGCAAATAGTAGGTTTGACATCAATGACAAAAAAATGATTGAAAACATTATTTATCAACAATCTCCTTCTTTATAGCAGTCTCTCTACTTCAATAATGATCCTTTCAATCAAAATACTAATAGAAAAGTGGGACAACAAACTGTAAACCCTTAAGAAAGTGTACTCTTCCATGAAGAACCAGTCAACCAATTAAATTTGACTTCCTAATTGAATGCAATCTTTACAAGACACAGGTAATCTAGACATTGAAGTGCTTATGATTTTTTGGTAAATAGGTGCCCCAAATGAAGTCTACAAAAATGGTTATAGTTATTATTGTTAGTAGTCATCCTTATCTTATGTGTCCACTCATATACTAGACTTGGACACTCTAATTTCTTCTGGGTTTTCTCATCAAACTTATAGACCTCAATATCAAGCTTGTTTTTATCTATCCCAAATATTAGGTGATGCTTTGCTAAAAGAAGGTAGTATAAGTAACTTGTGAACCTAAATGTCTTCATCTTTCATGTAGTTGTACTTTGTTTAATCACTAGTAATTATTCTTACATAGATTTAACAATGTGCTGAACAAAATTATATCTTACATCTACCTTCTCAACTGACTGTTCTTGACAATGGATATTATAAATTATTTCAAGAACACTAGCCCCCACTTTATTGTTACTATCCAATCCCCAAAAAAATGATGACAAAGAAATAGTATTATGAACCCATGGCACAGAAATATCATACTGATAAGGATGCTTATGGCCTATGTCCAATGTAACAGTAACACTAGTATGATTAGTAGATGGCTCTGAGTTTATTAAAACCTTAATATATGAATCTTTAAAAACTCTATCTAGTTTGTCATAAGCTTGTGCTAGTTTATCCAAGTCAATGCACTCATTAATGATTTCTTGTTTAAACCCTAGCCCTAGGTATAACAGAGTGAAATATTCACTCTCAGTTATGGATAAAATTTCCTCATGAGTGTTTTGGTTTACAATTTACTTTCTATTTTTATCATAATTCTGAGTGCATAGCATTATAATTTTAGGACAAAGGAATGTTTTGGGTAGAGCAAGGTTTGCTAGTCTAATAACCAAAGTAGCTAGTTTGTTTGTATGTGCACAAATACTTTTGTTATATTTGTAATAATTTCTCCGCTTTTGTGGATCTTTTGACTTATTAAAAAATAAATGTCTAATTCTCATGAATTCCAAATCCCCATGGATAATAGGATCCCAAATATAATTATATTCATCAATGAAACCTGGGGTTTGTAGCATTTTCTTGAGTTCTATAATGTCTTTCTTTTCCTTTCTGCTTGCACTCGTACTGGAGGTTTTTGACTTTTTTTTTCCCATGCTTGCTACTGGTTATTACACAAAATTCTTCTTCAAGCCCTATTCAAAAAAGATTTATGTGTAAATCTAAGACAATAAGATTCAAGATTTCTATTGGTGCCAATCACACTAAAAATTTTTAAAAAAATTTTAAATACCTAGAATCAAGATTCGAGATTGAACAATACTAGTGCTAGTAGATACTTAGATAATTGGTGGTCTTGTGATACTCAAGTTTCACAGTTTCAGTCCTCAGAATACAAAATGGAATTCAGTTAGTCTTTGAAAAGTCAAAATTTTAAAACCCTATTGTATTGGACTCTCGACTTCGAGAACTCTAAACTTAATACTCTAAAAACATAAAAAGGTTAATAGTTAAAAGTTAAAACATAAGTATTAAGTAATTAATGGTTTAAGTACTTTACTAATACTATGTACAATGTAGATGTAAACGACACCAAGAATCAATAATGTACATAACTATAATAATAAAAAGTAAAAATTGATTACATTAATATACATTTGAATTTTGAAATTTGTTCATTTGAAAAGAATTAATTAATTAAAATCAAACTTAATAATCGATATGATTTTTAGGTCAATTTGTGGAATTCTATTGTTGTTATTAAGAGCCATCTAGAATCGTGACATTTGTGAAGGACACATGTCACAATTTTGGATGTTTCTTGATAATAGTGATAGCATTTCTAAAATTTACCCGAAATTCATCTCGAGTCATTGATCTATCTTTTACTTAATAGTCACCGAGTCAAGATTAAGTAATAAACTTTTTAAAAGACTAAACATAATTATTATTAATATTAACTGAGTCCTAACACTTAATCAAACTTTGCAATGACTAGACATGTGTCATGACTCTAGATAAATCTAGGCACATGGGAAAAATTCCCCAAATTGGTCTGAAATTCATCTCGGTCTGTTGATCTTTCTTTTAATGAATGGTCGAGACTCAAACATAAGTTATAACTGTAAGAGAGTATCTTGGACTACATGTGTCCCAATTTTGGGTAGTGGAATATTCTCATGGACATGTGTCATGATTCCAGATGTTTCTTGACAATAGCAATAACATTCCCAAGATTTATCCAAAATTCATCTCGGGCTGTCGATCTTTCTTTTAGTCAATGGTTGGGAGTCAAGACTCAAAAATAACTATAATTTATAAGAAATAATATTTGACTACACGTGTCTCAATTTCGAGTAGAAATAGAATTTAACTTTAATCTTTTTTTCAAATTTGACTTGAAATAGAGTCACGATCGATGATCTATCATTCATTGAATGGTCCAGATCAAATTGTGAATCGTTAAACCTTTCGCATAGCTAATATTAATTATTTAAATTATGGAGAGGATTGAATAGTTGAGAGGGGTCCAATAGTCGATCACCCTATCATGAACATATAGTCCAATCTTCCAACATATTTTTACTATATATTGTAATTAATTGATCTATTTGTACATATTAAAAAAAATCCAAACCTTGATTAAAAAAAATATACCAATACTCGAACACATGAAAACTTATAAATGTTATAGAAAAAAAAAATATATGAATTTATTAATGAGTGAAATATATAAATTTTTGTCTCAAGTAAAATAACATAGCTATTTTATATATGTGTCTCACTCAAAAGTAATATGCTCAATTAAGTAAACATTGATATCTTAGTGTACAAATACTACTCTTGTGTGTACAACTATTGGGGGTAGCAATGTATATGCATAGAGTAAATCATATCAATAATATGTCTCACCACAAATATAAAAGGTGAATATTAATAAATGCTTTGTATTTTCTTATGAAATGTGTGAGATTGTCAAAAACTTTTAGTGTTCAATTAATGGTCCCTTTGTGCTAGTTATAGATTGTATTTTATATAATAATGTGTTATTTTTATAATAACAAATAATTTTTTTTTGAAGTATTTGTCATTTTGTGTTATTTATATAAAATATTTATGATTAATAATAACTATTTGGTACATTTAAGTTACATATATGTAACATTTCATATAGTTATACAATATTCTATTAACAACAAACAAAAAATATTAAATTCGATTATTAGATGTTTTTAGATTAAGCTTTGGTCAAATGTTTAAAAAGTCATTTTTTGGACACATCTCACTAGGTGTACTATTTTAATAAGTTGCATGATGAGTCATAGCTTCAAACCTTAGTTTTAGCCTATAGGTAGTTCAATGTCCATTTTACATTTTTAAGAAAAAAAGGTCTTATGATACCTCATGTAGCGGCTACATGTTGATGAAGTTAGCCCTCACTACTACTGGTTTCTCTCCCCTATCTTATTGTTGCATAATGCAAATAAAAACTTAAATCACAAAGTGCAGTAACCAGTTGCAAACATACAAATTATTTGAAGTTCTTGATAATTTCCAAAATCCATGATTTTGATGAATAAAATTAAACATGTAAAATTAATGAAACGTCAATTTTTTGAAAATATAAAATTATAATTTGTAAATTGTAATCGACTATCATTCATCAATCATTCATTTCTTGATAATGATAACTTGATTTAATAATCATAGCGTTTTTACTTAATTAAAATTAATTTAGATTATAATCAATATTTACTAAATTTCTTTAGCTTAATAATGATAAGTATTAACTTAATTTAAATTTAAATAACCATAGCATTTTTAATTGAATTCAAAATAAAGTTAAAAATATTATGATGATCATGATATTTAAATAAATTTACATTTCAAAATAGGAAGAAACGAATAAATAAATTAATATTCAATATTTTATATGAGCATTTATATATAAGTTATAATTTGAATATTTTATTTTCAAATCAAATTTCAATATTATCTATACAACTTAAATTGCATGATCATTGATCAGGGTCTAGGATTCATGATTCATGGATCATGATGTTACATGTATTATAAGTTTAACTTTAATAAACTATTTTTTAATTTATTTAATATTTTAAAATAAATTAATAATAGTTAAAACTATTATAACTATTAATTATTAACTTGCATGGCCCTGGCCCCTATGTTCATATATTATCGAATATTAGAGGTTTTGAAATTTAAAAGACATACATATACATATTACAAATTTACAAATTTTCATTGGATGATTTTCAATTGAATAATTTACTTACTATAAATTGGTAATCAAATACGAAACCATAAAGAGATTGTTGAAACCCTTTTTTTGTTTCTAACTTTATAACTATTAACAGTTAATTTTTTATAAAAAAGTCACAAACTAACATTTCAACAATGCATTGAGATGGAAAAAATGGAGTCGTAGGCTAATAGGAACAATGTTTTGAGAAGCTAAAAACTATTGTTTTCATTGATAATATTTGAGAGTGTACAATGTACATAATACTGATTCATAGCATAGATATTCAAAATAGTTGATGAAATCAGTCTAGTTTTACTATTTCATAATTTACATTAAAGGGCAAGGCCCAATTCGAAGAAAAATAGATATTTAAAAAAAAAAATTGCCCTAAGGGCAAGGGTTAAGGAAATATGATTTAGGAAATAGGGAACAAGAAACCAGGGAATAGAAAGCATCAGCAAGCTGAGGGGTTGAGGGCTTGAAGCCTTCAATTAAAAAGGTCTTCAAGCCCCTTTGTAAGGAATCTCTTGGAGATGATGATGTCATTGAACACATGCAGCCATGTGAATTTGGTCTTGCTAATGTCGTCCAACAACAACCACTTTTGTAGAGAATCCCTCCCAAGTTGTGCCCACTTCCAATGGTGAGTCAATTGTTGTTCATTCATGTTGAGAAGGAATGGATGCTTATCTACAATGCTCCCTATGCCTTGCTCCCAACAATTGTCTACTACGTCTACAAAAGGGATGTCAATGCCCAACCCCAGTACCTGGTTGACGAATACAAGAATTTTGACATTATCTTCTAAAAATGTTTCCTTAATGATGTTATGCAAAAGCATCAAAAATGTCTATTTGATTGCCTCCAAGGCCGAGAAGAGACGTGAGGAAGTGGGAGGTAATATCTATGGACACATAATACCTCTTATCATTTCTTAAGAATTCATGACTGAGGACCATGAGTAAAGTATGGCAAATAAAAGGACCTTGGGAATCTTCCTTGCAAACCATGGCTAGGAAATCATTAGGTATCATGCCCAAAAAGGGTTTTTGTAGACCCATTGTAGTGCATTTTAGGCAAATTGGCATATCCATGACTAAGAAACTCTACAAACTAAGGAACTCTACAAACCAAATTTAGATTTAATAATTTGAGAAATGATAATGAAAGAGGAATTGAAGAGGCTATTTAATGGTAGTTGCATTAAATTTTTCAGTGTTTATGATCTTTCATGTCAGATTTTTTCATATTCCTATTAATTTTCAAGTGTGCAAAATGTACTCACATTAATATCAGACAATCAAAGTGCCTACCAAGGTGGCTGTAAATGGAACATAATAATTGTAACTCTAAGTACAACATTAATGATTTTAATCTTGATATGATGTTCACTACATTCTAGTTAATGGTTTATGTGCAAAACTTTCCATTTGTCTCCATTCTAAAGAATTTCATGCAACTCTAAGTCTTTTCAAGCAAGTGGCCCTGAAATGCATCTTTTGTTGTTAATATCTAATTAATCAATGGTTGATAAAAATATTGTATTAATAATATGAAAGTGATGGTAGCCAACTTGGTAATGGTGACACTAATGTAAGGCCATTATTAATAATAGACCTAAGATGTACACAAGTTGAAGTGACTACATAGTAGTCAGTATAGTCACTAGCCAATACACGTGCAAATTGACTTTCAAATTAAACAATCTCATTTTTCGCAAGGAAAAAATAGCAATCATTTATTTATCTATTAGCAAGAAAAAAAAGTAATTCGCCACATTTGAAATGCTTTTTTCTAGGGAAAGAAAAAAATTGCCAACATATAATATTTTATTTCCCTACATGGAACAAAAAAATTCACCCTCGACATTAAAATTTTCTCACCCACAAAATATTGGATTTGCCAACATTTTAGACATTTTTTTCAGGAGGGTTTTCTTAAAGTTGTCCCTACTCGCAACATGTAGGGTTGACCATGGGGGGAAACTGACTTTCCTAAAATTTAATATTGGTTGTCAATGAAGGTCTTCCCAAAATAGATGGCCTAGATGCATTGTGAATCCTCCCCAATGAAGGATTAAGACACAATCATTGATGTAGATTCTCCCTTTGAGATGAACAGATAAGATGTAGTGAGGAAACCCCCAAGATGTGCCATATCCAATGGTTGTTATACAATTCTTAGCTTCAAAGCTAGAAAGCAACTTTAGCATATGCAAAAACATTGGAATGGCGAAACATGGTAGCATCTTCTATTTTTCTGCTTGATAGAATGGATGACAATATTTTAATCTTCCATTGAATCTCTATCATTGATCTATGCATGTGCATGTTGGGATAACTTATATGCAGGACGTCAGACCCTCTACCACATGGCACAATTTTGAGTTTTGGAGCCTTCAGGAAGTATTGTGATCTAAAGAAATGTTGGAATGGCGATAGATGGCAACATCTCACACTTTCTAGAAGATGGGCAAACAGCTTGCAAAAACATGAGAGCCATCAGATCTTGTAGCATTTGTCAACCTATCCAAGAACAAACCAAGCTTGCTTGGTCAATGAAGATACCCAACCAAAATGAAATGTTAGCTACCAACCTTAGTGTGATGCTAACCCTCTACAAATAATTCATCCCACTAAAATATCTCTCAAATTGATTATCAATGCCAGGCTAAATGTGGCAAAAATAGAGAACATTTTTGGTCATGCAGAGGGGATGCTTGCTCACTAAGCATGGATCAATGGCCTTAATAAATCCATTGTACATGGATTGACCAAAAGAACAAGATGCCCATCCACTTGCAACTTCACAAAAATTTGCCTCTACAACTAGTAAACTACAAAATTTGCTATGTCTAGGAGGGAAATTGGAATAGATGTTCTCATGCACCTCTTGGAAAGTAGAAAAACACCTACTCTACTATGTATAGGTATTTACAATTACAAAAGTCAAAAAAAGCCATTTACCAACTTGTTGAAGTAGTTTCCCTTCCTTACAAGGTGGTTTCTCCTTTCATGCATGTGGGCAACTGAAAAGATCACCTAGCATAAAATATATGCTATTGCATGGAGGTCCTTCCCAATTTTTAAAACAATGAAGGTCTCCAACACAAGGAAATTATCTTGTTGAACAAGATTTTCTTTCTCTTTCTTGTGAAAATATTCCTCATGCTTTGGCAAGATCATGACTAGGGGAAACATGCCTTATGGGGCATCCTCTTGATGTTGCTTGGTCAAAGGAATCATCCTTAACCATGTTGTTATTCTCTATAACACTTGAATCCTCTTGGCCTGCAAGGGATGGTTATGATGGGTTGGCTGGTAATGTGTTCTCCTCTTATTTCTACTAAAGAACATGCTCTTCATATATAGGAGATGATGACTCAAGCTCTATGAAAGAAAGATAGTATCAAAATCATCCAAAAGGTCATCCTCATCATTGATATCCTCCATCATAGCTACAATAATATACATAGGTTAAGGGAAAACCTCATGCATATCAACATGTTCCTCCTCAAGGATAGATATGTCCTTGGAATCCTCCTTTTCATTCTCCATATCATGAAGAATTGCCTACTACAAAAAATTTTCCTCATATGCAGAAGGTGACTTGTTAAATAGACATGAGACCTCAAGCTCATAGAAATCAATCTCCCCCATCCACTATGATGTCCCCATGTCACCATAGTCCCTATGATGGCTTGAAGAAGAAAGAAACTCTTATTCTTGGATTGTCTTCTCTATTGTGACATTGCATGTAGTTTGAAGAGTAGCCTCATGCACATTAATGTGTTCCTCCTCAAGAACACAAATGTTTGTGTAACCTTCTTCTTCCTCCACCCCTTGTTATAGTACATGTTCTTAATTAGTAGCTTCTCTTTTATTGTCTCTAATGTGGGCAAAGATATATCCACTTCTTCATTAACAAAAAAGAAAGGAAAATAATCATATGTAGGCTCATCATCATTAATATGTGGAGGATTTTGAAGTGTAGGATGAGGTTCAAGGAAGCTTGAGATAGAAATATGAAGAGGGCCGCTTTGTCTAAAACTAGCAAACTTCCTCCTTGGAGGCTCTTGCACTTCATAATCTTACATTTGGGAAAGCTTGAGTCTTGTCTCATCAAATTTATTATGTCTTAATTCCTCCTCATTATACAAATGGAAGAGAGCCTCTTGAGCCTCTTTGAAAACATCAACTATCTTAGATACCACTTGACACGCATAAGGGTCAGATATCCACATCTTCTTGTCACTAAACATCACATCAATCCAAGAACTCATGAGGAGCATAATGAAGGAAATTTTCCTACTATCTAAAAGCTCATAAGGATTATGAACTACATCAAAAATCCTTCCCAAGTTAGAAAAGCCAAGGCAAAGGCCATCTATATGGTTGTAGAGCTCTTCTAACTTGGCCTTGGAATCATTATAGGGATCTATGGGAAACTGAGTAGGTTGATCATTTGATGTTGTAGGGGAAGAAAAACTCAAAAATATTCTATATATAGACTTGATTTGATCTTCCTCTCTTGCTATTCTTAGAACTCCTAGATATTGATGAACTTGGAGGGGAAAACTTTCACATATTCATGGCCATAGATTACATGATCGGTTGGAGTGAAATTGGCCTCTTGGTGATCTGAGTAATCTTGCTAGTCATAACTAGGTTGTGGCTTATATATAGGATGGAAGGGCTAAGGAATATCCTCTTCATGATATAAGGGAAAGTGGGAGGTATCTCTATGAAGGGGATCCATGATAAAGCATATAAGAAAACATCTTCATAGAAATTCTAAAGGAACATCAAAATTTAAAAGCATACCAGCACTTGGTCTGTTGAAACTAAAAGATGTAGAATCACCATGGTGTTGAATGAGTGCCTCCAAAGGCTAATTTCATTGAGAAAAAAATTTAATTTTTAAATGAATAGATCTCAACTGGCTCACCAAAAAACTTATGTAGTTGAATTTTCCCACTAGGTATGCCCAAAATCGTTGACACAAAAGTTTGCACCCTTGCTTGAAGTATGACCCTCAAATGACCTTGTCTAACATGGAAATAATCTCAAAAGTGTGGGACTTTTTCAATCATAGATTGAATCTCTAGAGAAATCTGACTTCCTTACTAACTAGATGCACCTAACTAAGACTTGGAAGAACAATGGAGAAGGAAAAAGAAACTAAAATGCTAAAAAGGAAAAGGGGTGATGAACCAAGATTGAAATTTGGTTTCAACTCTACATATAGCTACACAAAACATCAATGAAATGACTAAAATATACTATTCCTGACTCTATTTTATCTCCCAAGGAATCACATGTAGGTTTGGAATTGATCAAAGTGCTAAATGGAAATATATTCATTATGCAACAACTACTAACAAACTTGATACAACATATGAATCAAGAAAATAGAAAAGAAAACATTCACCAGAAGAAAATAGACATGAAAAAATAATTAATGGAAAGAAGAGGTAAGAAATAGAGCTATTTCATTAATGGAAGGAAAAAGTTGTAGAGCATAATGTTGCTGCCAAATATAGATAGAGAAGAACCTAGAAAACACATTTACAACTTTCCTTTATAGAGTTCAAGCATAACTCTTATGTTTAAATTGAGTTCAAACCCCAACCAGGGTGGAGTTGAGTTGTAGAGGAGAGAAATAACTATGAATTAGAAATAAATATGATTATCAAGTGAAATCTCTATTGGATGTGATAGGATTAGACCAGAACAAATGTACCATCTTCATTGTGATCTTTCTTCTTATCTTTATTGTGATCTGATAAACAGAAACATAAGAAAAATCCAAGTTCATATGACAAGAAAAGGGAGGTAAAAGGTATGCCAATTTATAATTCTACTAATCCTATTGATATGTTGTCATTTTTACCATAAATCATAGTAAAAGCTCCTTTATTAGAATTATTAAGAATCCATGAGCATAAGAGTAAAGCCATAGCATGGGCCAAGGGTGTAGATAAAAGGATTAATCATGATTGTAATACAAATCAAATGCCTAATGAGCCTAAAAATTAAAAATAAATTGAAGTTGTTGTGTTCCAAATTCCACCTATGTATTTAGATGATTATGTAAATCAATGTATAGGAAGTGTAGATCATTTCTTCCTAAGTGTCATTGTTAATGGGAAAACTTTTAAGAACTGTATGATTGATTCTGCAGCATCAAATACAATCATGCCTTTTGAGGTAATTAAGGAAATAGGATTGAAAGTGGACACTCATTAGGGTAGGTTTTGTGCTATGGATAAAAGGGAAGTTTCTGTCATAGGGACAATAAATGCAATGCCTTACAAACTACTTGCCTATCCCAAAAAGGAACAAACCATAAGTGTGCTAGTTGTAGATATCCCACCCCAATATGTCATGTTATTATCTATAAAATGGATTGTAGAAAAGGGGGGAAGTCTGCAATGTGATCTATCACATGTAACTTTTCAAATTGTTGATAAGTTGGTAAAGGTGAATAGAGAGCCCAAGAGTATCTACATGATTGAGAAAGAAGTTGAATATGATATGACATGCTTTGTAGATTCTGATATAAATGCTTTTAGGGCTGAGGTGTTGGTACTAAATAAAGATAAAATCAAGGCACCCATTACAAAGTAAGTTGAGTCAAAATTAGAGAAGGGTGACCTAAGGATGATGTACTTTAATGGAGCTTTTTGCAAGGAGGGATCAGGGGTAGGTATTCTTTAGATTTATCTTGATGGTTGCACTTATAAGTTCTCTTTTACTCTAAGTTTTCCCTATAAAAGTAATGTAGTAGAGTATGAGGCCCTATTGCTAGGATTGAGATTAGCTCATAAACATGGAATCAAATGTTTGTATGTCATTTCTGATTCTAAACTAATTGTTTCTCAAGTCAAAGGAGTATATGTTTCAAAGAACATGAGATTTTAGCAATATAAGAATGTTTTATGGGATATGATTGAATTTTTTGATGATTTTGGAATATAACGGAAGGATAGGAGTAACAACAAGACATCATGCCTATTAGAAAATATTTCTATTAAGCCTGATGATGTAACCTTCATCGGTCTATCAAAAGTAGAAGTATAGACCAAACCCTCAGTCCCTGATAATATCCAAAATTGGAAAACCTTTAAAGAAGACAAAGATATAATAAGATTTCTAAATTGTGAAGACCAATTTTGGGGGCAAGAAATTGATTGTGTAGCTTATGTAGAGAATATTGATGGTAAGGAAACTATATTTGGATAGGAAGTTTTGCAATTAAAAACCAACAAGATCCCAAAAGGGTTGGTTTTTTTAGAGATTGTCTTTGATAGTCATGGAAGGTTTAAGGTGGAAAATAAAGAATCTAGTGCTAAGGATATGGAAGAAGTGAATCTAGGGACTAATGAAGCACCTAGGATGGTATACATAGGAAATAAATTAGCCCCTAAAATCAAGCAAACTTTGATTGAATTATTAAGAAAACATAAATATGTGTTTTCTTGGTCTTATGATGACTTAAAGGCCTATAGAGACGATCTCTTTGAACATGAAGTCCAATTGAAAGAAGGAGCCAAACCTTTCAGGAAAAAAATAGAGGCCTATTATCGATCTTTTGCACCAAAAATGCAAGAGGAATTGGTAAAGCTAAGAGATACTAGAATTAGTCAGCCAATTAGGCATTCCTCTTAGGTGTCAAATTTAGTTCCTGTAAGAAAGAAGAATGGTGATATCAAACTTTGTGTTGATTTTATAAATTTTAACATATCATCATTAAAAGATAATTATGGATTGATAAACATGGAGGCCATGCTACAAAGAGTTAATGGATCAGAACTCATGTCCATGATGGATGGTTTCTTAGGCTATAATTAGATAGTTGTATAAGAACTAGAATAGTACAAAATAGCATTTTAGCCACCTTGGGGTATTTATGTTTATAGTAGACTTCCTTTTGGCTTAACCAACGTTGTTCATTGCATGCACCTTGAAAAGGTATTCATTAGAGCTTTAAAATTTGGTATCTCTCTAAATCCTAGGAAGTGTGCATTTTCTATTACTGAGGGTAAGTTATTGGGCCACTTAATTGGAAAAGGAGGAGTCAAAATAGATGTTGAGAGAGTTGAAGACATAGATAAAATTCAAAAGCCTAAAAATGTAATGGGTATTTAGTCATTCTTTGGGAAAATAAACTTTCTTAGAAGATTTGTCACAAATTTTCCTGAGATAAGTAGATCCATTCCTAAGATGCTAAAGAAAGGTTTAGAGATCAAATGGGATGAAGAACCAAGTATGGAATTTCATAAGATAAAGAAAGAAATCAAGGATGCTCCTATTTTGAGAGCCCCTGATTATTCAAAGCCCATCCACATTTTCTCCTTTGCCTCATTCCATACATTTGTTGTTGTTTTACTGTAGAAGGATGAAGATGGTTTTGAATAGCCAATTGCATTTTTTAGTAATTATTTGCAGGCTACAAAACTAAAATATGACATAAATGAGTAGTATGCATTGGTTAAACTAGTAAAGGAACTTAGGTGCTACTTGATGTGAGCTACTATAATTGTATTTGTTCCAAGTGCTGCAATAAAAGATATCTTCTCAAACAAGAGGTTTTAGGAAGAAGATGTAGGTGGATCAATAGGATCTAAGAATTTATTATTGATATTCAAATTACTAAGTTGGTTAGAGGTTAAGGCCTTGCAAAATTGATGGCAGAGGCTAATCTTGAAGCAAACCAAATCAATCAACTTGATGATGACTATAGGAATGATTTGTTTGATATGAACACCTCTAACTTTTACAAGCATGTAATTTTCTACCTACAACATATGAAGGCTCCATCAAAACTTAATAATATCAAAAGAGGGCTCTAAAGTTACAGGCCATTAGATATATCATTCTGAGAGGTTATAGTGGAGAAACATTGCAGGTGTCTTTTTGAAATGTGTAAATGAGGAAGAGTCAAAGAAGACCTTGAGTGGCATGCATGATTGACTGTGTGGGGATCATTATATGGTGAAAAAAATAGCCCAAAAAGTCCTTAGGTATGGCTTTTGGTGGCCTACCCTATTCACAAATGCACAAGAGTTGGTAAAAAAGTGTCATCCATGTCAGAGATATAGTGGAAAATGGAAATTTTATGGGAATCTATCATTGAGACTAGTGGAGGTGTAAGCATCTTTCTAGCAGCGGGGTACTGATTTCATTGTTGAAATCTCAAATAAGTTCAGTGGAGGGCACTCTTGAATTTTGGTTGCCACAAATTACTTCACAAATTTGTTAGAAGAAATTCCTACTAGGAAGGCAACTAGTAAGGTAGTAATAAATTTCATTTTGAATAATATCATTATCAGATTTGGATGCCAAAGAAAATTGTCACTAATAATGCCATGTGCTTTAGATCAGATGAATATGAAAAAAGTTTGCAAGAACTATGGCATCACTAGATATACATCATCACCTTACCATCCCCAAGGAAATGGTCAAGCTGAATCTAGAAATAAAAGCTTTCTCAAGATTATCAAGAGGATTTTGGTAGAGAACAAGAGAGCCTGGGATTCTATGTTTCCTCTAGCACTATGGGTAAATAGGTTACAATGAAAAAACCAATTAGTTGTGCCCCTTTTGATTTAGTGCATGGGATCCAAGAAAGGTTGCCTCAGAACAACCTAAATGAGACATATAAGTTCATCTAATTTTATGATGAAGATATTGTTGATGATATGCAAGTAAGAATGGATGATATCTTAGAGATGGATAAAATAAGGAAGAATACTTCTACCCAAAATGCAAGGTTACAAGCATAGATGAAGTATCTGTATGACAAGGGAACATTCGATAGGAAGTTTTAGCCTAAGGATTTGGTATAATTATGGAATGCTAGATTGGAAGACAAGGGAAAGCATGGAAAAATTGATCATATCTGGCTTTCTCCTTATTTGATCTATGGTAAAAAAGGTGAAGATTCTTATTTCTTAAAAGAGTAATCTGGTGATATTCTTGAGTTGCTAGTTCATGGATAGTTCTTGAAGAGGTATTTTTGTTAAAATATTTAAATTTCCATGAATAGTAGTTAGGTTTATACATTCTATAAATTTTGTAAAGCCTCTATAAATCCTTGTACAATGTTTTCCCTATGTGGTTTTGTGTTTTCCCTACCTAGCTAGGTGTGCTCTCTGAAGAAGTTGCCATCTTTTGTATCAGGTATGCAGTCTCCTTGACCCATAAATTATGAATTCTTTCATGGATAGAAGTTATGCATCATCCCTAGATAGCCATTGATGGCCTAATTTTTCATCCAAATTTTGTTTTTGATATTCTATGAAAATTGAGAAAAATTATGTTCAAAATGCCTAGGGTTTATGAAAAATGTGTTAATCCTCCTAAAAAACCTAGGGTGAAATTTATGTCCTTTGTTTTGTTGAAATGTTTGTATTTTTCATGCATGCTAAATATAGATTTTTGAAAAAAAATTGTTTATACATTGATATCCCTAAGTCATTTTGATATATTGTCTCATTATATCTCATGCCTCTATTATCTTTTAAGTTGCAACATTTTGAAAGTCCTTTAATTACAACATCACTATTTCCTAATCATTAACTGTGTTTAAGGATGTGAGGATGTGAAGTGGTTTATCAATAGTTCATTACAACATCATAGCAGTTATTATTAGATTTCATGTTAAGGATGTGAAGGAGCAATATAGTGTTGAGTGCATGATCACAAGTCAACTCGGTCTTAAAGAAATTCAAGTTGTGATGGTTTGAAATATAGAAATGTCAGTCAAAGTTAAATCATCACTTCATCATAGAAAATCAGATAAACCATGAAATTTGAGTTGTGAAGATGTGAAAGGCAATAATGGTTAATTTTTAAGGTTATCATATGCTTGCAGGTGGGTGACAATAACCTTGAGTTAAGGTGGCGAGGCAAGAAAGCTTGAAATCACATCATCATAAGGTTAATTTTTGATTTAAGTATTGAAGTTGAAAAACAACGATAATGGAAAAAGCAATCAAGTTAAAAGGCTATCGCATGGTCACACAGTTGAGCCACAAAGAAAGATTATAAGCTACAAAGCTATGAAGAGAATTTAATTGTCAAAAGAAATGCTCATCACACTATCATGAGGGTTTGAAATGAGATGGAAACTTAAGTCATGATGATGCAAAAAGTAATCAAGCAGTTAAGTTTTGAGTTGTTGCAACATCGTAGGAGTTTTTGACTAATTCAAGGTTACAAAGGAAAAGTAGCGAAGGCTTGAAATTGCACTATCATAAGATTTAGCTTCGGTTAAAATTTGAAGTTATGAAGTTTCAAATGTAAAAATGTTAAGGTTAAAGTGCTAGCGTAGTGTCACATGGTTGCCAAGATAGTTAGAATGTTGAGTTGTGATGTTGCAAAATGAAGCAACGGTTAACAAAAAATGCTCAACACAACATCACACAGTTAAGGAAAACATCATGTATGGTGATCATGAAGAGTTGATATGGTGAATATCTCAAGCATCACATTGTCATAAGAATAAAAGATGCTAGGTTCTAAACCACTGTGAAGATTAGAAATGTTAAAACTAATCGTTATCACCAAATAACAACTATCAGAAAGATAAAGTAGTAAATAATTGTGAAGTAGCAATAAAGCATGAAAAGAGATGATCATAGTGTTGCAGGCCCATGTAGTAAATGAAGAAATGAAGTTTTGAAGTAGTGATTAAAGGGAATCACATCTTTGCAAGCCAAACATAGAAGTTAAGGAAAAGGGAAGCGAAGTTGCAAAATAATAGAAATAACCCTCTTCACATTGTCACAACTAGAAATGAAGGAAGAAAGGAAACCGTGGTGAGGTAGCACCAAGGTAACCAAGGTGGTCTTTGAATCATCACAACTTTTAGTTTTAAAGGGTATAAGATAGTTTTTAAATGGCTATGTCTAAGATAGATAAAGAAGTATGAGTTGGATGAACGGTGGGTAAAAAAGTGAATTTTTTTTGGCTTTTTGAAGATTCATAGGTTTCAAAGCATGTTGATTTAAATGTCATTAATGCCACACTCATGTTTCAAATATAGATAAATTTGGAGCATGAAGATTTTCATTACTAGTTGTGTGATTTTTTGAGTTTCAAAGTAGAAATAGAGTTGTAGGGTGATTTGAGCAATTTATTAGCATATAGAATTAAGAGTATTTGAGATAATCTTATAAAAATGGCTTAGAAAGAAGGAGAACTAATAATACAAGCAATAATTGAGAAATCTACTTCAAAGGGAAAGAGTTCTAGCCTATCATGGATGAATGGATGCAAATGCTACCTAGTTCTTCAAATGCACAAGCTACAAACAACCTTTCTTTATGGGATTCCTATGCATTTTGTAGAGATTTGGAGGTGCCTGATGGAAATAGCAGTGAATTGTTTTAGTATTTCTACAAGAATGGGACAAAGAAAGCCCCAATTTATAACCTTTGGACTAAGAACCTAGGAAAGTTGATCATGCTAGAGGTTTTTTTGGAAATTGATCTAGTGAAGGCACTGATAAAATGTTATAACCCAATCATCAAGTCATTTCATAGCAAGGATAGGAGTATCTTCCTAACATTGGATAAGGAAAGATTCATTGAGGCATTTGACTTGGGAGGCCCTATGTCATGAATCCTATGGGGAGTGCTAAAAAAAATTTCCAACGATCTCCTCCTCTGTGTTACCCAAGGGTCTAAGGATTCGGACTTGTGACCAATCTCTAATATCACTTGTTAAAATGGGGTTTCTATTGCACCAAAAGATTAATCTATCAATGTCTAATACAACTGCTCAACTTATAATACATAGGATTTAATTAATCCTTTGTCACAAATCCTAAGAGGAGCATTGAACAAATTTCCAATAGCTATTGGTGCACATTACATCATGGCATTAAATATTCAAGATCCCAAAAAAAATGTGGGATATGATTTGGTAGAGTACATTATCACCAAGATTCATGATGAGTTGGTGGCTATCCAAGAGGGGAGTTTGGAAAATTTTAGATTCTTTCACTACTCATTAGTCATGCATATGATCTTATTTAGGAATGTAGATCTCTTTTATTAAAGTTTCTTTGAATGCACAAAGAAGTGAGGAGAAAGATTGTTGATGCAGAGATGGACAAGGATATGGAAAAGATTCTACCCTTACTCTAATGCTATTTCATTTTACAATGACTCTATGCTTCCTATTTTGAAAATGATAGGAGTCAATGTTGAAAGAATACCACATGGTGTGAAGAAGATAATTAAGCCAAATTTTTGTTATGATGTGGGAAAAAAAAGGGCATAATTAGGGTAGTATTTTTCTTTTTGAGGACTATATTGCTATTCGAGATTTTGGATTCTCCCACCCCGCCCCCCCAAATATTCTTCCAAAGGTTGTGCTAGAAAGGTTAGGTATTGTAGAAATATTATGGCAACTAATTTCATTAAATACAGAGTACTTAGGAAAAACTATCAAGAGGGGCACTTTCCTATGTAGGTGTACAAAAGTAGGAGATTTTGAGATAGGGAAGAATTCCATTGAAGAAACTAATGCATTCCTACGAGAATATAAATTGTTAATGGCCATTGCCACAATTTATGATCCTTGTAATGTAGTCAAGAATGCCTTGAAGAGCATTAGAAATTATACCTTACCTCCAACAAAATGCCTATGGGAGGAGGATATCATTGTTGATGGATTGGATTAGAATGTATGTAGAGAAAGAATGATTAAGTTCTAAGATGTTGTCAATTTTGAACAAGAGATGAGGAAAGTTGATCCATCTTTCAAATGATTTTATCCTAAGATGGAGTAATGGGTGAGATTAGATAAATATTTTGAAATTTTTGATGAAATTTCAGGCCAAGTACCTAAGGAGATCATAAGAAGAGTGGTTCTTGATTCTATTAAACATGAAATTATTATAGAGGTTATTGATGATGAAGAGGATCAGCTTGAAAGTTCTAAGTGGGCAGAGTAGAGGAACAAGAAATGGAAAATGGTGGAGATTCCACCAAAGGCACAAAAATCCTTACAAATTCTTCCAAGGGGTAGCCAATATTTTGATGTTGTAGAAAGAAATTTCTTGATAAATCAATCCACTGAGGATGAGAAGAAGGCCAAGAAACCTTAACTCCAAGCTTAAATTCTTGATGGCGGGATCATAGAGGCCAATGAATTCATGAGTGATGGTAATGTTGGAAATATTCAAGACTAGCTAGGTTACTGAGAGGGGAGGGGTGAATCAATAACCTCAAAAACTTTACCAAAATTAGATCTTAATTGCAATAATCCAATTACCATTTAGTTCATCAAATCAAATCTAACTGCATGCATGAGAAAGTAAAAACATAAAACATTCATAACACTTGAACACAATAATTTTGGTGACCCAGAAACCTTCCAAATAGAAAGTAAAACTGGGGTGGGGATGATACACACAAAACTTCAGTACTGCAACATAAAGTTGGCTAGTTAAGGCTTACAATGATCACTTCTGATGATTTTCCCTATTAGGAGCAATTAGGACTACTAGATCCACCTTGTTAGAGATTTTACAAACACACAATGAAGTATGCACTCTGTTAAGAGATTTGAGAAAAGACTATTAAGTCTACCTTGTTAAAGGATTTGGATTGGTTCACCTATTAGGATGAAACAGTAGATCTCTAACTTACAACTAGATTGCTGATAGAGATTTTTTGAAGTGTTAATCACCTTCATGTGATGGATATGACACTGCTACTAATTCACATTTGCATGCTTGTTCACATTATTTCATGCTTCCATATTATTCCACACACTTTTTTTAATACTATCCATTCTGCCTTGGATATGATACAATACATTACATATATATCAATCCAATTTACAAAATTACAAAGTTGGCCAATATACAGGTTAACACCAATATTAAAAAGTTGGCCCAAATGTAGATACTTGGGTTCTAAAGACTGACCTGGTGAAGTTCTGATACTCGACGTCCACTATCGCTACTCAACATCATCATGCATTTGGTAGAAGTAGAAGCTTGGTCCATACTAATCATCTTAGAGTAGTCTCGAACTTGGTCTGCACTGGTGACTCGGTAGATATTATGTAACTTGGTATAAACTGAATTACTCATTTACCATGACTGCACTTGGTAAACACTAATTATCACATAGCTCGGTTAACACTAACTTCACTTCACATGAATTACTAGTTCGATAGAAATTGCAAAGCTTGGTAACCACTAAAATGCTCAGGTTGAACTATTAGACTTCACACTAATTGATTCTACTTGGTTTGAACTATTGCACTTCGCACTAACTGAATTTCCTTGGTAACCACTGGAATTCTTGGTAGGAACTGTAAAGCTCAGTGGCTACTGAAATGCATGGAAAACACTATAGACTATTCAATGAGATCAATAACCATATAAAATCTAAATAAGTGTTGTCACTAATAACAAACTTGATTGAATGTCAAAAATCTCCCCCTTTGGCATTAGTGACAAAAACAGTTATCAACCAAAACTTATATACATCACAGTGTGATACTAGTCAAAATTTGTCTTTATAAGTATATATAGTTTGTTCCTTTGCATGATTCTCTACCATACAATATACATAGCATGACTAGTGTCTCTCCCCATATGGCATATTAAGTGTCTCTCCCCTTATATACTATGCTAAGTGTCTCTCCCCCTTTTTGAAAATAATGCCAAAAATTTATTCAAAACTTATTTACATGGAGACACCAATCTAAGAAATAAAATCAGAATGTACCTTAAGTATGAGTGCTAGAGTCTTATCCCAGTTCTCTTGCAAAAATTTGGATGTATGTAGAGAAATTTGCACTTCTGTAGATAGATCTATCATGTGATCTGCTATGGAGAATTTTTTGTCATAGATAAATTTTTTTGAATAAACAATATGCTTTTGCATTGTATCCATGATGGTAAGAATCATATTCTAAATATCTATTAGTGAAGACCAAATCCTTGCTTCTTCACTCAACAATTTTTCTTGTAGACAAGAATATGATTTTCACATGATGTGCAAAGCTTGAACTAGGTTCAAGTTGCAACTGTTGTGCACTAGCCTTCAGATCTTCATCAATCTTTGCTAATTTTCTCTTTATTTCCTTTGTAAACTTGGTAACATTACATAATTTTCCAAAAAGTAATGTTACATTTGTGCAAGAGGTTTCAAGATTTGTCAAAATTGATGAAAGCTCTACTTGTTGAAAAGCTATTTGATGAGCAATGTGCTCAAGCACTTTATCATCAAATTTCTTTTCTACTTTCTCAATCAATTTGTCTTGACCACTAGAGTCCTCATTAAACTTTTGAACTGCCTCTTCTGATTGAAACAAAATGTGTTGAGAAGTATCAACTTCAAGAATAATCACCTCAGTCAAAATGTTCTTGGCATCATCTATGATTTTATATTCTCTGTCTCTTTCCTCTATCAATTTCTTCTATATTATCTTCTTTTGGAGGAGTTGACCAGCTATATGCATTTGATCCATAGTGATATTATCAAAATCCCATTTGGGAATCAAAACCTCCTCATCTAGGTCTATATTCTCCTTTATCTCCTTTCCTCTACTCAAAAATCTTGTACTCTATTGAGCCTTAGGTTCAACTATCCTTGTACTTAATGTCTTTGAATCTAGAATGGAAACAATTGTAGAGATAGTAGGACTAGCTGTAAAGATTGATATAGTCCTAGTTGATGGAATACTAACTAGTATGCTTACTGAATCAAAAACTAAAGTACTTACAGAAGTATCCAAAACTATAGAAGACAAAATTTTAGAATCCAAAATTGTAGAACTCAAAATTGAAGTACTTATTATAGAAGAACAAAAAATTGTAGAACATATTGTACTCATTTTTGATGATGCTAACTCAAAAGTTGAAGAAGAGGGAGACTATAGCTCGGTAGATGAAGTGGTAGACACTTCTATTAGTGAAGTGTTGAGCTATCTAGGAGTGAAGAGTGATTGGACATTTGATGTATCTTTTGTGATCACAATCAAACTTGTTGAAGCTGTCTCTAAACTTGATGTAGCTCTGTGTTTTCTTGGAGAGTAATAAAGTGAGGCAATGACTATGGCTGCTATCTTCATTGAATCAGTATCCTCATCATCTTCTTTGTCTTCCTTGATAGCTTCTTCCTCTTTATCTTCTTCAACTTCTTCATTGTCAAAATGTGTAGGCTCAGAGTAAGTTTCTTCTTCTTCATCATCACCGTCATCATCCTTGACTTCTAAAGGGAAGTCACTTTGTTTATGCAAGTGACAAACATTCTTCCACATACTTGTGGCATTCCTAATCACATGTTCAATATCCTTCAAAACAATTAAACAAGTATTAAATCTGAGAGTCATCTTATCTTCATTCTTCTTTAAAGACTTTTTTTACCTTAGCATTTGTGATGCTCGGTAAAAACTACCTCAGGGTTTGTGCATAGATATCTTTTTCTATTTGCATAGTAGAGCCCCATCTTGGCTTTAATTTCTCTAATAATTCATTAGAGATCTAGGAAGCTATCTAATCAAGGGAATACTTCCATTTTCCCATCTTGGTTAATACCAATTCTTCAACCTATTTCTTCTCAGCCTTTGATCTAGTTCCATACTTCAATTATTTAAATTTGGTTATGCATGTACCTTCTTCTAATTTTTTTAGTTTTTCTTGGAAGGTGGGAGGAGGTTTGCTAAAAAAAACTTCACTTCCTTTCTTCCTAGATCTCCTAGTAAAAATTGTAGTGGATGGTTTGGTGATGATCACCTTGCCTTTCTTCTTCACTGGCTCTTCTTCCTTTTTTGACTCCTCTTCATCCTCTACTTCTTCCACATCTTCTCCTTTTCCTTTGGTCAACATAAGAGGTGCACTTTCTTGGAGTTTTCCTATTCTCCTCTTTCCTTTGTTAACTACTTATGGAAGCTTGATTTCAAGCTCTGTCCTTGCCTTAGCCTCATCATATGTTCCAAAGTGTGGTACTTTTAGATCAACAAGTTCATTAACCAAGGCTTCAATAATGTCTTTGGTTTCATCAATGTTCACCTCATATGGAAGAGGTTTTACCCATACAACTCTAGGTTTCACTACCTAAATGTAGACTCTATCATAGGCTACCATGAAGAAAACATCATCTTTGTAATCTTCAACCAATTTCCTAGGTATCCTAAATCTGTTATTCATTTTCTCCTTGAAGATATCAAAGTAGTTATCAATTATGCTGAAAAAAATTTCTCCCATTTTTGCAATATACTGATTAATATGGTATAAAATTGGCACATCCTTTCTCCATATTACTATGCCATTGGAAGGTAAAAACTTTTGAACATAGAAAAATAAGCATGTTAATGAAGAACTAAATTTATAAAGGTTGTTCTTTGAAGTTCTAATACTTTCCATGTTCTTGTTAAACTGCTTCAACAACAAATCTGCAATATCATATGATAGATTGTTCTTCACGACCTTGAATGCCAAGTCTATTGCTTCACATGACATGTTGTTTATATGAATAGAACTATAGATCTTGTGTACTATCACATGTATGCCAAATTTCAATTCTACATCGGTTATGCTCTTGATCTTCATGCCTTTGTCATCCCACTCAGCTAGGGTTTTCTTTTCTAACTCCACCCAACCTAGGGTTTTAGTAGTTTTGGCTTTGGAGAGCATGGGAAGGCCGGTGATGCTATGAATCATTTTCTTAGTGATCAAAACTAGTTGCTCAAGCCATAACTTATTGTTGTGAACTCAACTTAGGATGTATCTAATCCATTTGATTTGGAAACTTTGGGTTAGCTGAGGAATGTGGGTTAAACCCTTGGCTTCCAAATTCTTATGTTCAGGTTTAAGAACACCATTAACACATAATTCTCCTAGGGCATCATCAAAATCTAGGGTTCCTATCTCCTAAATTGCATATTTAAAATGAGTTTGAATATCATTAATAAGTAGTACCTTAGGAGGGATCTATGATTGTGCTCCATTTGGATTGAGGGTTTCATCAATATCGACACTAGTTTGAAATTAGGTGATTTCCATTCAACTCCTCGGACCAACATTTTTTACCCTTTCCTTGCCTTACTACTACTGCTTGATGCTACCATGGCTAATCAATAAGCTATAAAAAAAACTTTGAAAGATTTTAGCTGCAAATTTCACTCAAAGTCATTTGATCACTTTTCAATTTTCTTGATTGCAATAATGCTTAGAATTCTCGATGAAAAATGAATTTGATTTCCTACTTTTTGATAAAAAATTTCCATTAATGCTTGGTACAAAGGTAGCTATGATGACATCATTATGCGTGATAGTTGTCATCTACTATCTATTAAAATCACTCGGTAAAGGCTTCATAACTCGATAACCATGCATGACTTGTTACTTCCAACCTTGCTTGGTAGAGTCCATGACTCAACTTTACTCAATAGAGAATTTAACTTGGTGATAACTGATACTAATCTTACTTGATGATCCCTTTGTATCTTGAATATGGATTTGGATCTTTGCTTCCTTTCAATTGGAACTGTTTGGATGTGATCTTGATAACATAGTTTCAGTTATTTCTTAAGAACTTAGATGGAGATGGTGGAGTCACCCACTTCTTGAGTGACATGACCATCATTGCTTGCACTAGCTTCCTTAGTAGATTTAGGAATCCATTTTTGCCTCATCTACTTTCAAATGTTATTTTCTTTCGCTTTCTTTTCATCTTCAATTCTACCTATATTCATGCAATTCTTGGCTAGATGACCAAGTTTTGTACAAGTGAAACATCTTATGGTGGTATCTCTCTTCCTTGTGTGATGTTTAACATAGTTCATGCCAATATGTCCATATTCTCCATAGTAATGACATCTACACCAAGTGTTATAGTCCCAACTGAATATTGCTTTCACAATTTGATCTACTAGATTGAGTGACGTGGTTCTACAATCTAATTCCTTGTGACCTTTTTTCTTACATTTCTGGCACTTGCCTTGAAATTTTGGTTTCTCTTTGCATTCATTAGCCTTGTGACCATGTTTATTGCAATTGTAGCATTTACCTTTGAATTTTGCATTACCATTACTCCAAAAAAAAATTGATGTATGACCTATCTTACCACAATGATTGCAAGTAGGTCTTTGATTCCTTTAAGTACCTTGTTTGGAGGATTCACCTTCTAATTTGTATCTAATTCCTACTTTTCCTTTTTGTCTATAAAGATTTTTCTCATTCAATTGATTCAATTGATTCATGTCTGCTTAAGATTTCATCATTCTTTCATTGATTTTCTTTTTAGTATTTAGGTCATTTTTCAATTTTTCATTGATTTGTTTTTCAAATCTCATCTCACTTCTTGTTCTTTCATTGATCTATCTTTCCAAATTTAGATCATTTCTTAATCTTTCGTTGATCTATCTTTGGCTCATAAATTCCTTATTTTCATTGGAGATTTGATCCATAAGATCTGGATGCTTAAGGGATTGGTTCTAGATCTCATTATTCCTTCCATCCATTTCTTATTTCATCTTATTCTTTTGTTCCAAGATTTCATATAGCCTTACTAACTGAATTTCTTGTTCTCTTTTGAGCTTTCTTATTTCTTCTTGTAGGGAACCATTCTTCTCTAAGAGTTCTTTGATTGCATCATTTGCTTTATCTGAACTGCTTGAAGGCAAAAAAATCTTCAATCTTTTCTTCAATGTACTTATGATCATTCATTTGATTTTCAAGTTCCTTCCTTCCTTTCAGGGATTGGGAAAGTTGCTCCTTAGCTTTATTGAGTTGTACAATGGCCATCTCTAGATCTAGCTTTTCATTATCAATGGCTTTGTCAAGTCTAAATATATCCATTATCCTTGATCTTTTCTTAAGTTGTCAGACTTTATCCTGAGAACCACAAAGCTTTGATAACAATTGCTGGAAATAGTCAAGACTAGCTAGGTTACTGAGAGGGGAGGGGTGAATTAGTAACCTCAAAAACTTTACCAAATTCAAATCTTAATTGCAATAATCTAATTACCATTTAGTTCATCAAAGCAAATCTAACTACATGCATGAGAAACTAAAAACATAAAACATTCATAACACTTGAACACAATAATTTTGGTGACCCAAAAACCTTCTAAATAGAAAGTAAAACTAAGGTGGGGATGATACCCACAAAACTTCAATACTACGGCATAAAGTTGGCTGGTTAAGGCTTACAATGATCACTTCTAATGATCTATCCTATTAGGAGCAATTATAACTTCTAGGTTTACCTTGTTAGAGGTTTTACAAACACACAATGAAGTATGCACTTTGTTAAGAGATTTGAGAAAAGACTATTAAGTCTACCCTGTTAAAGGATTTGGACTGGTTCGCCTGTTAGGATGAAATAGTAGATCTCTAATTTACAATTGGATTGCTAATAGAGATTCTTTGAAGTGTTGATCACCTTCATGTGATGGATATGACATTGCTACTCCTTTTTTGATATGGCCTTCAATACACTTTGTCTGCTACTGATTCACATTCACATGCTTCTTCAAATTATTTCACACTTCCATATTATTCCACACACTTTTATACTATCCATTCTACCTTGGATATGATATATATCCAATTTACAAAATTACAAAGTCAACCAATATACAAGTTAACACCAATATTACAAAGTCGACCCAAATGTAGATACTTGAATTCTGAAGATTGACTTGGTGAAGTTTTGATACTCGGTGTCCACTATCACTACTCAATAGCATCATGAATTTAGTAGAAGTAGAAGCTTGATCCATACTAATCATCTCAGAGTAGTCTCAAACTTGGTCTACACTGGTGACTCGATAGATATTGTATAGCTTGGTATAAACTAAATTACCTATTTACCATGATTGCACTTCGTAAATACTAATTATCACATAGCTCAATTAACATTAACTTTGCTTCACATGAATTGCTAGCTCAGTAGAAATTGCAAAGCCTGTTAACCATTGAAATGCTCAGGTTGAACTACTGAACTTCACACTGACTGACTCTACTCAATTTGAACTATTTCACTTTGCACTAACTAAATTTCCTTGGTAGCCACTAGAATGCTTGGTAGGAATTGTAAAGCTTAGTGGCTACTGAAATGAATGACAAACAATGTAGACTATTAAATGAGCTTGGTAACCATATAGAATCTAAATAAGAGTTATCACTAATAACAAACTTGACTAAATGTCAACAAGTAACTTCATCAAAATAGAGGAGTTCAAGGGTTTTCTCTTTAAATTAAAGAAAAATGAGTTCTCTCTACAAATGAAGCTAGGTGGCTCTAATGAGGTGGTTGTTGAAATAGTTTAGGAACTACAAGAGTTTGACCTTGCTAGTGAAGCCATATATGTGGAGAAGCTAGAGAATTAGTAAAGAGGAGTGGTATGATTGTCTTCCCATGATGGGACATTAGTTCTTCATTTATTCTAGATTAGATGAGAAGATAGGAAAGAACAATATCTTTTGAAGAAGAGAACTCGATGGGAGAGTTGAGAGGCTTTGGGTATAACATTGATTCCCAAACCATGGCAATATGGAGCTTAGCTCCAAAAAAATAGAATCCTACTCTTATGGAAATCAACGAGTCCCCTAGGGGGAATGTTATATTTTGGAATGTGCATTCTACTTCCAGTAGCCAGATATATGGACTACAAAATTCAGCAGCAATGATGGGCAAGAACATGATAGATGTACTAGAAGAATAATTGGAAGGAGCCTATGAGAGGTATATTAAGACTAGGAGGCATTATGAAGAGGAAATAAAAAAGACCTATGTCTTAGAGAGGAAAATTTTCAATTGGAAAATGAAATAATTTTTTTAAAGAATGCTACTAGATCAACTATAGAAATCCAAGAATGGGGCACCCAAATAGAGGGCCAAGCATTTGAGATTGAAGGCACATCAAGTCAGGCCATGGAAGTTGATGAGCAAGATTTGGAATCTAGAAAGGATATTGAAATTAGAACTATAAAGAATTTACTATCTCATAAGGTAAATGGATTGAAATTGGTCTCTAACAATGTACACAACAATTATCATCTTATAGAGGGCTGAGTATAAGTTTTCAGAGGCAGTCTTTATGTTATCTCCTCTTTTTACCATATGGAGTCCTTACACTCCATTCTTTGATAAACTTGTAACTCTATTGAATTAAAAGAAAGATTTGCAAAAAGTTATGATTATAAATACTAGGAAAATGATAAAAAAAGTAAAGGATTTGAATGGCTTTTGTGTTGGCAAGTTACACTTGATTCAGAATAAAATTAAAAACAATTGCCATAGAAACACCCAATTTTGAGCCTGCAATTTTGGATAGTGATGGAGGAGTTAAGGACTATATGGAGTGGTCATCCTCTTTTGATAGAATTTTTGCATCATCCCAAATTTCTAGCATATTGCAATGATGAAGCAAGTATAGTAGTAGTACATGATTTGATTGAGATGTTGTATAAGTTAGAATCAGAAATGTTAAAGATAACTGTAGAGATTAAGGCAATAATAGATGCCAAATGGAACAAATGCCTCAAGGATTTGAATGTAGTTAGAGATGCTACCTAGCCTAAATTAGACAGATATATTGTTATTTGAGGGGTGATAGAAAATGTAAAATCCATACCATTTGGCGATAGTGATTAAGTAGTTCAAGGATGAAATTAGAGGCAGAAGAGACAAAAAGGGTAAAGAAGAGGCAAGGAAAGTGAATGGAGCTAAAGACCAATAGAAATATGCTCAAGGAACCTACAAAAAGTGTCACCTACCAATTTTGCAACTACATCCTAAATTTTGATCAAAGTAAAAAGAATGTTTGTAATGTAACTAAATATAAAATATCTTTTATTTTACTTTCCAATGAATTTTTGACATGTTTCCTCCCATTTGAATCTTGTTGCAATCCTTCCTATAAAATGATTTCCAAGATGTGGATAGAGGGTCTAAAGTCTATATAATTTTAGTGTTTAGGTTATTTTGCAATCAGTCTAGTTAGTCTTTGTGTTAATTTTATGATATATTCAATTTTGTAATTCTAAGAATACAAGAGAATCTTGAACGACAATTTTTTTAGGTCTTGAGTTATTCTTGAGTTTACACCAATAATGTATTTTTTTCAAGGAAGATTAATAAAAAGGAATGTTTTGCAATATCTATGTCTCTATGTTTTGTCTCCATTTTCATATATCTATATTTTTGGGATTGAAATGAACAAGGTTCTTTCACTTTAATGTAACTTTGATGAGTTGTATATTTTTTTATCGATTGCTTTTAATTCAAGCAGTTAAGTAAATGCTTTGATGAATTGATAGGGTTTCTAGATGTATAGGAGGGATATCACAAGAATGAAATTCAAGGTTAAATTCTAATAAATTTAATTGCAAGGTAATTAAATAGGTCTAGGGTTATTGATGTGACTCTGTATAGCAATGGATAAGGTACTAATCATCTATTTAGATAAAAATTGATAAGTTCAGGTTGTTGCACAAAGCACATTTAAAATCAAATCAATATTTACTTTTCTATAATAAAGAATCAAATTTGTTGGTCATTAATTATTTGTAATAGTGTCTATCTGAATTATAGTTAGTTGTTGTAATCAAGGAGTCATTGCAAATCGAAGAAGGATTGTTGACCATTTTCTTCTATAGGGGATAGATATGAAGTAAAGAGTGTGAGTGAATTAGTTTTGAAGAAGAATATCAAGATATCTATTCATTTCCATCCCTAAGGTGCACTTGTCTTGGCCCTATAGAGCCCAAAGTGTAGAGATTTCATATAATCTTTTAATGTTGGTCTAGATATGAGATGAATTTAGTTGAATATAGGAAATAGATAACCCTTAGACTGAGATTTTGTCTTCTATATCTTGGTATTGGGATGGTACCCATAAAATGATGTACTAATATTAATGTTCCTTATTATAGGATAGACTCTAGTAAGAGCCAATAAAATACATTTAGTACATATCATTCCCTATTAGTGTAGGGCCCATTTATCATTGCACCAAAAGCCATGACTGTTAGTGAACATGGAACACCACATAATTAACCACCTATGGGCAGGGGAGCGCATTGCATCACCCAAAAATCTCCCCCTCGACGCGCATACCAGGTGCTTACGTGGGTTAGGAAGGCACCAAGGAGATTTGAACCCATGACCAGGCCAAAACTAGGCTTTGATATCAATTGTAGGGGCCATTTACCATTGCACCAAAAGCCATGACTGTTAGTGAACATGGAACACCACATAATTAACCACCTGTGGGTAGGGGAGCACGTCACATCACCCAACAATTAGGAGATGTTGAATCCCTGTTAGGAGTTGTAGAAGGTAGATGGACCCACTCTCCAAACAGTTTTAGGGGCAAGATTAGTGAACTCACTCTCCAAATGATCTTTGAATTATTCCTTGTATAATAATAGACAAAATTACACCTAAACTTCCTCTTCCTCTATCTTGTTGACCAGACCAATCCTCTATCTTGATCTTGATACTAGATTACCAACTTTGCATCCAATAATCCCTTGGATTGCTCACTCGCATTTACCAAATACTTTGCATATAAATTATCAAATTCACACTTCATCAAAAGGAAAATAATCTTCATTTATACTATATCCTCAAATTAATTCCTTGATTCTTCCTTGAGAATTTTCCAATTAATTATAGTAGGATCACAATAAGATATTAAAAAATGTTACATTTATCCATACATACAAATCACTATTGCCTCGTAGTCTTTAAAAATTCTCACACGTGCATCCTCAAACCTTGCACACTCACTAATGTCATCATCAAGTAGACTATCATCACTATTGAACCTCACATAACATGATTTTATATCTATTAGCAGTTACAATCCAAATAAATTTCCTCTTAGGTATTCAATTTGTATACTCCTTTATGTAAATCACGCATATCTCTTACTTTTTTTCAAATTTCTTCATGTGCACCTAACCATGTCATCAAGACACAATGCAAAACAAGTCCTTGACCATGCTTGACCTAATTATCAATACTATTTTTGTACAATCTCATTCTCTATCTTCTACTCTATCAGTCATCATAGAAATATTGCTATGTTGACATCAATAACAAACATAGTCATGAATGCAACATGTCAATCATACATAATATCTCCAATGCTTAGGATACTCCCCTAAAGGAATACCATCATGATTCATGCTAACAAGTTGCAAGTAAAATTTAGATCTCTCTTGAGGTTTCTACTAGATTGTTGTGTTGTTACTAATCTAGGGTAGCTATGGTTGAGAGTATTTGGATCATACGAGGTCTTAAAGAACTATTCCAATAATTTCTTTTTTGTTTAATCATAACCAAGAAGGCCTTACATCCTAGTAAATTACATGTTATCAGTTAGGTGATCAATAATGAGTTGGATTTTCTATCAAATCCTATGTTTTTTTTTGTATTTTAATTGTGTTATTGTTTTTTGGTGGGTTGGTCACCTCCATTGGGAGTTCACTTGGCCTTGCACTACATTAGGTGGTATCAAAGAAAAGGTTGATCTGGTGGAGTAAAGTTTTGATTTGGTTGATAATTGTAGAGTGTGGTTACAGAGATTTCATATGACTCTTATTGCATATCCATGTTCTTAGGCTTGTGAAACCCTTATTTATTACTTGTGGGAGTTAGAAGGATGTGACCTAACTTTCAAGAAACTTGGGTTTCTCACAAGGTGCTCGGGTGGTATTTTTTAAAGAGGTTTTTTTGAAGATCTTAGAAGATGCCTCCTAGAAGACTAGACCCTAGCATGATTGTAGATTTCTATAATTTGGTGGAGGCAAAAGTTAATGAGTTTGAGAAAGGGAGAAGAATGTTATGTATTACTATTGATTAGAAGGAGAGTTATCTAGCTAGTTAGAAGACTTGTTTGAGAAACAAGGAGGCATTACAAGGTTGAGTCGAAGTTAAAAGAGGTATGTGTGGATAGTTTTGTTAATAAGTTTGTGGAGTCTGATATGAAACCTATAGAGAAATTTATGGTTGTTGCTAAGATCCCTAATATTACTGAAGAGGTTCCTAATCTTATTAACACTATAAAGGATATTTGTTTTCATTATTAGTTGGTTGCATCTAACATGAAAATTGTAGAGCACCTAGTCGTGGATAATAAGTTTGCTATCGGTAATGACTTACATGTTGTAGAGCATCTTATTTGGAGAAATGAGATCATTGGTGTTGAGATTTTGGCATGTGTTGTTGAGGGATTACATATTAGTTCTAATTTGTTTGGAGATCTACATGTCATTTTGGATGTTATTACAAATATGGAGTTAGGTGCACTGGTTGCTAATATGGCCTATGATGACAAGTTACAAAACCCTATTAATGGGTTGCTATGTTGTTCAATTTATTTCTATGAGAGAATATGTTGATTGGTTGGTTAGAGACTTGTTAAAAAGGAATTGGTCGATGGAATTGTTCATTTCATTGGCTTTATGGATCAGTAAGCCTTTGGTGAAGATGAAGTGGAAGTTTGGGTTTTTTGAAGGAACAACCTATGGGACACACTTTTCTATTTACCCTAGGTGCAGGGGTATATGAGGTTCTTAACGATTTTGGTATTCTTGATGAAAGACTAAAGGTTTTGGCTTCTTCAGTGGTGGTTCTTGGTTAGAGGCTTTAGCAATGGTGCTCAATGAATGTGTGTGTGTTTGTGTGTGTGTGTGTGTGTGTGTGTGTGTGTGTGTGTGTGTGTGTGTGTGTGTGTGTGTGTGTGTGTGTGTGTGTGTGTGTGTGTGTGTGTGTGTGTGTAGGTGTGTGTGTGTGTGTGTGTGTGTGTGTGTGTGTGTGTGTTGTTTTATTGAAAGGGCTTGGTGAAGGAGCTTGGTGCTTGGTTTTTTCCTAGTGATGTCATGTCACCAAATAGAGTTGTGCTTAGTAAACATTCTTAGTGGATGAGATTGTGCTTAATTGAGGTTTGACTTAGTGGATGTGTAGGTCAGTTGACACTGTACTCAATGAAAGTATTTAGGATTTATTTAGGTGTTCTTTTATAATGTGACTCAATTACTGTTGGTGATGCTCAATTGTTTGATGTTGTTTGTTGGTGGTTCGGTTCACTGACGTATGTGGTTTTGGTAGATTTGGTTGGATGACCTATGTATTTAATTTTAGTTGCATGAATTGTGATGTAATCAATTTTAGGATGTGTGAAGACCTATTTAGGGTGTTGGTTCTTTCTCCTATGTACATTTAATGACTATTGTAAGCTCACTATGGCATTGTAAGGAAACTGGCATTAAAGAATATAATTGTTTCCACATAACCCATAATAGATTTGAAAAAAATATGTAAATAAAAACCACATGCAAGAGAATAGACAACATACCCACAAAAATGTGACACAAGATATACCCTAGGAAACCTTCATTGAGGGAAAAAACCCAACCTCCAAAAGAATTCATCACCATGTATGATTTAGCAAAAAATACCATTGCAATACAACCATGGAAATCTTTAATGCCATAGCCATTACCAAGAAATCTATGTAAAAAATAATGAATCTACACATCCCATGCCATGCTTCCAACCTTCACAAATGTTCCCTTGGCTAACCTATCAAGCCTTGTCTCACTTGACTCTTTCCCTTTTGTCCTTCTATCTTCTCACTCCAACAACTACCCTTGTGGCTACTTATATAGTAGCAAGTTCCACAAAATCACCAAGTCGTATTACATAAACGATGTGCTACCTAACCCATTGACCCTGATAGTGTTTTTAAATGTCATGGTTTCAAATTATCCCAATGAGAACAAGATAAATCTAGGATCTAACCAACTATAAGGCTACACCCTTCTTCTACTTCAGGCTCTATAAAACCTAGGCGAGTTTATGTTAGACTCATTTATATGGTACCAGTGCTAAAACATACACTTGAATCTAAACAAAGCAGATAAAACCCTAATATCTTCTATACTTATGCAAAGATTATAGACATGAAATAGAAAATAACATGACCTAAAAAATTCATAAGCTAAGTGTGGGCATTCTTTGAGCTCTTAAATGGAAAGAGAAATGGATAATTATAAGTTTTTTTTCAGCAAATCCCCAAATATGAAACAATAAGAACAAGTTGATCTTGTAGCTGATTAGTGCCTTATCTATTGGACAGTTCCACAAATCACACACATACATCTATGATACTAATGAAACATAGTTCATACATAAGGATATTAGATCTATATTATTACTTTGCATATCAAACATTAGTGTTCATAAAAAACTCATTCTCATGAAATATACTTCTCAAATAACCAGCAGCCTTGTCAAATACATCAAGCATTTACTTGGCTCTTTGTTCCAACAACAAAAAATATTAGAAATAAAACCTTAAGGGGATGCAAAGAAGTCTAATTTCTTTGTCCCTAAACCACATAACATTGTAGATTATAGAGATAAGAAATGAGAATCAAAATAAAACTAAGAAGATTCTTGCTCATTGTATTCATTTCTTTGAAATTATACATTCAAGATGCATGCAAATAAATCCTAAAACCACTAAATAGATCAGAATTATCTATATTAGCTTAACTACTATTGTTTATACAAGAGAAATATGCTAAAGAGAAAGGTATCATAGTAGTGAAAAATGTCCAAAACTAGAACATATCAAAAACTAGAACCAACAGGTCTCACAGTAAAAACTAGGAACCCTTGCAATGAATGAAAAAGAAAAAGATATAGAAAAGGAATGAAATCCAAGATCTAATCTAGAAGTGATATGTGTCCACTTGAATCTTCATTCCCTGCTATTACAAAGCATCTCTCATCTTTCTATAACCAAAATTTTATATGATTCTCATCATTATTCTGTAACAAACTGAAAATATCTCCTCTAACTGATGAGAAACCCTTATTCTGCAAAAATATTAGATAGGCATCTAAAATATTAACAATAACTTCATTTAACTAACTTGGAGGTGAACAAACCTATTCTAAACTGCACTCTTACTATCTCTGGTATGCACCTAGTTCATCATCTTGGTAAAAATCAAATTTGAACTTCAATAGCTCAATGAGACTAAAAAATAGGTATTTGAGACAAAACCCTGAATAGCTCAAGTAAGTGCCTTCCTCTACAAAAACAAACTACAAAAATAAAAATGCACTCTCTCCTAGTTTCAGCGATATATAATAGTGTTATATCTTCTTATCAAAAATGCCCAAGGGACTAGTTTGAAAACTAGGCCCCTGATAATCCTTTCAGGTCTGCATTTTACAAATATTTAGCCATTCCCTAAAGTTAAAACTTTAGTATATAACTCTTTTGATTTAAAAACATCCTATATGCACAAAAATTGAAAAATAATAAATAAAAAAAATTTCATGCCTATGTATTTTCCCTCAAAATTCCAATATGGGTCAAACCCATTTGACCATCTATGCCATGTAAAAGCATGTCATTGGTCTTGGTCTTCCATTTTTCCTACTACCCAGGTGCCACACAGTACCCTCTAATTTTTTCACTGGTCACTTGACATGTTGACATGTGGCAGCTTCTCATTGGATCTCCTACTACTCAATCACCACCATGTCATCTCTTATCAGGCACCTACCACCTCACCACCATGTGGCACCTTGTCATTGGTTGGAAGTGTACACATGCCATGTTAGCACTAACTAAGGCCCACTACCACATGGTAGCTAGGTGTTTCTTGACATTGCTTAATGGTTGAGCAACTTCATAATGCGGGGAAGCTTCGACCGTTAGATTTTTCCATGTGGAAAAATCCAAAGTGTCCATCTTGGGCCCCCTATGTCATCTCTTCTTATTTTTTATGCTAGGTGTCATGTTATGATTTGTCTAGTGGGTCTAGTCATATCACTACATCATTATCCTATCATCAACTTTGTTCAAAATTTGACTTAAACTGCCAAACTAGCTGGGAACTATAGTAGCAACTTGTGGCTTCTAAAAGCCTCATGTTTCTAAGACATTAGTCTTATTGAGTGCTTTAGTATTTTATTTTTTCAAAAATCCCCCTATACAAGCAATGTGGAACTAACCTTTTAACATATCATTCTAATGAGTTGTGATGCAATCATTTCCTCCTATTGCTTTGTTGGCTGTAGGCTATAGTCACACCCATATCTCATATTCATTCTAGCAATGAATGGAGACTTTGATAGTAGAATCCCCCTTCTTTCACAATTTGACATCTACTACATGAGAATTATGAATCGTTGCGAAAATCATATTGAAGCCATACTTTTTAAATTCTATTATGTGTTGCTAGCAATGTACAAATGTTGGAAATTGTCAAAACTAATCCAATATCTTCTAATGGCGATCTCTGAAAGTTGAGATTTTTGCATGCAATTATCTTTTTGAAGTATCATCCATGGCACTATTGAAGAAATCAAGGGGAGGGCATAAACATTCTGACAAGGCTATCCATGGTACAAAAAACCATCATTGAACTAATGGGTAATTCCTCCCATGCATCATGAATAGTGATCTCCCTATGTTGTACTCCAAAATAGTGGGAAGCATAAGGAATAAGGAATGGATTCTCCATAACCTCAATAAATAACCATTTATCACTTCATCACGAGTATCCCTAATTGGAAAAATCTCTTCAAAACTTTGAGAGGTGAGATTCAAAAGCTTAATGGAAAGTCTCCTCTCCCAATTGATTTTGTAATTTTGTTACCTCACCCAATGAGTGGTAAAGATCCACAAATAAATTCAACTCATAGATTGGATAAAATGGATGAAAAAGGGCTTCAAGATACATTAGTCAACTCGAGAGATAATGTATGCAAGTCGGCATTAGATAAAAGGCACTCATTTGTAACCTCATTCTTCAACATATGCATCATTTTGTTTCCCACTACATCAAACCTTTACCGCTTTGGAAATGAACCAAATGAAATGTAACCACCCAAAAAATTTTGCATAACTATTGAAGCAATCCATAACCTAGGTGTGATTAGATAGGAGTGCGGTCACATTTCTAAACCATAGAAAATTAGTGAATTGGAAAGCTTGGTGAGGGATCTACAGTTTTGTTCACTCAAATATTTCTCTACACAATCTTGACATTCCTTCTTTGGCTCCAAATACAATAGATTTCAATCCTATATTCACTAAAATTTAGGTGCTAGAATCTCATTCAATCCTACTCCCACAATACCCACCTAATTTTTCCTATATCCTATTGAAACTGATGAAGGCATCGAACATCAATGCATAAGAGAAAAAGTACTCACTAGGTTGATATCCTGCCTTGAAGTTGCCCGAGCAAGATTCCTTAACTAAAATGGAAAAATTTTAACTTCACTAATCTAGATTTGTAATTGAAATCATAAATTTTTCATCTTTCCTAACTTTTTTGCATTCATTAGCCAATGCATCATGAGACATAATTAAATGTTCATACTTCTTATACTACTGTAATCTTGTTTCATAGTAATTTTTCCATGTTCACTTAGTATTCATAGAAGTGTCATCATTTGCACTTGACCATCATGTAATAAAAACACATTTAAAATTCAAGACACCCTTTGGATTCCACAACATTATACCAATCTAAAGCAATCAATTAGACCCCAAAATAGGTTCAGCTAAAAAACAATTGAATTGAAACACTTGACCTCTCAAATTGATCCAATAAGCCTAACATTGGTTGAAACCAAACTTGACCACTAAATAGAACCTTTAAAATCATTTTCAGCCTCTTTCTACAACTTTTCAATTTTGTGCCAAGGGGTCCTCTATCTAGCTTTAAAAACTGACAACCAGGCCTCGAAAAAAGACATGTAGATTCTTTTTTCTGCATACACATACCTTGCCAAATCTCATGACATGAAAACTTCAAGGTCAAAAGATATTGAATAACAAAGTTGCTTACTTGAAACTACCTGTAAACAAACATGTCAAAAAACCATAGTATGTTCGATTTTGGCTTCAAAAACAAGTCAAACTAACACTTGAGGGCATGAAAACTGGGGCATTAGTTCACTGTCACAAGAAGAGTATAAATTTATGATCTAGGCTCATGAAAAATAATATGGCACATTTGGAGAATGGTCAAAGTGGGCTACTTGGATTTTCAGGACTGGGAACAATGGCATAAAAGTGATTTTTACAAAAGGAATGGACTTGGGAAAGTATGCTAATGGATTTTTAAAGACTTGTAAACTAGCACATTTAAAGAATTTTTAGAGTATAATGTAATGGTTTACTCCATTTTATTTCACCTATCATAGATTCAGAGTTATGATATCTCAAACAAGGGTACCGATCAATCTACACTTTGACACTAGCAAAACTTTACAAATTGCATTTGGAATCACATTTGAAAACTGATCAAATGGATTTTTCATAAGATCAAACCTAAAACATAGCAAATCTCTAACCAATAGAATGTGATGTAAAAAGAATTTTCTCATTTTGATCAACTGGATCAAATTTATAATTAGTCAAACAGGGCCTCCTAGAATTTTGAACAATTTTCATCAGTATGACAAAAGTAAGCAACCAACTTTGAAGGGTTCAAAACCTAGTCAAAACATATTAAAATGACTTGAAATCTAAAACATTGGTTCTTTAATATGCATACTAAAAATTTCCAAAGCACAGAGTCGTGAAACATAACTAGGTGTAAGATATTCAATTACAAACAAGGCTACCTATCGCTATTTGACACGAGCAAAAATGTAGATTTGAAGATTGCTTAAAACAAAACTTCACATAGTGACTCAGAATGGTAGTTTATATTCATGGGATGAGTGGATATACTAAATACAAGGTATTAGAATCATTAAAAACCTCTTAGGCTTCATAAGGATAGCTAGGTACACATGAATTAAATGCACTTAAAGGGCTCAAAAGCTTGGAATGGTACTCAAATTGACAAGGTGATTTTGAGTCCCATCAGACCACTCATTTAATATTGAAAATTCAATTCTTTTCTCCAAAAATTAAATATTGCATGAAATATTATCACAATATTACAATGTAGCACATCAAGTATATCCTATGATAATCTTTACATGTTGCATGTCCATCTAGGTGCAACATTACGTAATAAAATAAAATAATCTAATATAACAATATTATGCAATGTGTGCAATATCCATTATCTCAACAATCTCCCTCTTGTTGTATACATTGCATAGGGTCAATATGTAGCCACATAAATGAACAAGAGAACAATCCCTCTTGGCACATCCACCATCATGGATCAAAGTACATGAAGTGCTCCATCCTAGTATCTGCGACAAAATCAAAGTATCCAACATCTCAAACATAAATGAAGCCACCTCCTATTATGCCACTATCACTGAACATACATAAAATCCATCCAAAGAGAAAACCACCCAACCTTTCACATTAAAAGATCATAAAATCATGTACCAACTGAAATGTCAAGCACAAAAAATCTTGATCCAAAGGTAATCACATATATCTGTAGTTGTCAAAATATACATAGCTGAAATAGCACCCATAGCAAGTGCTAAACCCATCCAACTATCCATACCTCCAAAGATATACCAAGTGAATCTCACATCATCAACATTTCTAATCTATAACCTACAATCACAAGCCTCAAGAGTAATAACTATCACATATGTACCAAGAAACTCCCATTACAAAAGATAATGTCAAATCTATAACCAATCCACTCACAACATCCCAAAGAAGTGAATCCATGTAGTATCAAGGACATCCACAACATATAAACCAATAACTTACAAGAATAATTCTCATAACAAGTCTTCGACACTATCCCAAGCTCTCCACAACCAACAGATGAAAGAGATAAAGGAATAACCATGTCATCTCTCATATGACATATATAAGCACAAACCAATAATCACAATCTCTAAGAAATCTCAAATCCAATGTAAGCAAAACCAAACATCTAGGAAGATAACCAAGACCAAAGAGAAACAATGCAAATCATAACCTATATCATTTCCTTCTACACACACCTTTAGATGTAAACTATGCAAGTATAATCTCCTCCATAAAACCCCAACCAAAATGCCAAAACAACACCCAAATCATACCATATAACTAATCATGGATGTAAGCCTCTCACAAAAAGATAAAACTCATAAACTATTCCTAAACTAAGGAATAACCATTCTTAAACCAAGGAATATGCCTAATATAAAACCATCTCTCAAACTCAACCAGCATAACAACATATGAAAATGGAGATATCCAATGCTAAGCCATCTCTCAAATGAACCCTCCAAAACTAACTCATTTACCATAGCTCAAGATCCATATCCATGAAAGATAAGCATAAATATAATGTAGCTAAGAGAAACAATGGGTTATACCTCTCAAGTAGAAACCCACTGAGTAGACCAAGAGTGGGGAATGAGAATGCTCATCAAGATATCCAAGTCTCCAACCAAGGCTCATCTAAGAAAAATCTCCTTTCAAGTCCATATCAAGTGAATGCCCCTCAAACTTCCTACTGAAACTAAATAATTATCCAAATAAATAATTCTCTAATCCAAGAGAAATCAGCATCACCACCATCTTTAAGTATCCATGAGCACCTATAATCAATCAATCCATGCCAACTCCAAATGTAACATAGCAATTTCATGAAGTACCCTGCTTGTGATCAATGTACTCAATACCAAGAAACTAAACCATGATCAATGTCAATGTTCCAACCATGGCCTCAGGAACATAAACATGACAACATGATCTAACCATCTCAACCAAAGAGATAACATGATCCATATGAACATACAATAACATATCAAAACTCTAAACATGTATCAAGAGTATACCATGATATAAAATGAAACCATCGTCACACCAAGGATAACATGCCAATTGAAAGCATAAACCACACCTTTACCAAGAAGCTCATTTTTCCTCAAGATGCAACCATCTCCACACACCATGAAGAAAACCATATCCACATACCATGAACAACCATCTCAACACACAATGAACATAACAAGTGCACCATGCAAATATCAAAGATGCTTCTGCAACAATAGGATCTAATTTAAACCTCCAATATCTACAAACACTCAATCATTATATCAATGCCAATAGCTCCCACTTAGCCATGGTATTAAGTCACCCATGACATCATAAAATCCATCTCCTACATGAAGATCCTCCAAGTCTACACTCACACAACCAAAGTGGCAGTACCAAGTGAAACCAAGATCTCAAAACCAAAAAGATACAAAACAAACCATGAACTAATTCTGCACTATCACCTCATCACTATTACAAGCTCCCACTGAACCATGTATCCAAGCTATTCATGAAATCATGATGAAAAACAGTCCTCTAATCATGAGAATCAACCAAGGAATCAAACCATCTATAAGAATTTTCCTAAGGGAAAAATTCACCCAAGAACTAAGAACTCAAACACAAGCACAACTGTAGACAAAAAATGGAGAGAGTATGATCAGAATAACAATGTATTCAATACTTGATACAAGAGTACACTAGGAGTGCCTAATTATAAAGGCCTCAGGAGAGCTTCTAGAATGCATAGAAGTTAGCATCATGATGTGTCACACAACCAAGCACATGTCCACCAGATATGGACTATCCTCCATTAAGCATGGAAGTAAGTGTGGTAATGTGAGGATAAGTCTACAAGGGTGGGACATGCAAATCAGTGTTGTAGACACCATGTGCTTAAATAAAGTTGCGTACTCCTATGTTGTCTACATGACAACTCAAAAGGTGTGCAAACTCCTAAGTGTCTCACAAATAAAAATAATTAAATAATGCAATATAATTAAATAATGCATTAACCTAAGTAAACTTAAGTAAGTGTAAATAGTAAAGTACTTATTTATACCAACACCCCCCCCCCCCCCCTTAAGTGCAACTTAGGGGAATGCCCTTAAGCTTACGAACTAGGATGAAGATGCAAAATGGGTCCCAACTACTAGGCCATATTAGGCACCCAAGTATATAATGAAAATGCAAATCTCCCATAAAGCGGGGAAAGAGGGAAAACCTCATGGGAAAAACCCTCCCCCAAAAAGAGAGATAAGGAAGGATGCATCGATGGATGGAGTAATTAAGACCCCCCCATTATGACATACATCCAGTATATACAAAAGAGTATAAGAGAAGGAAGAGAGATAGAAGAGGCTCCCCCCCCCAAAAGAAGAATGCCAACAAGTGAAAGCTCTTCCGATGAAGAAGCTGCTCCAAGAATGCAGAATGGTGTTCCTCCCCTTAGGAAGAAACAATGGCAAAGGTAAACTCCTAAAGATGTGTGTTGGCCCTAAAACCTACTCAAGTATCCTTGTGCTGATGCTGAAGTTCACCTCTTCCAACTGTGCTGAAAAGAATGAATGCAAATCTAGCAAGGATGTCTGCTGAACCTGTTCCACTGAACCATCTATCTCCTCTACTGACAAAGAGGCCTCCACTAATTACTGTTCATAAGGATCCACAAACATGCCAACCAAAGTAGATTGATCATGTAGAGAATGGACATGAGGGTCAGAGTGAGCCCTCGCAACAACTATAGAAGTATCATCATCAATGAGAATATGTAAGTCCTCAAGTTTGTCTCCCAAGTCAACTAAAGTTGGAGCTAGAAGATGAGATGTACCATGCTGAGTTGGACCTTTCACTGTGATAATATAAGCATGTGGACTAGACTGATGTGACCTCTCACTGCAACTGTTAATAGAACCCCACGTGTTTGAACCTGTTGAAGCACTATCGCTGGTGTCACTATCAGTTTCCACTTTGTATGAAGCATGAAGAAGAGTAGAGGAAAAGCTCAGTGAACTTTCCTCAAAGTAAACATCCTTCTCCACAAAAATTTCATGAGTCTCTGGATCCATAAGTCTGTAAGCCTTCATACTATCTTCATAACCAATAAAGGTACAAGGCCTAGGTGTTGGTGCCTTGCAACTCCTGGAAGTTAGGTTTGCCCATGCTAGACAACCGAAGACTCTAAGGTGACTCACAACTAGTTTTGTACTGCACCATGCCTCAAAAGGAGTCTTGCCATCTAAGGCTAGATGAGGAGACCTGGTAAGTATGTGAGTAGTACTGCTAATAACTTCAACTTCAAGTGTAGGATCGAGAGACTTGGCCTTAATCATGCAACTTTCCATGGTCTTGAGAGTCCTAATCCTCATAGCTGCGACATCTTTCTTGTGTGGACTGAATGCTAGTGAGTTCTAAAGATCAATCCCCTCAATTTTGCAAAATTTCTTAAGTCTTCTGTCAACATATCTGTTCTCATTTTCCACTCTAAGTATTTTGATGACTTTCCTTGACTTGTGTTCAACATGAGTCTTGAAGTCTTGAAGTTTGTGAACTACTTCATTCTTATGATGAAGGAAGAAGACCCAAGTGAACCTTGAAAATTCATCAAAAAATGCAAGTATGTAGTGGCCTTGGCTGACTAAAGTCACTGCAAATGGTCCTGCTAATACCATGTGAACAAGCTAAAGAAAAAATGGAGCTCAAGAAGACTTCCATTTATCATACTTCTCCTTGAGATGCATGTCCACTGAACAAGATGAACACTCCCCCTTAGAAAAGTTGATATTTGGTAGACCTTTGACCATGTGTTGTGAGAAAAGTTGCTGAAGAGAGCGAGAGTCAAGGTGACCAAACCGCTCATGCCATACGTTGTTGTTTGAAGTAGATTGAGTTAACAAGGCTAAAGAAGAACTCTTAGGCACAAAGTGGGAAAAGGAATAAAGCCTCCTATCATCATTGACTTTCCCAACTACCACCAATGAATCATCTTTTAGACTATGCACCATCACTAAATCAGGAAGGAACTCAACCTTATGACCATCTCCTAGGTGAATGATTTGGTAGACTGATAGTAGATTGGAGCTTAGATTTGGAACATAGAGAACATCTTTGAATTCCCCACCTTCCATTTCTACATGTCCTTTCCCTTCAACTTCCATTTTTGCATCATCTCCCATGAAGATGTGTGGTACCTGTGATTGCTTCAATGAAGAAAAATCTTTCTTTGAAGAACCCATGTGATAGGAGGCACCTGAGTCAAGTATCCATTTTGAAGAAGAACTTGTGTTGGCCATAAGTGCTTGACCTTTACCCTTTGAAGAGTTAGGAGTAGAATCCTTGGAAGTACCTGGCACTTGAATCTTATTCTTCTTGAGTAGATTTTCTAACTCATTGATTCTTTTTGTCTTGCAATGGTGCTCGTAATGATTTGGCTTTTTACAGTATGCACAAAAGAGTTTGTCCTTCTTGTCATTAGTTCCTTTCTTGTTTGAAGAAGAACCACCTTGTTGAGAGGAGTCATGTTGTGCCTCAGATTGTGTTTTCTGCTTCCACTGCTTCTTTTTGTTATTGCTTGTTCCCCCTTGACTAGATTTCTGACCTTCACTTGCTACGAAGGCTTTGGTCTTAGATGACTTGAGAAGACCAAAATCCACTAAGTGAGATTTTTCAACTATCAACATATCTACAAAGCCATCAAAGGAAGGCTTATGGTAAGCAGATCCCATGGTCAACTTGTGAGTATTAAAACTTGAAACAAAGTTAGCGTACTCTTTAGGTAGCCACTTTAGAATGTGATGTATCAACCTATCATCCTTAATGGGATTTCCACAATCTTTTAAAAGTGCCCTATACTTATTGACTTTAATGATATAATCCTAAATTGTGTCATAATTCTTAGGATCCAAGAGAAGTAGATCATCTTCAATCTGAAATCCCTTTTCTTCATCCACTTTACCATATAACTGTTCAAGTTTATCCCAAGCTTCTTCAGAGTCTGAACAATTTTTAATGTGGAAGAGAAGATTGCTATGTACACAACTCCTGATAACACCTAAAGCTTGTTGGTCTTGTCTTTTCCAATCAATGAGTTCTTTAGCATCAGTACATTTGGTAATTGTACCATCAACATATAAACTATATCCTTTTTCCATTAATCTACTCCATGCAATATCTTTCCATGTAGAATAGTTGCGTGAATTTAAAGGAGGACATTTAAAACCCATGATGCAAAAAGGAAAAGAGCACAAAATAGAGACACAAAAAACACAATGCACACCCCCCCTTTTCACTCAATCAAAAGACCCCCCAAAAAAAGATGCTTTGGCACTTTATAAGTAGTGTGTTTACAATGGCCCACTTGTCAAAATGAACAAAGTGAACTTTCTAATTTTGCTTTTAAAACTACCTTATGAGGCTTAAATTTGTCACTTAAGCACTGTAGCTTAGTATTACAACAATTTTGAAAAAGAATCGAAGCTTTGCAATGCCAAAGAAGGCCTAATTCTAAAAGTGAGAAATTGGACCAAACAACCATAGAATCTGACTTCAGATTTGGAAAGTAGACAAAAAAATACGCACTTTCAAAAAAAATAGAACCTAAAAAAGTGACTAGATGTGCCCGTACGGAGCTTCTAAAGTTACAAAAGGTAAGATTATGCAGGTATAGTTGCCAAAAAATGCAAATTCTAAAAAATTTGTGCACCAAAACCAGAAAACAACACTACCACTTGAAAAGTCAGGAAATTTTACCTGATTTCAAAAAACATTACACCTAAATCAGAGTCTAAATGACCAAGATACAAGCTCGCAAAGTCAGGCTGCCAAACTGAAAAGAAATATGGAGGGGTCTAGAGGAGAAACTACAAAGTTAAATTTGACAGTCAAATGGCCATCAATGTAATTTAAAAATGCCCTAGAATGATGTCCAGATGGGTGTCAAATTTAACCTTGCAAAATGCTAACGTCAACAAAGAATTAGCGCCCTAAGGTGATGTGGCTGCTGACTATATTGTCTGTACTGTATGGACAGATGACATGGCAAAAAAGACTGGGTTCCATGTGGACATATGGAACTCCCGTAATGCAGGAGTCTAATCTACATTACGCAATTAGAAGGGGATACATGGTGTCCACATGGCGACAGGTCTGCAGAGTGGGTAATCCACGTAAGTGAGGCGGGAATTGAAACCCTTCAAAAAAATTTGCCAAAAGCTCCAAAAAGCACAGCAGATGCCAGAGATCGGCCTCAACTATTGTAGATAGGTTTCTGTGTGCGAAGAAGGTCTCACTAAAAAACCTTGCGCGAGAGTGGGAAAGTTGAATGTTGGCCGAAAAAATCTTCAAAAACCTATAACGTCGCCAGAATATGCAAAGGCAGGCCAAGAGCGAGAGAGCTGATCTACAACACCTAGAAATGGCACAGCATGTCGGATCTGTGGATTGAAAGGAATCAGCGATGAGCGCCGAGATGATTACAGTGGTTTTCGGAAGTCCTTCGTGCTACCGAAAATACACTGCACAGTCGTCAAGAATCCTAGATCAATGCACGGGTCACCTAAAAATAGTAGAGTGCTGGAAGATCAGTAAACCCTTTGCCGAAATTGTAGATAGCCAAAAACCTTGTTGCAGTGGTCATTGCAAATGCCAAGTCATTGCCAGTATGCCTTAGATTACCGCCAGAATCTTGGGCATTAATCCCACATTGAAGGTGTGATGTTCTGTGGGTGGTTTAAATAACAATAGAAAAAATTAAAATAAAGGAGCAAACACCCACCGGTGGAAGTTTTATCCACCTATGTTAATGAGATGGGGCGGCCTGCCGGAGGGTGCAGTCGTCGGCTAAGGTAGGTTCGACCGGGGGTAGTATTGAGGCTGGATTATGCTGGATTATGGTGAGTAGCCGGTCTAGTTAAAAAACCCTACAAAATTAAAAAAACTTTCCACTGTGTAGGCTAAGAGCTCACAGCTCGGTACTGCAGAAATATTTTTCTCTGCTACTTAGCCCGAAGGGCTTAAAAAAAATTTTGAAAAAATATATTCGAAATAATGATGGAAAAAATATTCGAAAAATTAAGATAGAAATTTAGATTCAAAAATAAATTCATAAATCTGCAAAAATGATCATACCCATACCGCAAATCGAAGCCTCCGAGTTCTGATTTGCTAAAAAAATTTGCCTCACGGTCGACTATGAGCCAAAGTAGGTGTGCTTATAGTCAATTTTCATCAATTCAGCATTCTAAATGTAATCGAGAGGTTAGATCTAGTGCTAGACGCTCCCAATTTTTACAGCACTCTAGATTCAGGCTGAGGTGATGAAGCATGCAAGAGGCCTCAAACGGCTTGTGAAGAAAAAATCTCCAAGTTGCTCTGATACCATGTAAGAATTTGCCTAAGGTAAAAATTCACCCAAGAACTAAGAACTCAAACACAAGCACAATTGTAGACAAAAAATGGAGAGAGTATGAGCAGAATAACAATGTATTCAATACTTGATACAAGAGTACACTAGGAGTGCCTGATTATAAAGGCCTCAAGAGAGCTTCTAGAATGCATAGAAGTTAGCATCATGATGTGTCACACAACCAAACACATGTCCACCAGATATGGACTATCCTCCATTAAGCATGGAAGTAAGTGTGGTAATGTGAGGATAAGTTTGCAAGGGTGGGACACATAAATCAGTGTTGTAGACACCATGTGCTTAAATAAAGTTGTGTACTCCTGTGTTGTCTACATGATAACTCAAAAGGTGTGCAAACTCCCAAGTGTCTCACAAATAAAAATAATAAAATAATGCAATATAATTAAATAATGCATTAACCTAAGTAAACTTAAATAGGTGTAAATAGTAAAGTACTTATTTACACCAACACCATCAAAGAACTCAAAGTGCACATCATGAGCTCCTCAAAAGAAGCCAAATAACCATGATCCTCAACCAAGAAGATATACCATCATAAATTAGAATCCAAGCCAATGAACATCAAGGATATACCTTTATATCCAATCATGTCATGCCAAACTACATAGCACCATGATCTCATCCATGAACCAATAAAATAAACCTCAAAGTGTCCAACCTATCAACATAAAATAGTCAACCACAATCCTCCACCATGAATATACCTGGTAACAACATCTCATCCCTTCTACATGAAGTAAAATTAGCAAATCATGCGGCTTAAGAAATAAATGACCCAAATACAAGCCACCAATATGAATATGCATCAATAAAGAAAGATCAATGGGACCCAACAAGTCATCATACATATCCAAACCAAACACTGATAACCATATCATCATAAGACCAATATAAAATATAAATTGTGTATACAATGACATCAAATCTTAAATCTCCAAACATACAATGTTATAAACTCACAATGCTACCATAGTCAATATATACCATAAACTATTGAGGTTAATATATCACCAAATAAAACATGCCAAATCTACACCAAATCTAAACCAATACATAGAACTCTCCAAGAGCTTTCCATTGACTACACGAAGTCTAAAATCTAACTCTGTATACCTAAGTTATGCCCTAATTTGTGCTCAAAATAAATAAAATCTGACTTTTGTGCTCTTAAAACCTAACAAAATTTCAAAATGACAAAACCAAACCTACACCAACTTGCAGTGCTCTAAATTATCTTTCCAATGCCTATAATAAGTTTAAAATATAATATCTTGAGAGAAAGTTATGGCCATTTTACTAAGACGGTCTTTTTTTACCATTTTCAATGCGATTTTTTTGGATAAAATTTCCATTGGGATTAAATTTGACGCCCATCATGAGCTAAAACTTAAAAAACTCTTTCATTTCCTCTAAACATGGCAAAACTAGGGTATATTATATATCAAAATTTATGGAAACAACAATCTGGATCTAATGGTGAGGTTTGTTTTTACCTAGTAGGTCATTTCTACAAGCTCCCCCTAAAACCCTCATTTAAATGAAACATCTAAAAAATTCTCTTGTCCAAAAATTTCACATACCCAAAATCTATCAACTTCCCATCATAATAGAAAATCCAAAACCCTAAGATCTTTAATAAACAACTCATATATCTTGCACTTTCTTTTATCCTCTAATGCATTCTCATGGATTCAATCTAGTGTTACAATAATAAAACCATAGCTCTAATACCACTTGTAAGGAAACTTGCAAAAATAATATAACCATTTCCACATAACCCATAATAGATCTAAAATAAATATGTAATTGAAAACAACATGCAAGAGAATAGACAACATACTCACAAAAATGTGACACAAGGTGTACTCTAGGAAACCCTCATTGAGGGAAAAAACCTAGCCTCCAAAAGCATCCATCACCATGTATTATTCAAAAAAAAATACCATTGCAATACAACCATTGAAGCCTTCAATGTCATAGCCACAACCAAGCAATCTATTTGAACAAGCATTAATCCACACATCTCATGCCATGCTTCCAACCTTCACAATTGCTCCCTTGGCTAACCTGTCAAGCCTTGTCTCATTCAACTCTTTCCCTTTTTCCTTTTTGTCTTCTCACTCCAACACCTACCCTTGTGGCTACTTATATAGTAGCAAGTCCCACAAAACCACCATGTGCTACCTAACCCATTGACCCCACATTTGATATTAGAAATTTAATTTTTTTTCCCAATATTAAATAATTACATGAAATATTATCACAATGTTGCAATAAAACTCATCAAGTATATCCTATGGGAATTTTTACATGGTGCACATCCATCTAGGTGCAACATTACATAATAAAATAAAATAATACAATATAACAATATTATGCAATGTGTATAACACCCATTATCTCAATGGGCATATTATGTTTATTTGGGTTCTAGATTATTCTCTTTGTGTTAAGTTGACTTGTGGTCATGCAAGTATAAAAGATGGGTTTGGGTGGTGTTGTGGGGACTCAAAGTCAAAGTCAGAGTAGGAGAAGAGATTCAAAAAGGAATGTGGAGTTGCAAATTTGTGGGAAGAGCTTGTATCTGAGTGTGGGCTTTGGAAATAAGAAGATTTCTTAGTGTCTTGCAAGATCAAGTTTAGATCTCTATTGAGGTTTCTATTAGAATCTTGTGTTGTTACTAACTTAGGCTAGCTAGGGTTGGGAGTATTTGGATCTTGTGATCTCTTACAAAATTGTTACTATAATTTTTTGTTGAAAAAGAATATTTTTGAAGTATAGGAACCTATCATGGGAAAAATCATTATTTTGTCACTTATGTCAAAGTTGCTACTTATTGGTAAGACAAGAGCTAACTTTGGTCAAAATGTTATCAGTTGATTGATTAATAAAGAGGATTTGAAAAGAAAGGATAATAAGAGTGCCTAGACAAAAGTTGAGTTATATGGTGTATAAAAAGAGCACTAAGACCAAATAAGACTTTGATGATATAATATAATTTTTTATCTACTTAAGGTTATAGTGAAAGTATACTAAAGCAAAGACAAGAAGAAGAGTTTACAATAAGCATGTTTTTTGCTAAGCCTGACTGAAAAAATAGTGTAAGCCAAGCAATTAGTTCAGGTCGAGCAAAATTTAGTATGTGCCAAGAAAAGAAAAATTCAATATGTGTTGAACAAAGAAAATGTAAGTATGTGTCGAGAAAAGAAAAATTTAATATGTGTTGAGCTTTAGTAAATTATAGTATTGATTGAACAAGCTTTAGTTTATGTCAAGTAACCTAGTGTTGACTAAGCATCAGTAGTCAGTTATTGCCGAGTGACAAAAAAAAGAGTTTGAATGAAGATTTGACAAATCTAAGTTGACATAAGTTGATTTATTGAATTATGTGAATCATGTTGAAGATAATATTGATGAGTTGGTGGTACAAAATTCAAAATATTCTATTTTTGGACAAATTTAATGAGGATTTAAAGAGAATTTTCTAGAGGGAACATAATGGAAAGAAGGGAGGATTAGATGAATCTAACCTAACCCTAAGATGGATGATTGTGATTAAGCAGAAAAAGATCAAAATTCTCTATTTAAGGAGATATGTGGCTAGAAGAAAATAATGTGTGAATAAGAAAGAAGAAATCTAGAGGTTTTACTTCATATGGTGGCTGAAGGAATGAACCTACTGTTGGCATACTAAGAAAGCAAGCTTAAGGAGGTGAAATCTTAAAGGGTGAATAAGCAATTAGAGATGAAGGGAAGTGAATGCCAAATAGAATGGAGAGCTAAATTAGAGATCTAAAACTTGCAAGTGACTTTTTTTTTATCAAATCAAGTCCTACTATTACACTTTAACAATTTTATCAATCTAGATAAATCATTGAGATTAAGGTTGACCTAATAGTCATCAATAAATCCTTTAACCAGGTGACATTATTATAAAGTCCTCTAATGAGGCTCACTTCTAATAGGGTGATTGAAATCCTTTAATCAAGGTCACATTTTATAATATACATTGTAACCTTTAACAGGGTTAGTTCCTCACAGAGCTCACTTCAGAAGAGTGAAAATTGGTAGCATGTTACTAGTATTTTTTCCCAAATTGGGTTTCTACATTAAATCCTTGTGTAAAATTGTGTGATTGAGTTTGTGATATTTTATTGTTTCATTTCTACAAAGTTGATTTGAACTAGGACAGTAATATACAAATTTTTGAACATAGTGAATGATCTAGTCAATGCATGCACATGTATGTTTGTTGAGTACTAAAAATTTTTATTTGTACATTTACACCTTGGATAACATATTCACCCCCCCCCCCCCCCCCCCCCCTCTTAGTTATTCTAAATTATTCCAATAATTGGTATCAAAGCTATTGGTGCTTGTGAGGAAATAGTTTGAAGGTACTTGAAGCTAAAGATCAAGATGTATAGAAAGGAGGTATGCAAGCCACACAAGGACAACTTTCATGCATGAAAAAGTTTGATCAAGTTACATCTAGGTGGACTTGGAGATTTTGCATTAATAACTATAACCACTAAATTTTTAGAAGTGACTAGACCCCTTACTGCTTGACAACTGAAAGAAAAAATGAACACAATCATTTAATGCTGGAGATTTTATTTGTCCTAAGCTATTCATAGTTTGATGAGATCAAAGCATGTACTACTACTAAACAAATGTGGGATGCTCTGAAGAAAATCTATAGAGGAGATAAGAATGTGTTAAGAGCCAAGGTAGAAAGTCTAAGAGGAAAATTTGATGATATGAGAATGCAAGAAGATGAAACTATAGTTCAGTATTATGGAAGATTCAAAGATGTTGTAAATGTAATTAGAGGATCAAATGGAAAGATTGAATATGAAACTATGATTAGAAAAGTATTAAGAACCCTATTGCCTATCTATGCTATAAGAGTCTTTGTTATACAAGAACTAAAATGTACTCTTGGTAATGATCTGAACCTTGAAGGATTGGTTCATAGATTCACTACTTTTCAACTTTCCAATTTTGATAATTTTGAATATGAGAATGTTGAATCTACTTTGAAAGATAAACTAACACTTAATGAACCTAAAGATAAGAGAAAGAAAAAGGTCAAACATATTTCTATTGATAGTGAAATAGATGATGAAGATCTAGATGAACTTGAAGCACTATTGACTAGGAAATTTCACAGAGGCAAAGGGAAATACAAAGGGAAGTTACCCGTCATATGTTTTAATTGTAATGAAGTTGGCCATATCATAGGAAGATTTCTTGAGAAGACAGAGAACATAAATGGAGACAAATATAGAAGTGGAAGAGATGAGAATAACAAAGTCTGTAAAGACAAGGGAAAGAAAGCTTGCTACATTGCTAAAGAAGAATCTAATGATGAATTAGATGATCATGATGAAGAAATTGTTTATGTTTCTATGAAAGATGATTCTAATGAAGATGAGGCAACTGCATTAATATCTTATGTGAAAAGAAGAAATAGATGGATCATTGACAATGGATTTTCTCATCACGATTGGTGACAAAAGTAAGTTCAAAATCCTTGAGCATTATAATGGAAATAGTGTTAGATTTGGTAATGAGACACCCTATCTAATAAAAGGTAAAGGATCAATAAGATTGACAGAAAAGATCATGTGTGATAACACTTACTATGTGGAAGAACTTAACTATAATTCATTGAGGCTATCAAAATTGAATAGTTTAGGATGAAAAGTTGAATTTGAAAATAAGAAGGCTAAGATCTATGATGTTGATGGAGAACTCATTAAAGTGGTGATTAGGCAATAAGTAATTTGTTTTATCTTAACATGACTAAAGTAATCTATTTTTTTGTTAGATTTTATGATGTGTGGCTATGGCACAAAAGATTATGTCATGTAAATCTTGATAACTTGGTTAGTATTAGTAAGATGAAAAAGTCAGAGGGTTGCTAAAATTCAAGAAACCTTATAATGTGATTGTCAACAATGTCAATTAGAAAAAATGACATAGTCTAGTTTTAAGAGTAAGACTCATACTTCAAATGAAATTTTAGAACTAGTTCGTATTAATTTATGTGGACCAATTGATGTGCAAACTTACAAAGGTGACAAATATTTCATTCTATTTGTTGATGATTACTCTAAAATGATGACAGTGATGTTTTTGAGAGAAAAAATTTGATGCTTTTCAAATGTTTAAGTGGTATCTAGCAAGAGTTCAAAAGGAAACTAGTAAAAGTTTAAAATGTCTAAGATCTGATAGAGGTGGAAAGGTTACATCAAATGAATTTAATGGTTTCTGCAATGACAAAGGAATCAAAAGATAAACTTTTCTACTAATGAACACTCTAAAAAATAGCATAGTTGAAAGGAGAAACAAATCTATGATGGACTGTGCAAGAACATTGATGATGGAGAAGAATGATGCTTTAAAATACTAGAGAGAATCTATTGGTATAGGTGTTTATACCTTGAACCAAGTACAAGTGAAGAAAGGTACAAATATCACACCTTTTGAATCATGGTATGGATACTCACCTAATGTCAAATATTTTAAAGTATTTGGAAGCAAGTGTTACATTCTAGAGGAAAACAGAAAAGGTAAACTTGATGATAAAAGTGATGAAGGCATATTCCTAGGATATTTCAAAAGAAGTAAAGCTTATAGGTGTTTAAATACAAACACTAAAAATATTTTGGAAAGTGCCAATGTAAAAATTTATGAATATAAAAAAATACATGAAGATAAAAAAAAGAAGGAACTTGGAGATTACAAAACCTTTATGTACTACTATGAAGGTATGTCTGTTAATACTAATGATTCTAAAAACCAAGCTACTAATCAACAAGAATCAATGACTGACAATTCACATACAATGGATGTTAAGTTATAGTTAGAAGTTGAGATACATTCTAATGCTGAGATCAGTTTACAAGAAATGAATGTCAAGTTACCTAATAGAGAAGTACACAATGAACTTGAGATTGAACTTCATGAACCTATTGTTGAAGAAAGGATAATAGAGCCAAGATTATCAAAATATGTTGGAAGACATCATCCTATTGAACAAATCATTGGAGGAAAATAAGATGGACTAATGACAAAGAATATATTAAGAAATGACACATGCTTTTTAAGCATACATGAACCTAAAATAGTGAAGGATGCTCTAGAGAATGAAGAATGGATTCAAGCTATGAATGAAGAAACTAATCAAATTGAGAAGAACAAAACATGGACACTAGTACCAAGATCAAAGGACAAGAATGTTATTGGAACAAAGTGAGTATATAGAAAAAAATGAGATAAGAATGGTGAAGTAATAAGTAACAAGGAAATATTAGTGTACAAAGGTTATGCACAAGAAGAGGGGATTGATTATGGAGAGATATTTTCCCCAATTTCAAGATTGGAAGGAGTAACAAATCTTCTTCCTTATTTTTCTTATAAAGGATTCAAAGTTTATCAAATGGATGTTAAGTCATCATTTTTGAATGGTATACTAGAAGAGGAGGTTTAAATTGAACAACATAAAGGATTTTTTTATCCAAACAATAGAAACATGGTATGTACATTACATAAAGCTTTATATGGTTTAAAGAAAGCTCCTAGAGTATGGTATGAAAGACCACACAATTATCTTGTGAAGATTGGTTTTGAGAAGACTAATGGCAACAACAATCTATACTTGCAGATAGAAGGAGGTAAAAGAATTTTACTAGCTGAAATATTTGTTGATGATATCATAGTTGGAGGACAAAATGCCTTGTGTAAGACATTTGCAAATGAAATGATGAAATAATTTGAGATGTCTATGTTTGGAGAAATAATTTTTTGTGTTGGGTTACAAGTATATCATATGAGATATGGTATTTACATTACTTAGTCCAAGTATGTAAAGGAAATTTTGAAGACTTTTGGTATGGAAGATTCAAGACCAATTAGTACTCCCATGGTGACAAGACATAAATGATCCAAAATTGATGATTCTACTAAGGTAAATCAAACATTGTATATGTCTATGATTGGAAAGTTGTCATATGTAGTTCATAGTAGACCTAATATTACACTAGCTATTGGAATTGTTGCAAGATTTTCTACAAATCCTAACAAGAATCACTTAATGGTTGTTAAAAGGATTATGAGATACTTAAAAGGGATAAAAGACTATGGTTTGTACTACAAGAAGAATCACAAGTTTGACTTGAGAGCCTATACAAATGTCGATTGGGTTGGAAACATTAATGACAGGAAAATCACAAGTGTTGGAGCAATTTTTTTAGGAAAAATATTAGTTTCCTATATTAGCAAGAAACAAAATATTATTTCACAATCTACTGTTGAAGTTGAATATGTGGCTACTGCAATGAACTGTACAAATGTGGTATGGATCAAATATTTACTCAAAGGAATGAAGGAAATAAAAATAAACCTATGGTAATCTACTGTGACAATATAAATGCTATAAAAATATCTAAGAATCTTATGATGCACACAAGACAAAGCACATTGCTATAAAATATCATTATTTGAGAGAATTGGATTAGGAAAAAGAAGTGAGAATGGAATATGTGAATACAAAGGAATAGATAGCTAATATATTCAGAAAGACTTTACCTAAAGATGCACATGAATATCTTAGAGGTAAACTAGGGGTGACACCCCTATCTCAAGCTACTTAATGGAGCAATAGTGGTCCCCTTCATCAACCGAGTTAAATAGAATACTTTACAACTTGATGTAGTGGATCTTACTTTAGTAACTACCTAAAGTAGGGAAGGAACTGAAATAGAAGATTCCAATCACAAGCAAGGTGATAGAGGGAGATCCTTATCAAGGAAACCTAAATTGTTGATATCTACATGAATTGATGATGAGCCTTTGGCATTGTTATCAAAGAGGGAGAGTTTATCTAAAGAAGAAGAGAGACTTTAAAGAAAACAATAGCCTATACAGAGAAAGGGTATACACTAATAGAGGGAGATATTTTAGTAAATGGTATTAAACATCTTTTTGGTATTTTTGTTGGTATTGGGGTGCCATCAATACCAAAGAGGGAGATTGTTGAAAAAGAAGATTAGTGAAGTATAGGAACCTCTCATGGGAACAATAATTATACTAATGTCAAACCTACTACTTGCTAGTAAGACAATTGCTAACTTTGGTCAAAATGCTATCATTTGATTGATTGATGAAGACAATTTGAAAAGAAAGAATAACAAGAGTACATACCTAGAGAAAGGTTGAGTTATATGGTGAATAAAAAGAGCACTAAGACTAAATAAGACTTTGATGATATAATGTATTATTTAAATCAACTTAAGGCTACAATTAAAGGATAATGAAGTAAAGATAAGAAGAAGAGTTTTTAACAAGTATGTGTTTTCCAAGCCTGGCTGAAAAATTAGTGTAAGTTGAGCATTTAGTTTAGGCTAAAAAATGTGCCAATAAAAGAAAAATTAAGCATGTGCCAAGAAAAGTAAAATTCAATGTGTCAAGCATCGATAAATTATAGTATTAATTGAGCAAGATTTAGTTTATACCGAGCTACCTAGTGTTGATCGAGCATCAGTAGTCAATTATTATCGAGTGATAGTGAAATTTTTGAGTGGAAAAAAAAAGAGTTTGAATGAAAATTTGATGAATCTGAGCTGAATTAAGTTGAATTCTTGAACTATGTGAATAATTTTGAAGATAAGATTGATGAGTTGGTGGCATAGAATTCAAGATAAACTATTTTTGGAGGAATTTAATGATTATTGAAAGAGAAGTTTCTCTAGCGAACATAATGGAAAGAAGGGAGGATTCAATGAATCTAACCTAACCCTAAGATGGATGAATGTGATTAAGTGGTTTTTAGATTACTTTTTGTTCCCATATTTTATACTTCAATTTTTTGTCCTATCAAGTCCAGTCAAGTCAATGTTCATGTCTAGGTGGTGACTAGGAAGGATTTCTATCTCATTTCCCCCCATTCAAAGCTCAAACAAGTGGGAAGTCAATGCTTATTTTTCTGCTAAGTGTGTCTAGAAGGGTAGGTAAGAGTTAAGCATATCCCACAGAAGAGAAGAAATCCATCTATTTGGTAAACTCCAATGTGTGTCCAAAGACTCTCATCCTAATGGGTTGAGTTGGAGGAAAAATTGGATGAACATAGAAGAATATGGAAACAAGAAGAGAATGGCATGGTCAAATGTGGCAAGAATGAAGATGGAAATCAAATCAATGATGTAGAATACATTGAAATCTCCACATCATAGATTCAAAGGTCAATTTCCCTTGGAGATGGAATCCTAATCATTAGATTAGGATCATATCAAAGGTTATGACTTGAATTAAGCCTCATAAATTCCAAGTTATGATGATGCAAAAGGGAATAACCATTACAGTTAGATGAAAGGTTTTTCACACCATCACAAGCAACTCACTAAACTATCAACTCTATGTTATGAAGTAGTGATAATCCCTAATTCACAATAACACATCTTATATTCCATATGATGATAGATAGGTCTCCAAGATTGGAAAATGACCTGGGCAATTAATTGTTCAATCATCACAGCATTGCATAGTTAAAAGGTGAGTTAAAATCTTAAGTTGTGAAGTTGCACACAAGGCAATAGTTGAACTCAAAACGGTTACCGCAACATCATGGGTGGAAAAATAGTTTAAACTTTTAAAGTCCTAAGGATGCAAAAAATGAACAAGAAAATTAAAGTTAAAGGTTATCACATTGTCGCATGGTTTCAATAGAAATTAAATTCTTTGGTCGTGAAGCCATGAAACAAGATACCAATCTTCTATGTAGTCATTGCAGCATCACAAGATGTCAATGTTAACTCTTAAAGAAGGTTTTGAAAGTGTAAAAGGGGTAACTATAATAGTAAAGTTCCAAGCCATTGCATCATCGCAAGTAGTTAAAGTTAACCTGAGGTCAAAGTTGTGAAGAGGAGATAGCCATGATCGCATCCCCACAAGGTTAAAGTTGTGGTTAAAATTTAGGGATGTCAAGTTGCAATGGAGTGAAATAGTTACCTCATAATGGTTATCCCATTATTGTAGGTTAAAAGGCATTCAAGACATTTCAAGTTGTGAAGCAGCAATAAAGAGACAAAACAAAAAAACTTAATAGTTTTCATCATCACACAATTAATCCATGAGTGAATATTTCAAGTTGTGAAGCTATGAAATAAAATCATAGTTAGTGATCACAACATCATAGATAGTAATGCAGTTAAAGGATTCTAAGTTGTAAAGTTGAAAATAGTAACCTAGATCATCAATGCATATTAATTGTCCAACAAATATTAGATCAACAATACTGATGAATTTTGAGCCTAAATGTTGAAGGATAAAAAGTTTTGGAGAAAGTACCCAGAATAACAACATGTGTCCAAACTCAAATCTATTTTTGGGCCAAGATTAAAAAGATCAAAGGAGATTGTGGCAATCTATTTTTCATAAAAAGGAAATTCATGGGTTAGTTAAAATAAGATGTTTTAATCTTGACCATTGATTTGATATGGGCCACATCTACACTCTGAATTTAAAGATCAACTATTCATTGAAATATGAAAAGGAGATGGTGTCATAGGGGTTTTCTATGAAATCAGAGAGGAATATGAACCATTTTGAGAAGATTTTTGTTTAGCCAGAGGTTGTAGTGGTTGGGATAAATGCCACATGTCCAATGAAACATCAAGGTGATAAAATTAGTGCTTGAAACATTATCAAGATATTTAATGATGCTAGACTATTAGGTTTTTGAGGGTTTTACTTCTCTCTCTATAATCTAAGAGGTAACAAATAATGGTTGATTCTTGAGGTATTCAAGTGCTTTGTTAATATAACTAATGAATTTGTAACTAGCCAAGAACCCTAAGAGGGGGCCTATATATGTATTTTTCTAAGTTAATATAAAGGATTGACAATTTGTTCTACAATCTTTCCCCCTCTAGTTGAGACTATTGAGTGAAAATCAAAAGATTGTAGATAGGGATTTGATGATGTATGGTTATCTATTTTCCATTTGTTGTCTCTTGTTTGCTAAGCTAACATGCATGTAGATTAGTTTTCTCCTTGGAATTGTAGGACAAGTGCATGTGAAACTATTAATAGCTAGCTAATATAAAAGGCAATAAGTATTAATAGCACAAGAAATATGATTGTTGTCATCATATGTATTTCTTCTCTTTTTCTTGGTTGTATTTTAGGTAGTGCCAAAGAGTAGATCTAGTTAGTGATAAATTGTTCAAGTTGGGGGCAATCTGAGAGTTTTTGTATCTTCACAAGATGAGCTGAGCCTTATTGCATCATTTAATGTTTTCTACTTTCTTGTTTCCAGTTGCATTCAATAGGTTTAATGTGCATTTAGGATTAGGAGTAGTGTTAGTAATTAATCCTAAACCTATCTAAGTTACTTATAGTTATGAATAACTTGGTTAAATCCTCTTTTTCTCTTAGGTTAAGACCATACCCCCTCCCTTTGATTAATCAAAAACATAATGCATTGCACATATTGTATATAGGGGAGTTGTACCCTTCAATTCACAAATTAGTGAATCATATTACACTAATCCAATCTGTTGTAGATAGCTTGTTTCTCACAATATTTGGCATAAGAAGTCAAGGTAAAGCCAACTCAAGGTGATGGACAAACTGTTCAAAAACAATTTTTGGTTATTCTACTAGGGATTCGAATCAAAGTCTAGTGCTTGGGTTTGTATTCTTAGAAATCAATAGGTTCCTCCCTAAGGATGGAGGATGGAAACTATGTATAAAGGACCTAATTTTTTTGGTCTATTAAATCTAGTGTAACTCAATGGCCATGCAAAATTCAAAGACGGGGACAAGGACAAGGCCTAAACCCACTCTCCAAGAGCTCAATGAGACTATTGGAAAGCTACTACAAGAGCTTGTACTTTTATATAAAGAAAGAATCTCCCATGCTGTCCAAGATAATATTAACATTAAAGAGGGTCATGTTTCTACATTTCTATGGGAATGTGTGTATGCCAAATTCTACAAGCTAAAAGACATGCAAAGATAGGAGTTGAAGTTGAAGCAAGAAAAGGTGAAGTCCATTCCTACTCTTGAAGAAGTCCACACCATAGATGAAAAGGTACTTTGTGAGATTTTTTGATCAATATAGAGAAATAATCTCCTATTTAGTCCAAGAGAACATCAACATAAAAGATGATCATATATCAAAGATGTCTTGGAATCATCTATGCCCATTTCCATAGACTCAAGGACCTTCAAGAAGCTAAGAGCAAGAGGTTAAAATAGTTGTAGATAGTTGAATGTAAAGAACCCTTGGTGAAGTCACGTAACTCTATTCCTTATGATTTATAAATGTTTAAAGAGTAGGTGAAAATTCTTAATGTTTTAGAAAGAGACAATAAGTATTCATCAGATACATATGTTAAAGCAAATCTCAAATCAAAGGTGGATGATCATCATCCTATTCTGAAGCATCTATTTAATTATGAGGAACCAAGAGCAGATACTTTAACATCATCTCGGGAGGTATGCAAGGAGAAATTCATGAAGAAACTCTATCATTATGAAGAGGAGCTTTGGGAAGATAAGGTAATTCTCTTTCCTAGTAAGGAATCCTCTCCTAAGAAGGATTTGATTGAAGTAAGAAGTCGTGTTGTTTATTGTTAGCCGTTGACCTCTTTTACATCAATAGTGGATATAAGTCCTCTTACCAAAGAGAAAGAGGTCATCTACTGGTCCTTATCACCCCTTAAAACAAATGATTCATTAATGGTCTAGTTTTCTTCCCCTTCTCATGTGTTTATTCCTATCTTTTCATTCCTAAAGATAATAAGGATGCATTGTAGGATAGGGAGAATGGAGATTACTACATAGTTGAGGGAGATTTTATTCTTAAATGCAATGAAGTGGGTACCCATCCAATAATAGAACTATGCAAGATAAACCTTTCTCTACCTTAGTTGAGGAAACCCAATTATGTGAGATTGTAACTAAAGGGCCTGGTGCTAATCACCTTACTCCTAATAATGAGGTGTGTGACCATCTTCCTCTCCTAGAAGATTATCAAAAGGAGACTATAAGAGAACATCAAGTAGGATGAAGTAATATATGATGAAGAGTGGTTTTTTGGATCTGAATTAGCATTTAGTCAAATCCTACATACTCTTTGGTTTTTTAGAGTTGCCATGAAAATGTTGATAGGACTATTATGGGAATGGAATCGGCTTCAAAGAAATGGCTCATATTTCAATCAACCAGTGAGTGGTTTCATTTGAATATTAAAAATTATTGGTTTTTAAAGTGAGATTCATTCCACCTTTGTTTATAGCAACTTTTTAGGGTGTGTTATTTAGTGTAATCTATGTTCTCTCTTACTTTCTTACTTTGGTTGTTCTTCTTTTCTTTCCTTCTTTGTGTGTGTTTTCTTTCTCTTTGTGTTGGCTACCGTACTTCCCCACCACCCAAATGTATATCATCTCCCTATGCTATTTAAGAACCTATAACCCAATGGACTAAGGCACAAATATTTACTATTTGGTGTCTTCTATAATAAAGGAAGTAGGTATTTTGTTGATGTGTGTGTCTTCTTGTTGAGATCTTTGCAAAACCATGAGATATCTATGTCCCTACTTAGGCACTCACATGTCTAAGTCCCAAAGTTAGAGCTAGCTGTTAGAGAACTTTCAGTTCCCCAGTTTTGTACTTCAATTTTTTGTCCAATCAAGTCAATGTTCATGTCTAGGTGATGTCTAGGAAAGCTTTCTATCTCATCTCCCCACATTCAAAGCTCAACCAAGTGGGAAGTCAATGCTTATTTGTCTATTAGGTGTGTCTAGAAGGACAAGTAAGAGTCAAGCATATCCCGCAGATGAGAAGAAAGCCATCTATTTGGTAAACTCCAATCTGTGGCCAAAGACTCCTACCCTAATGGGTTCATTTGGAGGAAAAATCACATGAACACAGAATAATATGGAAACACGAAGATAATAGCATGGTCAAATGTGGCAAGAACAAAGATGGAAATCAAATCAATGACGTAGAATGCATCAGAATCTCCACATCATAGGTTGAAAGGTCAATTTCCCTTCGAGAGAGATTCCAAACCATTAGATGAGGATTAGATCAAAGGTCATGACTTGATTAAAGCTTCATAAATTCCAAGTTGTGATGATTCAAGGAATAACCACTACAGTTAGACCAAAGGTTTTTCGCACCATTTCAAGCAACCCGCTAAACTACCAACTTTATATTGTGAAGTGGTGATAATCCCTAATTCACAACATTGCATCTTATATTCCATGTGATGTTAGATAGGTCACAAGGATGCAAAAAATGAACTAGGTAGTTAAGTGTGCAGTCATCACAACATTGCACAGCTAAAAGGTGAGTTAAAATATTAAATTGTGAAGTTGCACACAAGGTGATAGTTAAACTCAAAATGATTAATGAAATATTGTGGGTGGAAAAATAGTTAAGACTTTTCAAGTTGTGAGGATGTGAGAAATGAATAGGATAGTTAAGGTTAAATTTTATTGCATCATCACATGGTGTCAATAGAAATTAAATTCTTTGGTTACAAAGCCATGAAACAAGATACTAGTCTTCTATGCAATCATCACATCATTGCAAGGTGTCAATTTTAACTCTCAAAGAAGGTTGTGAAAGTGTGAAAAGGGTAACTACAATAGTAAGGTTACAAGCCATTGCATTGTCATAAGCAGTTAAAGTTAACTTGAGGTTAGAGTTGTGAGGAGGAGATAGCCATGATTGCATCCTCACAAGGTTAAAGTTGTGGATAAAATTTAGGATGCAAGGTTACAATGGAGTGAAATAGTTAACTCTTATTGGTTATCTCATTATCACAGGTTAAAAGGATTTCAAGACGTTTTAAGTTGCAAAGTGGCAAGAAAGAGCTAAAACAACAAAAGTTAGTAGTTTGCAAGATCATACAGTTAAGCCATGAGAGAAATTTTCATGTTGTGAAGCTACAAAATGAAATCACAGTTAGTGATCACAATATCACAAATAGTCATGCAGTTAAAGGATTCTATGTTGCAAAGCTATGAATAGTAACCCAGATCATCAATGCATCTTGACCTCCAACAAAGATTAGATCAATGACTCTAATGAATTTTGCACCTAAATGTCAAAGGATAATTTTTTTTTGGAGAAATTCCTAAGAATAATGACATGTGTCCACACTCAAATTTATTTTGAGCCAAGATTAAAAGGGTCAAAATAGTTAACTCAGAGATAACTGATGACAGTTGATTCCTTAGCAATTCAAGTGCTATGTTAATGTAACTAATGAATCTATAATAGGACAATAACCCTATGAGCGGGCTTATATATGTATTTTCTAAGTTGATAGAATGGATCAATTATTTTTTCTACAATCTTTCCCCATGTAGCTGATACTATTGAGTGAGAATCAAAAGATTGTACAGAGGCATCTGATCAAGTCTGGTTATCTATTTTCCATTTGTTGTCTCTTGATTACCAAGATAACATGCATGTAGATTAGTTTTCTCCTTAGAATTAAAGGATAAGTGCATATGAAACTGTTAATAGCTACCTAATTAAAGAGTTAGTAAGTATTAACAACTCAAGCAATATGAGTGTTGTCATCATATGCATTTCTTCTCTTTTCCTTTGTTTCATTTCATACAGTGCCAAAGAGTAGGTCTGGTTAGTGAGAAATTGTTCAAGTTAAGGGAAAATCTAAGAGTTCTTGTAACTTGATAGGGTGAGTTAAGCCTTACTACATCATTTAATCTTTCCTACTTTCTTGTTGTTGGTTGCATTTAGTAGGTTTGATGTTCATTTAGGATTAGGAGTAGTCTTAGTAGTCAATCCTAAACCTACCTAAGTTACTTATAGTTATGAGTAACTTGGTTAAATCATCTTTTTCTCTCTCAAGTTAAGAGTATACCCCCACCATGTGATCAATTAAAAAGATAATTCATTGCACATCTTGGATATAGGGGAGTTATACCTTTCATTTCAGGGATTAGTGACATCAGATTGCACTAAACCAATCTATTGTAGATATCTTGTTTCTCACAATCTTGGGGATAAGGAGTCAAGGTAAAGCCAATTCAAGATGATGGAAAAATTATTTACCAATAGTGGCAAAAGATCAAAATTCTCTATTTAAGAAGATACAAGGCCAAAAGAAAACAATGTGTGAGTGAGAAAGAAAAAATCTAGAAGTGTTGCTTCATATGGTGGTCAAAGGAATAAACTTTCAATTTTCATACTAAGAAAGAAGGCTTAAGGAGGTGAAATCTTGAAGGGTGAACAAGAAATAAAAGACAAAGGGGAATGAATACCAAGTAAAATGGAGATTTGAACCAAATATCTAAAATTTACAAGTGAGTTATTTAGTTATTAGATCGAGTCCTACTATTACACTCTAACAATTGCATCGGTCTAGATAAATCCTTTGGATTAAGGTTGACCTAATAATCATGAGTAAATCCTTTAACTAGGTGACATTCTAATGGAATTTTATAAATTCCTCTAACAAGGCTCTCTTTTAATAGGGTGATTGAAATCCTTTAATCAAGGTCACATTTATCAGTGTGCATTGTAACCTTTAACAGGGTTGGCTCCTCACAAAGCTCACTTCAAAAGAGTGAAAATTTGTAGCATGTTACTGGGGGTTTTTCCCAAATTGGGTTTCCATGTTAAATCCTTGTGTCAAATTGTGAGATTGAGTTTTTGATATTTCATGTTTACATTTCTGCAAAGTTGATTTGACCTTAAGATAGTAATATACAAACTTTTGAAAATATTGGATTATCTAATCGATGCATGCACATGTATGTTTGTTGAGTACTAAAAAAGTTTTATTTATACATTTGGACCCTTGGTAACTAATTCACTCCCCTCCCCCCCCACCCCCCCTCTCAATTATTCTAAATTTTTCCAACATTTCTTTTGTATTTGGTTGTAACTAGGAAGGCCCTACAGCTTGGCACATTGCATATAATCAATTAGTTGATAAATAAAGTGTTACATTTTTTCAGATCTTGTCTTTCCATTGTGTGGTTGTTTGCTAGTTGCTTGGTCAACTCCATTGGGGATTCACTCAGCCTTGTATTGCGTCACTTAACATCCATTTAATAGTATCAATCACTCCTTATTGGGTGATTTGCTTAGAAGGAGATACAATTTTAAGTCCAACAGTCAATATTTTTCTACTGTAGTGAAAAATTTGTAGGTATCATCTCCACCACAAGTTTTCCCTCTGACCAAGGGTTTTCTACAATGCCAAAACTTATGGTTTTTGGATGATTGACTAATTATGTTTTCATGGTTTTTACTTTTAAGAATTTGAATTTTCAAGTTATCTATAATGTTATCAGTTACATAAGAAGGTTTATTGGTTTAAGAGTTTGAGATCCTATCATTTTATTTCATGAAAGGGATTAATAGCTAAATGTTTATAAGTATTGATTTTCCACCCTCCCCTCTCAATACTTAACCTTTCCTATTAAAATATACAATCCTTTAAAATTATGAATAATATACTTAAGCTAAAAGGGTGGCTACTAAGCTAGTTCATAGTAAGATACATGGAATCTTCCCAATTGGTTTGTATGCACATAACTCACTTAAGAGGCTATTTGATCATGTTGGCCACTTAGAGATAATTCACCTAATCCAAACTACCATCAACACACATCACTTAAGCTTGAGAGGATAAAGTGAGAGTCTTCTTAGCACCTTTTTTATATATCAATCAAGAGGATATCAGATTGAGCATATCCTCTAATAGAGAAACACATCCACTAGATAGGTCTTGGTAGAAGTAAACTAGATATCTTTACCTTTCTCGTCACCCAATTTCCATGATTGGAAATGGGAGAGGATACATATACAAACAACCTTTTCTATGTTATGTAATTAATGGTATTTTGTAAAATAAAATCTCAAGAAGATGTGTTTAGAAAAAAAATTAAATACATCAACTAATTCATTCCAAATTGAACCTGGATTAAGTTAAGTGTTTTCTATTATAGAACAAAAAAACTCATGAATAGCATGTGAGGTTAACTTTATAAACAAATGGAAAGTTCTTGAAATAAATACTATTCAAATTAACTTAAGCATTCAAGATTTTGTTCTACTCTTTTTAGAGCCCAAAATGAAGTATTTGAGATTTCATTAGCAATGTTAGCCTTTGTGACTTTTAAAACCAAAAATCCAAATGTGAGGTTTGATTGATTTTAGTAGACCAAAATTGAAGTGTGAAGATTGTAGGTTGATTTTTACCTTGTTCTTTTTAAGACCCAAATTGAAGCACGAGATTTTATGAAGTATACATTGTTCTTTTTTATAAGCCAAAAGAAAATGTGAGTCCATTTTTCTTGATAAAATAACTAAGGATATGATCCTAAAAATAGTCCCTTGATGTCATCAAACTACACGTACAAAACAAAATACAACTTTTAAAATAATGATCTTGTGGATCATATAGTCAATCTCATAGATATGTTAGTAAAAGATTTTAAAAAGTAGAAGCAAAAATTGATTGAAAGTGCCGAAGTGTGGGAAAATTTATACTAGTGTTCCTTAAGGTCAAATATTGTTCTCACAAGGTCAAGCCTCAAACCCACAAATACAAAATTTAATGTTTCATCAAAAAAATAGTTCATTTTCCTTAAGGCTTGCAATATGTACACCCACAAGATCAACCCATCTTCCTATCGACTATGTAACAGAGGTCAAAAGATAGAGAAGTGAGAGTTTTGGAGGCCAAGAGGTCTTTACTTATGGGAATGTCTTCTTGAAAGTGTATCCTATGATCCTATCAACTATCCAAGTGATCACACAAAAAAATTTTCTATAGTATTGTTAAATATGAACTTGGGAATAGTGTTACTCAAATCTATTTTTCAGTCTTCCATCCTAAAAAAGTAAAGATGCCTTAAACACACTTAAGCACAAAAAATGTTAGATAGGAGTTAGTATTGCAACATAAAATTAGGAAAATGGATGAGGGAATGACCCTTATTGTGGGTGAAATCATGTGTACCAAAATGCATGCAATGTAAAAGTGTGGGAACATTAAAGCAAGTTAAACATTCAACAAACTAAGAAAATCAAACACATAGACTTAGACCACCAATATAAAAATCATGTTGGCAATATGGCTAATTAAGATTATTAAGGATTTTCATTTATGGCAACATATAATTCTTGAATGGAAGGCAGAATGTATAGTTGAAGATTCCATCATTAGAGAGAAAAAATTGTCAAAGTGTTAGACAATTTTAATATTAGTACATAGATAGTTACTAATATTGTGAACTCTACAGTGATATTGGACACATGTGAATTTAAGGACATGTAATGTAGAAAGTCTTGATGATGTGGCAAAGTGCACAGTATACTATGGTCAGTGTGGTGTTAGTTATATTAGATTTACCAATAAAGGCAGTGAACAAAGTAGAACATAGCACATCACTAAAATATGAATAAAAGGTTAAGGAATTATTTTATTTATAACATAATTACTAACTATTTAGGGATGAAATTCTAGATGTTAACCCTAAGTTAGAATGGGCTAATTTTGTATTTAGCCAAACATGTGGAAGCATCAAAGCCGATGACTAGACATAGTTTTGTAAAAAGGCAAAGTATAAGTAAGAGATCATTATTTGTGAACTATATGATGAGTATGTGAACTATGTATGTGAAATGTGAACTTATGTGAAGGCTTTATGATGTGAATTCTGATATAAGATTAGAGATATGCAGAGTACAATAGTTAGCAATAAAGATGTTATTGTATCTATTTCATTTTGTATAAAGGCACTATATTGAGTAATGGCATGTTAGGTAAGTGGGCTCTTCTTGCATACATGTGTAATTGTATTACAAACTCATAATAGGGTTGAGGCTTTTAATAGGGCTTAGTCCTCTAACAAGGACTGAGACACTATATGTATTTTACAGACTCCTAATAGAGTCAATATCCTTAACATGGTTCTTTTGTTTAGTGGATCATTTTGTGGATATCATCTCCACCAAGGCTTTCCCTTGGCTAGGGTTTCCTAATTAACAAAATATGCTGTTATGAGTTCTTTTTGTGAATATATTTTTTTATTATTCAATGTTATTTTTTTACTTTCATATGCATGTTGTAAAGTAATTAATAATATGGACAATTGTGGGAAAAAGGTTGTAGAATACTAATTCACCACTCCCCTAATGATATAAGATTATTTTGAAGTGAAGAACCTATAATGGAAAAATCATTTTTTTGTCAATGATGTAAAACCTAATGCCTTATGATGAGACAATTACTTTTTGGTCTAAAAGCTATCATTTAGTTTATTGATGAAAAGGATTTGAGAACAGGATATAACAATAGCACCTAGAGAAAGGTTGAGTTATTTGGTATGTGAAAGAAGCACTAAAACCAAGTAATAAATTGATACTATAGTATATTGTTTATCTACTTCAAGTCTAAAATGAAAGATTACTCAAGGTAAGACTAGAAGATGATCACGTATGAAAATTTTTTATCAAGCCTTACCGAGTAGTCAATGCAAGTTGAGAAGAAATTAGTGGTAGCCAAATGAAAAACAAGAGGTATTGAGCAAAGATGCAAAATAATGCAAGTCAAGTGATTGTTAGTATATGTGTAGTAAGTTTTAGTTGATGTCGAGCATTAGTAAACTTTAGTATTCATTGAGTACACTAGTGTTGGCCGAGTGAAAGAACAGTATAGAAGTCGAGTGACAACATATTGATGTCAAGTGCTAGTAAATATTTTAAATCAAATATTTGATGGATTTTAGCTGAATAATTTGTTTTCTTACATTGTGTGAAGCATGTAGAAGATAACTATGATGATTTCATGGCACAAAATTCAAGGTAAACCATTTTGAGGAAAATTCAAGAAAGATTGAGGAAGAAGTTTTTAGAGGAACCAAATAGAAAAGTGGGTAGATTCATTGTATCCTACCTAACGCTAAAATAGGCAATTGTGTTTGAGTGGAAAAAGATCTTAATTCTATATTTATTGAGAGAGTTGGTCAGAAGAAAATTTTTTCATTTGTGAGAACCTAAGGAAGACAAGGATTCTATGGTATTGCTTCATTTAGTGGTCAAACAGAAGAGACTACAATTGGCATGCAAAGCAAGAAAGCTTAAGAGTATGAATTCTTGAAGGGTGAACAAGCTATCAAAGCTAAAGTGTGTGAAAGCAAAGTAGAGTGGAGGACTAAAACAAAGATCTATAATATGCAAGTGAGTTGTAATTTGTTAACAGATCAAGCCTTACTATTACTTTCTAATCATTATATTAGTCTAGGATAAATCATTTGGATTAAGGTTTACCTAATAGTCATTTGTAAATCTTTTAACTAGGTGACATTTTAATTGAATGGTCTAAATTCCTCTAGCAAGGGTCACTCCTAATAGGGTGATTAAAATCCTTTAATTGGGTCATATTTAACAATGTGTATTATAACCTTTAAGAAGGTTGGCCTTTCATAGGGCATCACTTTAGAAGAGTGAGAATTAGTAGCATGTTACTAGTGGATTTCCCAAATTAGGTTTCCACATAAAATCCTTGTGTCAAATGCATTATTGAATTTGTTATGTTTCATGTTTACATTTCTACAAAGTTGTTTTGACCTAAGACAGTAACTTACAAAGTTTATGTATTGTATGGTCTAATGGATGCATGCATAATAAGGTTTTATGGATATGGGTCTACTAAGCATTGAAAAATTTTATTTTTACATCTAGACCTTGGATAACTAATTCACCCCCACCCCTCTTAGTTATTCTAAAGAATTCCAACAATTGGTATCATAGTGCCACAGTGCTTAAGAGGACTAGTTTGAAGGTACTAGAAGAAAAAGATCAAGATTTCTAAAAGAGAGGTACCCAATCTTAATAAGTAGAACTTCCTTGCATGGAAAATTTTGATGAAGCTACACCTAAGAGGTCTTGGAGACCGTGCACAATCTACCATCACCACTAAGCATGGTAGCTCTACTAGAGCCCTAACTACTAATGATTTGAAAAAGAAGAAAGAATACAACCAATCAATGTTGGAGATTGCCTCTGCCCTAAGTTATTCTTAGTTCAATGACATCAAGGGTTATGATACTACAAAGAACATGTGGGATGCTCTTCACACTATTGATGGAGGAGACACAAATGTTTTGAGAGCCAAATCTAAAAATCTTAGAGGTAAGTTCAATGACATGAGGATGCAAGAAGGTGAGAATATTTCTCAATACTTATCTAGAATAAAATATGTTGTTAATTATATAAGAGGAGCTAATGGCAAGATAAATGATGAGACTTTATTAAGCAATGTATTGAGAACATTGCTGCCCATATGCTATTAGAGTTTATGTCATACAAGAATTAAAATGTATACTAGGTTCTATTCTAACTCTTGAAGGTTTGGTAGCAAGGCTCACTTCCTTTGAACTCTCTAATTTTGATAACTTCAAATCTAAGAATGTTGAATCTACTTTCAAAGCGAAACTGTCATTAAAGGAACACAAAGAGAAGAAGAAAAAGGTAAAATATTTTTCTAGTGATAGTGATACAGATGAGGAGGATGTAGAATAGCTTGAAGCACTGTTAGCAAGGAGATTTCATAGAGGAAAATAAAAATTCAAAGATAAGTTACCTATCATATGTTTCAATCACAATGAGGTTGGTCATATTGTTGTTAGATGTCTAGAGAAGAGGAACAATAGAAGTGGAGACAAATGTAGAAGTAAAAGATGGATCTGATGACCATGATGATGAAGTGGTGTATGTTGCAATGATGGATGATTTTAATGAGGATGAGGCAATTGCACTAGTGTCTTATGTGAACAAGAATGGAAAATGGATCATTGATAATGGGTGCTCACATCACATGACTGGAGATAAAAGTAAGCTCATTACCCTCAATTATTATGATGGAAATAGTGTAAGATTTGGTAATGATTCACCCTGACTGATAAAAGGAAATGGATCTATCAAACTCATAGAAAAGATCATGTGTGACAATGCTTATTATGTTGAAGGACTTAACTATAATTTGTTGAGTGTGTCACAACTAAATAGTTCACCCATTATCATTGATAATGGGTGGTCACATCACATGACTGGAGATAAAAGTAAGCTCATTACCCTCAATTATTATGATGGAAATAGTGTAAGGTTTGGTAATGATTCACCCTGATTGATAAAAGGAAATGGATCTATCAAACTCATAGAAAAGATCATGTGTGACAATGTTTATTATGTTGAAGGACTTAACTATAATTTGTTGAGTGTGTCACAACTAAATAGTTCAGGTTGCATAGTTGACTTTGAGAACAAGATAGCTAAGATCTATAACACCAATGGGAAACCAATTGGGAAAGGTGATCAGACTAGAGGTAATCTATTTCATCTTGATATGAATGATGTTACTTATCTTGTTGTAGAATTTGATAATGTGTGGTTATGGCACAAGAGGTTATGTCATGTTGACTTTGATAACTTAGTTAGTATCATTAACATGAAAAGAGTCAGAGATTTTCCTAAATTTAAGAAACCTGATAATATAATTTGTAAATAATGTTAGTTAGGCAAGATGAAAAAATCTAGTTTTAAAAGTAAGACTCATACCTCTAAAGAAATTCTAGAGAATGTTCATACTGATTTGTTTGGACCAATTAATGTGCAAAGCTACAAGGGTGACAAGTACATTATCCTATTTTTTGATGATTATTCTAGGATGATGATAGTTATGTTTTTGAAATGGAAATCTAATGTTTTTCAAATATTTAAGTGGTACTTAGCTAGAGTTGAAAAGGAGATAGGCAAAAGCTTGAAATGTCTGAGATCTAATAGAGGTAGATAATTTACATCAAATGAGTTTGAGATGTTCTATAATGATAGAGGAATCAATAGAAAGACATTTGTACCTAGGACCCCTCCAAAAAATGGGATTATTGAAAGGAGGAATAGATTTGTAATGGATTGTGCTAGGATAGTCATAATGGATAATAATGTTGCTTTGAAGACTAGAGAGAGGTTGTAAGTATAGTTTTCTATACCTTGAACTTTGTGCAAGTCAAGAAAGGTACACATTCAATACCTTTTAGATTATGGTATGGATACTCACCCAATGTAAAAATATTTTAAGGTATTTGGAAGCAAGTGCTACATTATTAAGGATTTAAGGAATGGTAAATTAGATGCTAAAAGTGAAGAAGGTATATTCCTTGGCTATTCAACAAGATGTAAATCTTATATGTGTTCAAATACTAACACTAACAAAGTTGTGGAAAGTGAAAATATGAAGTTTGATGAGTATACAAAGGTGCATGAAGCTGAACCTATGAAGGAACTTGAGGAGTACAAATCTTTTGTATAATTTTTTGAAGGTATGGCTATTGATGAAGATGTTGTAAATCAAGTTGTAGATCAACAACAATTTTTAGTGATTGTCAAGTCACATACAATGATTGTTGAGTTGCATTCAAGAACTAAGCTATAGTAAGGAGCCAAAATGTAGATAGAAGTTTAGACTCATTTTGATTCTGAAAATAATGCACATGAAAGAGATGTTGAATTACCTAATAGAGAAGTACATAGTGATTTTGAAGTTGATAGACCTAATGAAGAAATAAGAGCAGAACCAAGATTGTCAAAATATGTCAAAAGACATCACCTTGTTGAACAAATTATTGGAGATAAAGATGCTATACCAATGACAAGAAATAGATTGAGGAGTGATATATGTTTGTTGAGAATGCATGAGCCTAACACAGTTAATATGCATTAGAAAATGAGGACTTGAGGAAAGCCATAAAAGAAGGGATTGAGCATATTGAGAAGAACAAAACATGGACTTTAATTTCCAAACCAGATGACAAGAATGTGATTAGAACCAAGTGGGTGTATAGAAACAAGTTAGATGAAAATAGTGAATTCATAAGGAATAAGGCAAGATTAGTTTGCAAGGGGTATGCATAAGAATAAGGAATAGACTATGGGCAAACATTTGCCCCTATTTTAAGATAAAAAGGAGTAAGAAGCCTACTTGCTTACTCTGCATACAAAGGTTCCAAAGTTTATCAAATGGATGTGAAGTTAATATTTTTGAATGGCATATTAGAAGAAGAGGTTTACATACAACAAGAAGGATTTTTTGATGCTAACAACAAGAACATGGGGTATGTAGACTACACAAATCTTTATATGGTTTAAAGAAACCCCCAAGAGCATGCTATGAAAGGCTTTACACTTATCTTATGAAGATTGGTTTTGAGAAGACTGATGATAACAACAATCTATACTTGAAGATAGAAGGAGGTAAAGGTATTTTACTAGCTGAAATTTTTGTTGATGATATCATATTTGGAGGTAAATATACTTTTTGTAAGGCATTTGCAATGAAATAATCAAATAATTTGAGATATCTATGTTTGAAGAGATTAATTACTTGGTTGGTTTGTAAGTATATTAGATGAAATATGTTAAATACATCATTCAATCTAAGTATGTGAAGGAAATATTGGAAACTTTTGGATTAGAAGATTCCAAACTAGTTAGCACACCATTGGTGATAGGACACAAGTTGTCAAATAATGATGATTCAGCTGATATGAATCAAATATTTGTTGAAAATACAATAGGGAAAGTAAACTCTGAGAGGTGGGTAAATTGTTCCTTCAAAACTTTAACCATAAAATCTAGTGCAGGAGCACCTAGGGGTAAGGTCAAACCATAAAGAAATTTTGGTTTTTACATGTCCTATCCAACCATGAAAGTAATAAGGACTACTTTTAGATTCCCAACATGAGTGTATATAAGTTATTTTGGTTGATTTGAGTCTAGGAGTTAAAAGTTGTCAAGTAGGTCCTAAGATTCAAAAAGTTGTTCAACATGCTTAAATTGGGAAAATAATGTGAAAAGAACCAAAGAGTGGTTAAAGTAGGTAAAAATAGGTCATTTGATGATATGAATCCATGTGGAAAGGTTTGGGACCAAACTAGTCAAGGTTGGAGTCTTGGTTTGCAAAAATTACAATAGTTATCAAAAAGTTGCTCATTGACAACTTTTCAATTTTGTAAAGTTGCTTGGCAACTTTTTAGATAGTTTTTGGAAATGAACTACTTTGATTAGCTATGGATTATTTTAATTTCTAAGAAGTAGGGGGAAGACTATTTAATCATCCCTCAATCTACTTCCAAGGCTTGGATACTTGGATGTACGGACAACACCTGTTAGTGTACCATTGTATGACCATTTGGAACAATTTTTGTGAGATAATGAATTAGAAGAGTGGTTGTGTTACTATTTGCTATGATTTGGATTCTTTGGATCATGTTTTGAAATTTTAAAAATTTTCTTGGATTCAAGATTTTTATTTCCTAGGGTTTAGAAAATCATTTGTTTTGTGTTATATTGTTGTCTAGTTTTAGTTGTTAGCATAGAAATGGCTATAGCTTGAACTTCTGTGGTCAAACTCCCATGGCCTTTGGAAATTAGGTACTAGCCTTTGTAAATGTTTTAAATATGGAATTTGGAGTTTGTGCAAGACATTTGGCCATGGATACAAGCAACTCATCCTAGGCAAGCTTGCAGAGCTTGGCAAGGCACAATGTATACTTGTAAAGAAGTGTAGAAGTGAACAATGGATTGGTGTGAGTCAATATTTCTAAGGTAAGGCAAGAGTAGAGTTTTAAGGGTGTTAAAGGAGGAGGCAAGAAGTGAAGAGGAACACCTTGAAAGAAGATAGACATTTCTTTTACCTTAGAAACCTCAAAATAGGGGTTTTTAGAAATTGTACTATATGGATAGTACTATGACCTAAGACCATTAAAAACCTTTAGCCTAGGTCCATAGAAGACAAATTCCTTTAGACACTAGCTAACCTTATTAATTTTTTTTAGGAGGACATGCTAAACCCTTGTTTCTAGGAAGGCTAATAGGGGCTCTTAGGTGTACAAGACCAATTTTACCAATTTGGGGTTATGGGTGTGATGGACCTAAAAGAATGATGCAAAATGGTGGGGAATGGAACAAGAAACTCATTAGGAGAGCCTAAGAATTTTTAGAACCTATAACTAATAGTGTGATGGGATATACCATTCGAGGCTTAGATATGCCTAGTGAAAAGGGTGGGAAGGATAGAAAGTAAACTTGAATTGTTGTGGAGTTTTCTTGAAGGAAGGGGATCTAGAGTATGATTTCCTAGTGTAGGGTTGAAAAAATAACCCTAGGAGGCCAAGGAAAGCCTTTGTGGAGATAGTGAGCTCTTATGGAAGGAAACTCCTCATCAAAGTAGTATCTAAGTCCAAAAATATTTGTGGCTTGTGGTATATGTTCCATCCTATTGAATCAAGTGGGTTAGTGTGGATGGTGACCAATGCACAGTTGTCCAAAGAGGCAGATGAGTAGAAGAAGCTCTTAGAATAAAAGCCCATGGTTCTAGATGAAACCCTAGAGGAGGTCAAGGACAAGTTGAAAGTGATAGAGGATTCATCCCAAGCTAAGGAATATGGAGACTATAGCAAGGGTAAAGAGGAAGTAGGTTTGGAAGATGAAGTTCTTAAGCTAGATCCTCCACTTGGTAAGTAGGAGCCTTCCTAAAAGTCCTAAAAGAATTTGGAGGGAAAATTCTAGAGAATGTGTCTCTATTCCATCGCAAGATGGATGTAGAAGTAGTCTTAGAGTGGTTAGAGATTTTTGAGAACAACTTTGAGTGTGAAGGCACAAAAGAGGCCCAAAAGGTGAAGTTTGCAAAGTTTACATTGAAAGGCCAAGCCTTGACATGGTGGAAATTTGTGCAAGAAGAAAGGAAAAGTGAGGGAAAGAAGCATATAGCCAACTAGAAGGCAAAGGTGGAAAAGATCAAAGAAACCTATCTACCAAAGGATTATGAGATTTAGACCCATAAGAGGACGAAGAACTCAGGCAAAAGGAACTTGATGTGGCAACCTACACTAAAGAGTTTAAGAAGTTGGCACCAAGGTCAAGGGTGCAAGAAGAAAAGAGTATCAAGGTGGCAGGGTACTTAAATGACCTTAAATGGTCCATTTAGGATGAACTAAGTTTGTTTAGCCTCACCACACTTTAGATTTGTTTCCAAATGGCTAGGAAGGTGGAGGAAAAACTAAGGAAGAAATGGGACTCTAGTTCTAAGAATAGGGGTAGAGGTAAGGACTTCAAAGGTGTTTCAAGGGAAGGCTCTAGTGGTAGGAGCACTAAAAAAAGAAGCTATAGAGACCATAAGTGGAGTGAACAGTCTAGTGAGGCCAATTAGATAACAAGATCTAGTAGAGGTAGAGGATCCAACAATGGTGGCAAAGGTAGATTTGTTAATAGCAAGGGATCCCATTTTAGAAACATGAAATGTTATAATTGCAATAAGGTAGGCCATCCAACTTATAGGTGTCCTGATAAGGTATCAAGGTCCTATGGAGAAAATAAGATAGCCTATGTATAGGAGGAGGATAATAAAAAAAAGGGTGAATTGGATCTTCATTTGGAAAATGATGAAAACCTCATGCTAAGAAGGGTTCTAGTGAAGGAGCCAATAAAGGAAAAGCACAAGCAAAGAAGGGCACTATTTAGAACTACTTGCAAGATAATGGATAAGGTATGTAAGGTAATCATAGACTCAAGGTCTATTGACAATGTTATGTCAAAAGAGGCAGTGCAAAAATGTGGATTGACAAAAATTCCACATGTATTTCAATATAGGGTGACTTGGTTGAACAAAGGGTAGAAAATCCTAGATAATGAACAAGTTTAGGTAGACATCACCATTGGGAAATACATTGATAGGGTCCTATGTGATGTACTCCTTATGGATGCTTACCACTTGCTGCTAGGGAGTGTTGGAAATATTCAAGAATATGCTAGGTTACTAAGATGGGAGGGGTGAATCAGTAACCTCTAAAACTTTATCAATTTCAGCACTTTATAGCAATATTCCAATTATCATTTATTGATCTAATTATAGGCATGAGAGACTAAAAACATAAAACATTCATAACACTTGAGCACAATGATTTGGTGACCCATAAACCTTCCAAATAGAAAGTAAAACTTGGGTGGGGATGATATTGCAACATAAAGTTGGCATGTTAATGTTTATAATGATCACTTCTAATGATTTTACCTAATAGGAGCAATTAGGAATGCTAGGTTCACCTTGTTAGAGGTTTTACAAACACAGAATGAAGTATGCACTTAATAAAGAGATTTTGAGAAAGACTATTAAGTCTACCTTGTTAAAGGATTTAGACTAATTTACCTATTAGAATGAAATGGTAGATCTTTAACTTACAACTAAATTGTTGATTGAGATTCCTTGAAGTACTAATCACCTTTTTTGATGGATATGTCTCTGCTGCTCCTTTTCTAATATGGCCTTAAATGTATACTTTATCTATTGCTTGATTTCAAATTCACATTCTTACATGCTCATTGCATCTCATTATCTCACACATAGACGTGATACAATACATCATATATATATACACCGATCCAAATTACAAAATTTATAAAGTCATCCATTACAGAAGTTAACACCAATATTACAAAGTCATCCCATATGAAGACAATCAAGTTCTAAAGGCTGACTTGGTAAAGTTTTGATACTCAGCATCCACTATCATTACTCGGCATTGTCATGCACTTGGTAGAAGTAAAAGCTTGATCCTTGCTAATCACCTCAAAGTAGTCTCAAACTTGGTCTATATTAGTGACTTGATATCTATACTGTGTCATTTGGCATAAACTAAATTACTAGTTTACCATGTCTTCACTCGTTAAACACTAACTTCACATCACATGAACTGCTAGCTCAATAGAAACTATAAATCTTGGTGACCACTGGAGTGCTCAGGTTAAACTGCTAGACTTCACACTACCTGATTTTGCTTGGTTTGAACTACTGCACTTCACACTAACTAAATTTTGGTAGCCTCAATAGCAATTGTAGAGCTTGGTGGCTACTAAATTGCATGGAAAACACTATAGATTGTTCAATGAGCTTGGTATACAAACTCTGAATAAGTGTGTGTCACTAATAACAAACTTGACTGATATCTCAACAATCTCCCCCTTTGGCATTAGTGACAAAAACACTTATTAGCCAAAACTTATATACATCACCATGTGATATTGGCTTGGTAGGATATACTATTTTGATATTTTTTTAAATTTTTCTTTGTAAGTATATATAGTATTCTATACAACATATCTATAAAATTCTCCTTTGCTATATACATTTTCTCCCTTTGCATGATTCTCCCCCATACAATATACACAGTGTCTCACTATACATAGTCTCTCCCACTTTTTGACAATAATGTTAAAGATGCATTCAAAACTTATTTACATGGAGACACCAAAATGAGATAGAAACTTAGAATAGACCTTAAGAATAAGTGCTACAGTTTTATCCCAATTCTCTTGCAAAAACTTGCATGTATGTAGAGCAATTTGCACATTTGCAGAGAATTCCATCATGTGATCCACAATAGAGAAGTTATTGTCATGGATCAAGGTTTTTGAGTAAACAATATGTTTCTACATTGTATCCATGATAGGAAGGATCATATTCTGAATGTCTATCAATGTAGATTGGATCCTTGCTTCTTCTCTCAACAACTCTTCCTACATGTCTAACAGAAATCTGATCTTCATATGATGTGTAGAGCTTGAACTAGAGTCAAGTTGTAATTTTTGTGCACTGGCTTTTAGATCCTCATCAATCTTTGTTAGTTTTCTCTTTATCTCCTTTGTGAACTTGGAAACATCACACAACTTTCCAAAAAGCGATGTCACATTAGTGCAAGAGGTTTCAAGATTGGTCAAAATTGAGGAAAGCTCAACTTGATGGATAGCAATTTGATAAGCAATGTGCTTAAGCACTTTTTTGTCAAATTTATTTTTAGCTTTCTTTTAACTTATCTTGACCACTAGTGTCCTCATTAAACTTTTGGACTAACTTAGCTAATTGCAATAAAATAGGTTGAGAAGAATCAATCTCAATACCTCTAGCCTCAAACAAAATATTCTTGGCATCATCTATAATTTTATATTCCCTATCTCTCTCCTCTCTTAATTTATGTTGTTTTGCCTTCTTTTGGAGTAGTTCACTAGCTATATGCATTTGATCCGCAATAAGATTATAAAAGTCCCATTTGGGAATTTCTATTTCCTCATCTAGGTCTATATCCTCTTCTATCTCCTTGCCTCTACTCAAAAATTGTGTACTCGATTGAGCCTTAGGTTCAACTATCCTTGTACTTAATGCCTTTATATCCAAAATGGAAACAATTGTAGATATATTAGGACTTGCAATGAAAATTGATATAGTACTAATCGATGGAATACTAATAGGAATTATTTCTGAATCCAAAATTGAAGTAGAAAAAACTATAGTATTCAAAATTGAAGTACTTAATGTTGAAGAGCTCAAAATTGTAGAAGCCACTACATCCATTGCTAATTACTATAGCCCAAAAGCTGAAGAAGAGGGAGGTTTCAGCTTGATAGATGAAGTGGTAGTCACTTCTATCAATTATGTGTTGAGCTATGTGGGTGTGAAGTGTGATTAGATGTTTGAAGTATCTATAGTTGTCACAATCAAACTTATTGAAGCTATCTCCAAGCTTGGTGGAGAAACTAGTTTTCTTGGAGAGTGAGGAAGTGAAGTAATGATTGTGGTTGCTATCTTTGTTGGGTTAGTCTCCTCGTCATCTTCTTTATCTTCCTCAGTAGCATCCTCCTCTTTATCTTCTTCAACTTCCTCATTCTCAAAATGTGTGGGCTCAGTGTAAGTTTCTTCTTCATCATCATCACTATCATCATCATTATCCTTGACATCTACTGGGAAGTCACTTGGTTTATGTAGATGATAAACATTCTTCCACATGCTTGTGTCATTCTTAACCACATGATTTATATCCTTGATCAAAATTAAACAAGTATTAAATCTAAGAGTCATTTTATCTTCATTTTTCTTCAAGGACTCTTTTACCTCAGCATTTGTCATGCTAGGTAGAAATTTCCTTAGTGTTTGTGCATAAATGTCTTTTGTTATTTGCATTACAAAGTCCCATATTTTCTTTATTTTCTCTAATAATTCATTAAATATTTGAGAGACTATTTGATCTAGTGAATACTTCCATTTTCCCATTTTGGTCAACACCTATTTCTTCTCTACCTCTTTCCTAGTTTCACACTTCAAGCATTTGAATTTTTTTATGCCTACACCCTCTTTCATCTATTTCAACTTTTCCTAGAAGGTTGGAAGAGGTTTGCTAAGGACAATTTCACTACCATTCTTCCTAGACCTCCTTGTGAAGACAATAGTGGATGGCTTAGGTGGCTTGGTGATGATCACCTTGCCTTTATTCTTCACAAGTTCTTCTTTTTCTAATTCCTCTTCATCCTCTACCTCTTCATCTATATCTTCTCCTTTGCCCTCGGTTAAAATAAGAGGTGTTCTTGATTTTTTTTTTGCTATCCTCCTCTTACCTTTGTTAACCACTTGTGGGAGCTTTATCTCCAACTCTATTCTTGCCTTTGCCTCATCATATGTTCCAAAGTATGGTGCCTTTGGATCAACATGTTCATTAATCAGAGCTTCAATAATGTCCTTTGTTTCATCAATGTTTACCTCATAGGGAAGAGGTTTTACCAATACAATGCTGGGCTTTACTGCCTAAATGTAGACTTTGTCACTAATTACCATGAAACAAATATCATCTTTGTAATCTTCTACAAGCTTCTTAGGTATTCTGAATCTATTATTCATTTTCTCTTTGAATACTTCTATTGGTGTAAATACGTACTTTACTATTTACACTTACTTAAGTTTACTTAGGTTAATGTATTATTTTATTATTTTTATTTGTGAGACAACATAGGAGTACCCAACTCTATTTTCGCACATGGTGTCTACAACATTGATTTATGTGTCACACCCTTATAGGCTTATCCTCACATCATCACTCATACTTTCATGCTTAATGGAGGATAACCCATATCTGGTGGACATGTGGCTAGTTGTATGACATACCATGTAGCTAATTATGAAGCATTCTAGATGTATCTCAAAGGCCTTTATATACAGGCACTCCTAGTGTACTCTTAACATGGCATATTGAATATATCATCATTTTGATCATACTCTCTCTCTTGGTCTATAGTTGTGCTTGTGTTTGAGTTCTTAGTTCCTAGGTGAATTTTTCCCTTAGCCAAATTCTTACATAGTATCAAAGCAACTTGGAGATTTTCTCATCACATAGCCATTTGAGATCATGCTTGCTTCATCACCTTAGCTCGAATCTAGATTACTATAGAAATTGAGAGTGTCTAGAGCCAGATCTGATCTCGCCATTGCATTCAAAATGCTGAATCGGTGAAAATTGAATATAAACTTGGCTACCTTGGCCCAAAATTGACTGTGAGGCAAATTCTTATATGGTATGCAAAGCATATATTTTGTGGCATTATGAAGGGTATATTTTGTGGCACATAGTCTTTTTTTTGCAAGATATTTTATTATTTTTCATAGGGTATATTCCTAATTGCAGCGGGCACTTATCATCATTTTTTGGCATTCCCACTAAAACTTCAGATATTGCCCCACTCACCATGGACAACACATACCACTGCCTGGCAGTTCTTTATTTTGAACTCCATGTGGGATTGTATTTACATAGTGCCAAAGGTGCTCCCACCATAGATGTGGGATTTTATTTTATAAAGTTGGCAACCTACACATGAATATTCGATATTTGTAGGAACTTTTGGCACGTTTGGTGATTCTGGTGTCCTCTGTGGGGAATAGTAAACTTTTCCATCACATGTAAAGGTTTCCTGAGGTTCTTTTTACAAATATAAATAGTTCATAATACCTCTATCTGAGCATATTCTAGCACATTTTCAAATCCATGACTAGCATCAGTTTTAAATCCTGGCACATATAGCTATCTCTGGCATCGAACAACTTTCCTACCCATGCGATAAGATTTTTCGATAGTTTCCTGGCAGCGAGGGTATTAAGTCTTTCCCAGCCAGCGCACATTTTTTTGGCCCCCATGTTTTCACTCTAATAGTTCCTTTTCTAGTAGTGTCATTGAAATTCTAGTGGCCCTTTTACGTTATATGGCCACACATTAAACATTCCAACCAGACTTGTGCAATTTTTCAGCTATGGAGAGGACTATTCCATCAAATTTTTCATTCCCACCCATGTCATTGCATTTATTCTATGACACTTATCTTCACTTTAAACCATCTTGGGATTACCACATCACCATGTGGAACCTAGTCATTTTGCCACATAACCATCCATACTTCTCGTATAGTATGGATATATAGTCAGCAGTCCTATCATCTAATACGTCATCAGCAGGGGGCCATTTTTTGTTGACATCATCTTTTCCTAAACTTAAAATTGATAGCCATTTGACTATCAAAACTAGGAAATTTAAAACTATAGTGACGACCATTTGACTGTCAAATTTAGACTCAAAATTTTTTCTCTGCACCCCTATCCAGATTGTATTTTAGTTTGCCAACCTAACTTTGTGAGCCCATTACTCAGACATCCAAACTCTGATTCAGGTGTAATTTTTTTTGAAATTAGATAGAATTTCTTGAGTTTTCTAGTGGTGGTTTTTTTTCTAGTTTTGGTGCACAGATTTTGCAAAAATTTCATTTTTTAGTGATTGCACCTACATAATCCTGCATTTTGCAACATCAAACGCTTTGTATGGGTAAATCTGTTCACTTTTTCAAATTCATTTTTTTGGAAGTGCATTTTTTGTCTACTTTCTAGATCTGAAGTCAGATTCTAGGGTTGTGTGGACCAATTTCTCACTTTCAGAATTAGGCCTTTTTCAGCGTTGTAAAGCGTTCATTCTTTTTAAAAATTGTTGTAAATCTGAGCAATAGTGCTCAAGTGATAGATTTAAGCCTTATAAAGTAGTTGTAAAAGGAAAATCAAAAAGTCCACTTTGATCATTTTGACAGGTTGCCCATTGTAAATGCACTACTTATAAAGTGCCAAAAGCATCTTTTTTCGGGGGTCTTTTGATTGAGTGAAAATGCAAGGGGGGTGTATTGTGTTTTTTGTGTCTCTTTATTATGCTTTTTTCATTTTCTACATCATGGATTTTAAATGTCCTCCTCTAGCTTCATGAAACTATTCTACATGGAAAGATATTGCATGGAGTAGATTAATGGAAAAAGGATATAGTCTTTATGTTGATGGTTCAATTACCAAACCTGTTGATGCTAAAGAACTCATTGATTGGCAAAATCAAGATCGACAGGCTTTAGAAGTTATTAGGAGTTGTATACATGGGCATCTTCTCTTTCACATTAAAAATTTTTCAGAATCCAAAGAAGCTTGGGATAAACTTGAACAATTGTATGGTAAGGTGGATGAAGAAAAGGGATTTCAGATTGAGGATGATCTACTTCTCTTGGATCCTAAGAATTTTGATACAATTTAGGATTACATCATCAAAGTCATTGAGTATAAGGCACTTCTAAAAGATTTTTGAAATCCCATGAAGGATGACAGGTTGATTCATCACATCCTAAAGAGGCTACCTTTTGAGTACACTAACTTTGTTTTGAGTTTTAACACTCATGAGTTGACCATGGAATCTACTTACCACAAGCCTTACTTTGATGCATTTGTAGAGATGTTGATTGTTGAACAATCTCACTTGGTGGATTTTGGACTTCTCAAGTCATCAAAGACCAAAGCCTTGGTGGCTAATGATGAGAAAAAATCAAGTCAAGGAGAGAAAAAGAAACAACAAGAAAAAGCAATGGAAGCAGAAAACACAGTCTGAGACACAACAAACCTCCTCTCAACAAGGCAATTCTTCTTCAAACAAGAATGGAAGTAATGAAAAGAAGGACAAACTCTTTTTTGCATATTGCAAAAAGCCAAATCATGATGAGCATCATTGCAAGACAAAAAGAATCAATGAGTTATAAAATCTACTCAAGAAGAATAAGATTCAAGTGTTAGGTACTTCCAAGAATTCAACTCCAACCTCTTCAAAGGGTAAAGGGCAAGCACTTATTGCAAACACAAGTTCTTCTTCAGAATGGATACTTGACTCAAGTGCCTCTTACCACATGGCTTCTTCAAAGAAAGACTTTTCTTCATTGAAGCAGTCAAAGGTACCACACATCTTCAAAGGAGATGATACTAAGATGGAAGTTGAAGGGAAAGGACATGTGGAAATGGAAAATGGGGAATTCAAATATGTTCTCTACATTCCAAACCTTAGGTCCAACCTCCTATCAGTTTACCAAATCACTCACCTTGGAGATGGTCATAACGTTGAGTTCCTTCCAGATTTAGTGATGGTGCAAAGTCTAAGAGATGATTCATTAGTTGCAGTGGCAAAATTCAATGATGAAAACAGGCTTTATTCCTTCTCCCACTTTTTACCTAAGTCTCCTTCTCAAGCCTTTCTGACTCACTCTACTTTAAACAACACAACTTATGGCATGAGAGGTTTGGTCACCTTGACTTCTACTCTCTTTATCAACTTTGCTCAAAACATATGGTCAAAGGTCTACCTAATATCAACTTTTCTAAGGGAGAGTGTTCATCTTGTTCAATGGATATGAATCTCAAGGAGAAGTATGATAAATGGGAGTCTTCTTGAGCTTCAGTTGTTCTTCAACTAGTTCACATGGTATTAGCTGGACCCTTTGCAGTGACTTTAGTCAGTCAAGGTTGCTACATACTCACATTTGTTGATGACCTTTTGAGATTCACTTGGGTCTTCTTCCTTCATAATAAGAGTGAAGTGGTTCATAAGCTTCAAGACTTCAAGACTTATGTTGAACACAAGTCAAGGAAAGCCATAAAGGTACTTAGGGTGGACAATGAGAAAAGATATGTTGATAGAAGACCTAGATACTTTTGTAGAATTGAGGGGATCGATCTTCAGAACTCACTAGCATTTAGTCTGCACGAGACAGATGTTGCAGCTATGAGGATTAGGACTCTCAAGACCATGGGAAGTTGCATGATCAAAGCTAAGTCTCTCGATCCTACACTTGAAGTTGAAGCCATTAGCAGTGCTACTCACATACTTAATAGGTCTCCTCATTATGCCTTAGATAGGAAGACTCCTTTTGAGGCATGGTGCAATAGAAAACTAGTTGTGAGTCACCTTAGAGTCTTTAGTTGTCTAGCATGGGAAAACCTATCTACCAGGAGTTGCAAGGCACCAGCACCTAGGCCTTGTACTTTCATTGGTTATGAAGATAATACAAAGGCTTGTAGACTAATGGATCCTAAGACACATGAGATCTTTTTGGAGTAGGATGTTCATTTTGAGGAAAGTTATCCTAGCTTATCCTCTAATCCTCTCTGCACATCATACACAATGGAAACTTATAGTGACACCAGTAATAGTGCTTCAATAGGTTTAGACACGTGGAGTTATGTTGATAGTTATAGTGAGAGGTCACATCAATCTAGTCCACATGCTTACATTGCCACAATGAAAGGCCCAACAGAGCATGGTACATCTCATCTTCCAACTCCAGCTTCAGTTGAAATGGGAGATAGACTCGAGGACTTACATCTTCTCATTGATGAAGGTGATCCTTCTATAGTTGTTACAAGGGCTCACTCTGACCCTCATGTCCATTCTCTACATGATCAATCTTCATAGGTTGCCATGATTGTGGATCCTTATGAATAGAAATTAGTGGAGGTCTCTTTGTCAGTTGAGGAGATAGATGGTTCAGTGGAACAAGTTCAGCAGACATCCTTGCAAGATCTACATTCATTATTTTCAGCATAGTTGGAAGGGGTGAGCATCAGCATCAGCATAAGTACAAGGATACTTGAGTAGGTTTTAGGGCCACCATACATCTTCAAGACATCGTTTCTTCCTAAGTGGAGGAACACCATTCTACATTCTTGGACTAGCTTCTTCCTTGGAGTGGCTTTCACTTGTCGGCATTCTTCTTTGGGGGGGGGAGCCTATTCTATCTCTCTTCCTTCTCTTATTCTCTTATGTATATATTGGATGTATTTTGTAATGGTGGGGGGTGTCTTGATTACTCCATCCATCAATGCATCCCCATTTATCTCTCTTTTTAGGGAGGGTTTTTCCCATTAGGTTTTCCCTTTTTCTCCACTTTATGAGAGATTGCATCTTCATCATGTACATGGGTACCTAACATGGCATAGTATCTAAGACACATTATGAATCTTCATCCTAGTTTCATAAGCTTAAGGGCCTTCCCCTAAGTTGCACTTAAGGGGGGGTATTGGTGTAAATACACACTTTACTATTTACACTTACTTAAGTTTACTTAGGTTAATGCATTATTTTATTATTTTTATTTGTGACACAACACAAGAGTATGCAACTCTATTTTAGCACATGGTGTCTACAACACTGATTTGCATGTCACACCCTTGTAGGCTTATCCTCACATCATCACACATAATTTCATGCTTAATGGAGGGTAACCCATATCTCGTAGACATGTGCCTAGTTGTATGACATATCATGTAGTTCATTACGAGGCATTCTAGATGTATCTCAGAGGCCTTTATATATAGGTACTCCTAGTGTACTTTAACATGGCATATTGAATATATCATCATTCTAATCATAATCTCTCTCTTGGTCTACAGTTGTGCTTGTGTTTGAGTTCTTAGTTCTTGGATGAATTTTTCCCTTAGGCAAATTTTGAAAACTTCAAAGTAGTTGTCCATAATGCTAACAAAGTTCTCTCCCATTTTTGCAATGTATTCATTAATATGCTATATTAAAGGCACATCCTTTCTCCATACTAACATGCCTTTCGAAGGGAAGAACTTCTAAATGGGTGATCCCACAATAATGGGTTCCACTTTTTGACCAATTTTGACACTAAAATCAATATTTTTGAAACAAACCTTAGATTCAAGTGACTATATCTCTAAAACTATGAATAATTTCAAGATGATGTAAACTAGTGATTTTTAGTACTCTGATCCTACTTTCTAACCATATTTTTAAATTTTTTTTAAAAAAAATATTTAAGTCAATTTTTTCTTCTCCTCCGAAAAGTGGTACATATTAAAATTCAATATTTTTAAAGAATGACAGTTCATTTGACACACATAACTTTTTTTCTAGAAAAGATAATGAGGTAATTTTTTTGGCATTGGATTTATAACATCAATATCTAGAGGATGCATTTGGTTTGATTCAATTTGGTTGAATACTGTATAGTTTATGAAGTTTTGAAGTGACACCAATCATAATTCAGACATGCGTTCCTTTTGACACAGATAACTTGAACTCAATTTATCATAAATCTAAATTATTATTTTTTAATAGAAAGTTATCTCAATTACCCTTTTCCTAGATATTTTTCAAAAAAATTTGACCTAATTTACTAATTTTCTCAAAGTGTCAAAGTCAGTTGATGTTCAATCAGTAATGAACCTATAATGAGTTAAACTCATATTTGAAATTCTTAATGAATATAATATGTATTACAATTATAGTGATTGGAAAGCTTGCTCCGAGCAGTACAAATTGGTATTTTTTATTTTATAGTAGGAGATCATTCATTTTCAATTTTTGGCAACAAAATAGCCAATTTTATTTTTTTCAGAAAAGAGGGTCAAAAATTTCTAAAATTATATGTTCACGCAAACACTATGTTCGCTCGAACATATTAATGGTGCTTGCACAAACATATGTTCGTGCGAACCTATGGGCTAAATTTACCATGCAAACAAACAGTAAAATAGAGAAAATGGCATACATATTAGTGAGATATGTTCGCGTGAACATGCCTCATATATATCAAATGTGTTCGCACGAACATGTATTATAATTATGTTTGTGTGAACATAACTTGAATGTTCACATGAAAATATGGTAAATCTGATATGCAAATTTTGCCATTTTTTTAAATTTCCTTCATCCCACAAAAGTGGAACCCATTATTGTGGGTTCACCCAAATATAGAAGAAAAAAAAAGTCAATAGAAAGCCAAATTTATAGGGGTTACTCTTGGAAGTCTAAATACTTTCCATGTTCCTGTTGAATTGTTTCAACAATAGATCTGCCAAGTCATAAGACAAATTATTCTTCACAAATTTGTAAGCTAAGTCCATAGCTTCACATGATACACTATTGAGGCAGCTCAAACTATATATCTTGTGAACTATCACATGTATCCCAAATTTTAGTTCTACATCAGTTACACTACTAATTTTCATCCCTCTACCATCCCACTCATCTAGGGTTTTCTTTTCTAGCTCAGCCCAACTTAGGGTTTTGGTGGTTTTACCTTTAGTGAGCATGGGGATGCCAATAATGTGATGAATCATTTTCTTTGTGATTACAACTGGTTGCTCAAGCCATTTCTAACCATTATGCACTCAGCTTAGAATGTATCTAATCCATTTAATTTGAAAATCTCATGGCATGTGAGGAATGTGGGTCAAACCTTTGTCTTCCAAATGTTTATGCTCATGTTTGAGAACTCCAATAACACACAATTCACCTAGGGCATCATCCATTTCTAGGGTTCCAATTTCTTGAATAGAACACTTGAAATAAGTTTGACTATCATTAATAAGGAGTACCTTAGGTGGGATTTGCAATTGAGCTCCACTTGGATCAAGGGTTTTTGTGATCACAAGCACAAGTTTGAAGTCTGGCACTTTCCACTCAACTCCTCAAACCCACATCTCAGACCCTTTCTTTTCTTTGCTACTACTACTTGATTTCATGATTACTTGGTAAACTATGAAAACCTTGATAACTCTATTGTAAATTTTCTTGAAGTTGCTTGATCGCAGTGGAATTCGCTTCTTTGCAATAACACTTAGATTTCACAATGAAAAAATGAATTTGATTTCATGTTTTTTGTTAAAAAATTTCTAGTAATGCTTGGTATGAAGGTAGATGGGTTGACATCATTCTTGACATCATGCTTGACATTAGGCTTGACAACCTGTCATCCACTATTCAATTGATTACTCGATAAAGGCTCCATGACTCAGTTATCATGTGTGTCTTGTTACTCCCAACCTTGCTCTATAGAGTCTGTGACCTGACCTTACTTGGTAGAGAAGGTAACTTGGTGATAACTGATACTGATCTTCCTCAATGATCATTTTGTATCTTGAATACTAATTTGGATCTTTGTCACCTTTCAATTGGAACTAATTGAATGTGATCTTGATAATGTAGTTCTAGTTCTCCTTTCGAAACCTAGTTGAAAATGGTGTAGTCACCCACTTCTTGAGTGACATGACCATCATTACTTGAACTAGCATCCTTAGTAGATTTAGGAATCCATAGTTGCCTCATCTACTTTTGAATGTTATCTACTTTTTCTTTCTTTTCATCTTCAATTTTACCTATATTAATGCAATTTTTTGCTAGATGACCAAGTTTGGTACAAGTGAAACATCTTATGGTGGTATCTCTTTTTCTTGTGTGATGTTTAACATAATTCATGCCAATGTGTCCAAATTCTCCATAGTAATGACATCTACACCAAGTGTTGTAGTCTCAACCAAATATTTCTTTCACAATTTTCTCTATTGGATTGAATGACTTAGTTCTACAATCTAATGCCTTGTGACCTTGTTTCTTGCATTTGTGACACTTGCCTTCAAATTTTGGTTTCTCTTTGCATTCATTAGCCCTATGACCATGCTGATTGCAATTGTAGAATTTTTCATTAAATTTTGCTTTACCATTACTCCAACATTTGCTTGATGTATGACCTAACCTACCATAGTGATTGCAAGTAAGTCTTTGATTCCTTTGAGCACCTTGTTCGAAGGATTCACCTTCTTCTTTGTATCTAATTCCTTCTTTACCCTTTTGTCTATAAAGATTCTACTCATTTAGTTGAACCATGTCTACTTGATATTTCATCATTCTTTCATTGATTTGCTTTTCAGTGTTTAGGTCATTTTTCAATTTTCCACTAATTTTCTTTTTAGATCTTAGCTCATTTCTTATTCTTTCATTGATTTTTCTTTCTAAGTTTAGATCATTTCTTAATCTTTCATTGATCTATTTTTGGCTTATGATTTCCTCACTTGCATTGGAGATTTGGTCCATAAGATCTGCATGCAAAAGGGATTGGTTCTAGATTTCATTGTTTCTTCCATCCATTTCTTCTCTCATCTTGTTCCTCTATTCCAAGATTTCACATAACCTTACTGACTGAATTTCTTGTTCTCTTTTGAGCTTTCTTACTTCTTCTTATAGGGAACCATTCTTCTCTAGGAGTTCTTTGATTACATCATTTTCTTTATCTAAACTGCTTGAAGGGAAAAAGTCTTCAATTGTTTCTTCAATGTACTAATGATCTTTCATTTGATTTGCAAGTTCCTTCCTTCTTTTCAAGGGTTGGGAAAGTTGCTCCTTAGCTTTCTTGAGTTGTGCAATGGCCATTTCTAGATCCAACTTTTCATTTTCAATTGTCAATCAAGTCTAAATATCTCCATATCCTTGATCTTTACTCAAGCTATTAAACATTCTCCTAAGAACCACAAAGCTCTGATACCAATAGTTGAAAATATTCAAGAATATGCTAGGTTATTGAGAGGGGAGGGGTGAATCGGTAACCTCTAAAACTTTATCAATTTTAGCACTTTATAGCAATCTTCCAATTATCATTTATTGATCTAATTGCATTCATGAGAAACTAAAAACATAAAACATTCATAAAACTTGAACACAATGATTTGGTGACTTAGAAACCTTCCAAATACAAAGTAAAACTAGGGTGGGGATGATACCCACAAAACTTCAATACTGCAACATAAAGCTGGCTTGTTAAGGCTTACAATGATCACTTCTGATGATTTTCCCTATAAGGAGCAATTAGGACTACTAGGTCCACCTTGTTAGAGGTTTTACAAACACATAATGAAGTATGCACTCGCATTCTTACATTCTATTACATCTCATTATCTTACATACATATGTGATACAATACATTATATATATATACCAATCCAAATTATAAAATTTATAAAGTTGGCCATTATACAAGTTAACACCAATATTACAAAGTTGGCCCATATGAAGACACTCAAGTTCTAAGAATGACTTGGTGAAGTTCTGATACCCAACATCCACTGTCATTACTTGGCATCATCATGCACTCAATAGAAGTAGAAGCTAAATCCATACTAATCACCTCCAAGTAGTCTCAAACTTGGTAGATACTGTGTCACCTGGCATAAACTAAATTACTAGTTTTCCATGTCTTCACTCAGTAAACACTAACTTTGCATCACATGAACTACTAGCTCAATAGAAACTACAAAGCTCGATAACCACTAGAGTGCTCAGGTTAAACTACTAGACTTTGCACCGCCTGAGTTTGCTCAGTTTAAACTGATGCACTTCACACTAACTAAATTCCCTTAGTAACCACTAGATTGCTCGATGGCCACTAGAATTAGTCTAAAAGACTCATTAGCAACTGTAGAGCTTGGTGGCTACTGAATTACATGGAAAATATTTTAGATTGTTCAATGAGCTCAGTATAAAAAATCTAAATAAGTGTGTGTCACTAATAACAAACTTGATTGATATGTCAACAGGGAGACCTTGGCAATTTGATAGAGAAGCAGTACACCATGGAAAAAAAAAAAATATTCTTTTAAGACAGATGGGGTCACCTATAGGATACAATCCATAATAGAGAAAGACAAAGTGGAGAGGGTTGCTACTAAGATCTTGTTAATGAGTGGCAAAGGGTTTCTCAAAGACTTGAAGGAAAATGAAGGAGTGGGTTATGCCATGATGGTGAAACCCAAAGAAGAGGAGACATCTTCACCAACATCCATCCCTACTGAGGTACAAAATTTGTTAGATCAGTTTAAGGACATAATTTTTGATTGGGGACCTCCTACTTCACCACCTAAGTGTTGAGATAATGGGTGTTGCACACATTGCATAATATTGTTATTTTATTATTTTATTTTATTATGTAATGTTGTGCCTAGATGGACATGCAACATGTAAAGATTTCCATGGAATATTTTTGATAACATTGTGAAAATATTTCATGTAATTATTTAATATTGGGGAAAAGAATTAAATGCCCAATATTAAATGTGGGGTCAGTGGGTTAGGTAGCACATGGGTTATGTAATACCACTTGGTGGTTTTGTGGGACTTGCTACTATATAAGAAGTCACAAGGGTAGTTGTTGTAGAGTGACAAGGAGAAGACAAAAGGCAAGAGTCAAGCGGGACAAGGCTTGACAGGTTAGCCAAGGGAGCATTTGTGAAGGTTAGAAGCATGGCATGGGATGTGTGGGTTCATGCTTATTCACATAGTTTGCTCGGTTGTGGCTATGGCAATGAAGGCTTCCATGGTTGTATGGCAATGGTATTTTTGCTGAATAATACATGATGATGGATGCTTTTAGAGGCTGAATTTTTCCCTCAATGAGGATTTCCCAGGGTATATCTTGTGTCACAATTTTTTGGGTATGTTGTCTATTCTCTTGCATGTGGATTTTAATTTTGTGTTTATTTCACATTTATTATGGGTTATGTGAAAACGGTTATATTGTTTATTGCCAAGTTTCCTTACAAGTGGTATCAGAGCTATGGTTTTAATATTGTAACCCTAGATTGAATCCATGGGAATGCATGAGAGGATAAAAGAAAAAGGCAAGATATATGAATGATTTATTGCAGATCTAAGGGTTTTGGATTTGCTGTTATGATGGGATGTTAAAAAATTTGGGCATGTAAAATTGTTGGAGAAAAGGATTTTTTTGGATGTTTCATTTAAATGAGGGTTTTGGGGGTAGCTTGCAAAAATGACCTCCTAGGTAAAAAATGACCTCACCATTGGATCCAGGTCGACATTTCCATAAAATTTGATATATAATATGCCCTAGTTTGGCCATGTTCAGAGGAAATGAAAGATTTTTTTAGTTTCAGCCCATGATGGCCGTCAAATTTAATCGCGTCAGAATTGTTGTCACTGAAAAAAAATGAAAAATCGTACTAAAAATGGTAAAAAGACGGTCTTAGTAAAATGGCCATAACTTTCTCTCAAAATATCAAATTTTAGAGTTCTTACAGGCGTTGGAAAGCTAATTCAGAGCACTACAAGATAGTGTAGGTTTGGTTCTATGATTTTGAGATTTCATCAAGTTTGAAGAGCCCTAAAGTCAGATGTTATTTATTTTGAGCACGAATTGGGGCATAACTTGGGCATACGGAGTCAGATTTTGGACTTCAAGTAGTCAACAGAAAGCTCTTGGAGAGCTCTACACATTGGTTCAGATTTGGTGTAGGTTTGGCATGATTTATTTGTTGATATATTAATCTGAATAGTTTATAAGTATATTTTGACTATGGTAACATTTTAAGTTTATGGCATTGGAGATTTAAGTTTTGATGTCATTGTATACTCAGTTCATATTTCAGATTGGTCTCATGATGATATGGTTATCAGTGTTTGGTTTGGATATGCATGATGACTTGTTGGGTCTACAAGTTGTACAGTGTTGTAAGAGATCTATACTTACAGGTTGCATTTATAGCTTGGTTATGGGTTGTCTTTTCCCATTGATCTTTCATTATTGATGCATATTCAGATTGGTGGCTTGGATTTGGGTTGTCTATGCCCTAAGTCACATGATTTTATGATTTTATCTTCATGTAGAAAGGATGAGATGTTGTTACCAGGTACAGTCATGGTGGAGGATTGTGGTTGACTATTTTATGCTGACAGGTTGGACATATTGAGAGCCAGATGCTCGATTCATGAATGTGATCATGGTGTCATGGATTTTGGCATGACATGATTGGATATACAAGTACATCTTTGATGTTCATTAGCTTGGATTTTTGATTCAGTTATGGTGGTATATCTTCTAGGTTGAGGATCATGGTTATTTGGTTTCTTTTGAGGAGCTCATGATGTGCACTTTGAGTTCTTTGATAGTTTGATGCCTTGGTTGATTCTCATGGTTAGAGGATGGGTTTTCATCATGATGTCATGGATAGCTTGGATACACAATTTAGTGGGAGCTTGTGACAGTGATGAGGTGACAGTGGAGGATTAGTTCTTGGTTTGGTTTATATCTTCTTGGTTTGGAGACGATGTATTTTATGATGCCATAGGTGACTTGGTACCACATTTGAGTGGGAGTTGTTGGCATTGATATATTTATTGAGTATTTGCAGATGTTGGAGGTTTTTCTTAGATCCTATTGTTGTAGAAGCATCTTTGACATTTGCATAGTGCACTTGTTATCTTCATGGTGTGTAAAGATTGTTAGATCTTGAGGACTCATGGAGTTCTTGGTTATCTTCATGGTGTATGGATATGGTTCTTCCTGGTATGTGGAGATGGTTTTCTTCATGGTGTATGGAGATGGTTGCATCTTGAGGACTAACAGGGTTCTTGGCAAAGGTGTAGTTTATGCTTTTATTTTGCATGTTATCTTTAGTATGAGGATGGTTTCATTATTATTTCATGGTATACTCTTGATACACGTTTAGAGTTGTAACATGTTATGGTGTGTTCATGTGGAGCATGTTATCTCTTTAGTTGAGATGGTAAGATCATGTTGTCATGTTTATGTTTCTGAGGCCATGGTTGGAACTTTGACATTGATCTTGATTTAGTTTCTTGGTATTGAGTACACTGATCGTAAGCTGGATACTCCATGATATTTATATGTTGCATTTGGAGTTGGCATGGATTGATTGGTTACAGGTGCTCATGGATACTTAGAGATGGTGGTGATGTTGTTTTCTCTTGGATTAGAGAAGTATTTGTTGGGATGATTGATGGTTTCACTAGGAAGTCTGAGGGGCAGTCACCTGATATGGACTTAAGAGGAGATTGTTCTTAGATAAGTCTTGGTTGGAGACTTGGGTATCTTGATGAGCGTTCTCATTCCCCACTCTTGGTCTACTCGGCAGTTTGCTACTTGAGAGGTATAGCCCATTGTTTTTTCTCAGGTGCATTATATTTATGCTTGCCTTTCATGGATATGGATCTTGAGCTATGATTTATTGAGTTTGATCTTCTTATGAGAGGCTTACATCCATGATTAGTTATATGGTATGGTTTGGGTGTTGTTGAGGCTTCTTGTTGGGGTTTTATGGAGGAGATCATACATGCACAGTTTACATCTAGAGGTGTGTGTAGAAGGACATGATACAGGTTATGATTTGCATGGTTTCTCTGGTCTTGGTTATCTTCCTGGATGTTCAGTTTTGCTTACATTAGATTTGAGATTGGTTAGAGATTGTGATCACTAGTTTGTGCTCATGTATGTCATGTGAGAGATGACATGGTTATTACTTTATCTCTTTCCTCTGTTGGTTGTGGTGAACTTGGGAGAGCATTGGAGACTTGTTATGAGAGTTTTTTCTTGCAAGATATTGGTTTATGTATTGTGGATGTCCTTGATACTACATGGATTCACTTCTTTGAGATGTTGTTGAGTGGATTGGTTATAGATTTGACATTATCTTTTGCAGTGGGAGCTTCTTGGTATATATGTGGTAGGTATTGCTCTTGACGCTTGTGATTGCAGGTTATAGATTGGATATGTTGGTGATATGAGATTCACTTGTTATACCTTTGAAGTATGGATAGTTGGATGGGTTTGGCACTTGCTATGGGTGCTATTTCAGCTATGGATATTTTGACAACTACGGATACATGTGATTACCTTTGGATCAGGTTTTTTGTGCTTGGAATTTCAATTGGTATAGGATTTTATGATCTTCTAATGTGACAGGTTGGGTGGTTTTCTCTTTGGATGGCTTATATGTATGTCCAGTGGGAGTGGCATAATAGGAGGTGAGATCATTTATGTTTGAGATTCTGGATACTTTGGTTTTGTTGTGGGTACCAGGATGGAGCACTTGGTGTATTTTGATCCATGATGGTGGATGTGCTAGGAGGGATTGTTCCCTTGTTCATTTATGTGGCTACGGATTGACCCTATGCAATGTATACAACAAGTGGGAGATTGTTGAGATATTGGGTGTTGCACACATTGCATAATATTGTTATTTTATTATTTTATTTTATTATGTAATGTTGTGCCTAGATGGATGTGCAACATGTAAAGATTCCCATAGAATATTCTTGATGAGTTGTATTGTAACATTGTGAAAATATTTCATGTAATTATTTAATATTGGGGAAAAGAATTAAATGCCCAATATTAAATGTGGGGTCAGTGGGTTAGGTAGCACATGGTATTAGCACATGGTTTATGTAATACCACTTGGTGGTTTTGTGGGACTTGCTACTATATAAGTAGCCACAAGGGTAGTTTTTGTAGAGTGACAAGGAGACGAAAAAAGGCAAGAGTCAAGCGGGACAAGGTTTGATAGGTTAGCCAAGAGAGCATTTGTGAAGGTTAGAAGCATGGCATGGGATGTGTGGATTCATGCTTGTTCACATAGTTTTCTCGGTTGTGGCTATGGCCATGAAGGCTTCCATGGTTGTATGGAAATGGTATTTTTGCTGAATAATACATGACGATGGATGCTTTTGGAGGCTGGGTTTTTCCCTCAATGAGGGTTTCCCAAGGTATATCTTGTGTCACAATTTTGTGAGTATGTTGTCTATTCTCTTGCATGTGGATTTTAATTTCGTGTTTATTTCACATTTATTATGAGTTATGTGAAAACAGTTATATTTTTTGTTGCCAAGTTTCCTTACACTAAGAGGGTGATAAGTCATTTGATTGACTTCATACTAGATGCATTATTTCCCAATAAAGCTACTTACAAGATGACATCGGAGTAGAACAAGGAGATAGCAAGACAAGTGCATGAATTATTGGATTAAGGACTTATCGAGAAGAGCATCAACCCATATGTTGTACTAGTAGTCCTAGCACCCAAAAAGGGAGGTAAGTGGAGAATGTGCACTAATTCTAGAGAAATCAATAGAATCACGATTAGATATAGATTCCATATTCCTAGAATAGAGAACTAATGGATTCTTTGGGTGGGGCTAGGTACTTTTCTAAAATTGATCTCAAAAGTGGCTATTATCAAATTAGGATGAAAGAGATGGATGAGTGGAAGTCTACATTTAATACTACCAAGGGTCTCTATGAGTGGTTGGTTATGTCATTTGGCCTTACCAATGCACCTAGTAACTCTATGAGGGTCATGAATGAGGTATTAAAGGACTACATTGGGTTGTTTATTGTAGTATACCTAGATAACATCCTTGTCTTTAGCAAAACAAAAGAGGAACATATGAGGCACCTTGAATTGGTGTTGAAGAAATTGCAAGAAGAGAAGTTGATAGTCAATTTGGAGAAGAGTAAATTTATGAAGGATGAGCTTGTATAATTGGGGTTTGTAGTGTCCCAAGGCAACTTAAAGATGGACAAAAGCAAGGTGGAGGTAATCTTGAGTTGGCCTACACCTAGGTCTGCTACTGAGGTCAGGATTTTTCATGGCCTAACTCAATTTTATAGGAAGTTTTTAAGAAGGTTTAGTGAAATAAGTGAACCAAAAAATGACACTATCAAAGGAGGCTTGAAGACCAAGTTCATATAGACCAAAGTAGTAGATGAAAGCTTTAAGAAGCTGAAAAAGGAAGTGGTAACACAATCTATATTAGTTTTTCCTAGTTTTGAGAAACCTTTTATGGTGTAGTGTGATGCTAGTAACACAAAAATAGCGGTAGTCTTGTGATGCAAGGAACTCCCCTTAATACCATAAACTCATAATAGAAACAAAGAAACAACAGTGAATGCGAGAACAAAATATGAACTTTTTATTATTGCCACAAATGTGGAATTATAGAATTCCCAATTACAATATGCTAACCCAAATGGGCACCTTCATTACAATAATCTATAAGATAGTGTTGTGAACTATCAACTAGAGTTGTCCTAGACAATATTCAGGCTTTTCTTAAATAGGCAGTTTTATGCTACACAGGAAGGTTCTAGATGCTTAAACTTAATCCCTAGGGCCAACAGACCCTAACAATACACATAAAGTCATCCAAATACATCTTTGACAAATTATTTTAGAAATTTTGGTAGCTCAACTTCCAAAGGCCATAACTCATGAGTCGTTACTCTAATTGGCTATTATAACAACTTTTTGAAAATGCTAGCTCCTGATCTATAGGCTCAGAACCATGCTAGTGCCCTTCTATCGAGTTTTTAGACCTCATTCGGGCACTCTAAGGCCTCCAATAGTGAGCTGAATTTTTTTTTGCAAATTTGTCTACCAAAAATCCACAATAACTTCTCTGATACTAATACTTGAGCAATGAAATTTTTATGGTAGGCTTACAACTCTAAAATGAAGCTTTCTGTAGAAAATGAGAACATCCTAAGCTCATATGAAAAACTTACTAAAAAAATAGTAAGTTCCCATAAATAGTAACCACCCTATCTACTAGTCCTTATTAAAATAGAAAAGGCTGAAAATTTAAAAAAAATTGTGATGCAAGATTATCCTTACACCCAGGATGCTCCTACATCATCTTGAGCCCAAAGGGCATACTAGTAGCATTTTTTAGTGAGAGGTTGAATGAAGCCAAGACAAGATATTCTTCATATGATCTAGAAATTTATACACTATTCCAATCCCTTAAAAAGTGGAGACACTACCTATTGCCAAAGGAGTTCTTGGTCTTCATAGATAACCAAGCACTAAGTATTATTAACTCACAATAAATTGAAAGTCTAAGACACATAAAGAAAATGGATTTCCTACAATCTTATACACTCACAATCAAACATAAGAAAGGGACAAACAATAAGGAAGTTGATGCCTTAAGCGGGACATTGTTGATAGTCCAAGAGGTCAAGTTGTAGAGCATAGGTTTGGAGGGACTCAAGGACATACATGAGGAGGACACCAATTTCTCAAAAGCCTACAAGGTATGTAAAGACTTTTCTAAACATTTTCATAGTACATTCTCTAAATATACATTTCAAACTAGATTACTATTTAAGGAGCCACAGTTGTGAATCCCAAGGGAATCTATGAGAGAGAATCTCATCCAAGAAAAACATAATGAAAGCATGAGTGGACATTTTGGTTTGAATAAAACCTTAGACCTTGTAGAGAGGTTCTAAAACTAGCCCAAAATGTAGAGATACATCAAAAAATATGTGTAGCAATGCAAGATATGTTAAAAATCCAAGGGGACTTCATCAAATTTAGGACTCTACCAACCTCTACCCATTCCCAATAGGTCTTGGGAGTGTATTAGAATGGATTTTATAGTAGGGTTGCTAAGAACCAAGACAAGACTAGACAATACATTTGTAGTAGTGGTAGAGTCAACAAGATGAGTTATTTCATCCCATGCAAAGCAACACATGATGCAAGTAACATTTCTAATCTATTTTCCAAGGAGGTGGTGAGAATCCATGGCTTACCAAGAATCATAGTGGTAAATGGGGATGTGAATTTTATGGGGTACTTTTGGAAGACCCTATGGAAGAGACTTGGAACAAACCTAGCACATAGTTCTTCCTACCATCCCCAAAAAAATGGCAAATAGAGGTTATAAACAAGGTCTTAGGAAACCTTTTGAGCTACCTAACTAAAGAGTATGGGAAAAGTTGGGAGTAGGTGATACCTCAAGTAGAATTTTCTTACAATGAAAGCAAAAATAGAACTATGGGGTTAAGTGATTTCCAAGTTGTGTATGGTACACACCCTAGGGGTATCAAGGAGTTTAGAGACTTACCTTCACATGACAATATTAGTGGGCATGTTGATGATTTTGTCTAATCTTTGAAAGAGGTACATAATTAGGTTAAACAAACCTTGATGAAAGCAAATTTGAAGTTGAAAGAAAAGATATATGAATGGAGAAGGGAGTTACAATTCCAAGTGGGAGACCTGGTAATGGTTTACTTGAACAAGGCCAAACTACCCAAGGGAATGCCAAACAAGTTGCATATGAGAAGGATTGGGCCATACAAGATACTTGAGAAGTATGGACCCAATGCCTATAAAATAGACCTATCAAAGGACATGGCTATCTCACCCATATTCAATGTGAAAAAATGTATACCATACAAGGGGCACAAGGTGGATAAAGTAAAATATCCAAAGGAACTAGACAAGGATGTTATAGACTTGTAAGTACCAAAAAGAGAACCACCACAGGTGGAAAAGATCTTGGACTCTAACGTGAAGAAAAGTACAAGAAACAAGGTGTATAAAGAGACCCTAGTGAAATGGAATGATAGACTTGAAGCTAAAGCTACTTGGGTTGTAGATAGTGATTTCGAAAATTAGGGCATCAACAAGGAGCTCATCAATCCAAAGGTACCTTGAACTCTTCTTGATGGGGGGAGAATGGTGCAGGAGTGCCTAAGGGTAAGGTATAACCCTAAAGGAATTTTGGTTTATACATGGTCTAACCAACCATGGAAGTTATAAAGACTACTTTTAGAGTCTCAAGGTGAGTGTAGATAAGTTAGTTTGGTTGATTTGAGTTTAGGAGTTAAAAGTTGTCAAGTAGGTCCTAAGAGTCAAAAAGTTGCTCAAAGTGTCTAAACTAGGAAAATGGTGTGAAAAGACCAAAATAATGGTTAAAGTAGGTGTTGTAGACACCTAAAAATCCTTTAGAAAATAAAACATTTTTATTTTTTGAAAAAAGTCCCTGATGACATCATCATTTATTAATTAATTAATTATTTTATTTATTTATTTATTTTTATGCCATTAAATCCCTTTATCTTAATTAAAAATATTTAATTAAGGAATCCCTCCCAAAAATGTTTAAATCTTATTTAAACATTATTTCCTTATTTATTAATTATTTAATTAATAAATTGACCAAAAAACCCAAAATAAATAAAAAAATTATTTTTTGCCCAAATCTTGGCCAATTTCCTTAAGACCACTAACCTCTTCCAAAATCTTCTAATCCTACTTTAATTTTGATTAAAGGCTAATCCCATCATTTCCTACCCCTAATCTCAACTCAAAATATTTAATTAAGATTAAATATTAATCCTCATTAAAAAAGTTTTAATAAATATCTCCTCAACCCAAACCCTTGAAATAAATAAAACTTTATTTATTTCCTAAAAATATAATTTATCCTCATCCTAAGAAGTTCTAGACTCTTCTAGAAAGTCTTCATCCTCATCCTAGGAAGTTCTAGACTATTCTAGAAAGTCTTTATCCTCATCCAAAGTCTAGACTCTTCTAGAAGATGTCTTTAAACCTAATCCTAATCCCCTGCTAACCTTTTCACATTCCCTAAACATGGGTTAAAACTTACTAACCCAAGCCAAAGTTAACAAATATCTCCTCCTCACCCACCCTCATTAAATGCCATCCACTTGCCTATCCCTAAGCTAATCCTAAACCATCCTAATCCATCCTCTAATCATTTGCACAAGCCTAAGCAAGCTTAAAACCTTCCTAATCAAGCCCAAGTCGAAATTCCTCTCATCTCCCTCAAAATATCCCAACCATAAAACTTTATAAAGCCCACTAGGCCATAAATGACTCTTCCAAAGCTCTTTCATTGCTCTTACAAGCCATTATGAGGGTCTTTATGAAGATTTTATCCCTTGAGCCTCCTTTGTTGACTCATCCTTCCCCTTTCCTCCATCCTCTCACCCTATGACATGTGTCACTCCCTGATTGGCTATAAGGAAGCACAATCCATGTGCTCTCCTCTCATGCAATCTGAGCCCTCCATGAGCTTTTCCTCATCCTTGCATCTTAACCCTCAAACCCTCAAGCCTCTTGCCTATGAATTGGATCCTTCCCCTTTGCAAAATAACACAATCCATGAAGTAAAGTCATAATGCCATTTTAAGAAGCCATTTTACATAAAAACCATACACTCACACCCAAATTCCAACTCCATTTGAAGCCCTTTTTGAAGCATAAAGCTTGAGCATACATCCTATGTATTTAGACAAATCTACTCAACAAGAGAGCTTCTCATTGAAGAGAGCCCATTAATGGCTCATATTCTCAATTGAGAGCTCATCTTAGTCTATCTTGAAGTTTATGAATTTTGTTTAGTTTGTAGAAGCTTTATTTAAATTTGGTTTCTATTAGCATACTAACATTTCTCATATACAGGTGTAAAGAGGTCATTTTATGGTATGAATCCATGTGGAAAGGTTTGGGACCAAACTGGTCAATTTTTGAGTCTTAGTTTGGAAAAATTGCAAAAGTTGTCAAAACGTTGCTCATTGACAACTTTTCAATTTTGCAAAGTTGCTTAGCAACTTTTCAAACAATTCTAGGAAATGAATTACTTGGAGTAGTTATGGATTAGTTCAATGGCCAAGAAGGAGGGGGGAGACTATTTAAACATCCCTCAATGTATCTCCAGGGGTTGGATACTTGGATGTACGGATAACACCTATTAGTGCAACATTGTATGAGCATTTGGAATAGTTTTTGTGAGCTAATGAATTAGAAGAGTGATTGTGTTACAGTTTACTATGATTTGGATTCTTTGGATCATGTTTTGAAATTGTACAAAGTTATTTCAATTCAAGAGATTCATTTATAGGGTTTAGAAAATCATTTATTTTGTATGATACTATTGTCCAGATTTAAGTTGTTAGCATAGAAATGGCTACCCAAGGATCCTAATTTTGGAGAAGCTTGGAAGGCCTGTATAGAAACGTTTACACCCGATAGTTCAAAGTGGTTCAATTACATAATACAAGATGGAATAATGCTAAAAAGAAATTTAGTTGTGCATTCCTAGAAGTTCTATGAGAAAGAATCTCATCAAGTAGAAGCATAGTGGAGGATTGGGTGGAAATTTTGGGAGAGATAAGACCATTATTTTGGTTGTTGAGAACTATTATTGGTCATAGTTGTAGCAAGATATCAATAAGATTGTACAAAGTTGTAGAGTATGTTGTTCTATTTTTGTGGTGATTGATAGGTTTTCAAAGATGGCACATTTCATTCCTTGCAAGTAGACTAGTGATGTTCTTCATGTGGTAGAGTTGTTTTTCAAAGAAGTGGTGAGACTACATGGTCTGCCAAAGAGTATAGTTTTAGATCAAGATACAAAAAAATTTCAGTATTTATGGCATACATTGTTAAATAAAATGAAGAAAGATTTGAAGCTTAATTCATCACATCATCCATAGACTGATGGACAAATTGAAAATGTGAATCACAATTTGGGAAACTAGTTCAAATATTTTGATGGAGATAAACCAAAAGGATGGGATCTAATTTTACCATAAATATAATTTTCATATAATAATTCTATCAACAAGAGTACTCGTAAATCACCATTCCAAATTGTATATGAGAGAAGTCCTAGAAATGCTTCTAAACTGAGACAGTTGGATAAAGAAGAAATAAATAGTGATGAAGAAGAAGATTTTGTTGAACATTTAAAGAACATCCACGAGGATGTGAGGAAGTGCAATATAAATATGAATACACAATACAAAGCTAAGGAAAATTTGAAAAGGAGGTATAAGGAATTTCAAATCGGAGCTAATGTCATGGTTCATTTGAGAAAGAAACATTTTCTAGTGGGTAAATATGATAAGCTGAAAATGAAGTTTGGACTATGCAAGATAGTGAAAATGTATGATTCTAGAAATGCCTATGAAGTGGAGTTTCCTTTTGAACTGAATATTTAAATAGTATTTAACATTTTAGATTTGATAGATTATTATGAAGGAGGTGATGGACAAGAAGTTGTAGAAGCGTAGTTGAGTATTCCAGCAACTGGTTTAGCTACAAATGAGATTGAGGAGAAACTAGATAGCACTTTTTGAAAAAGTAAAAGGAACATAACCTATGAAGAGTACCAAGTCAAATGGAAAGGGGGCTAGCAAAATATTCATCATGGCTAGCAAGGGAGGAGGTTAACCATCTTGGTTTTCCACTAAACACCTAAGAACTGACAAGGTCACTTCTCAAATTACCCTGATTATTTGATACATGAGCATCCTAGGTGTTAGAGAAATCTTGGATCAACCAAAAATATTTCATTTGAGTAATTTGAATAAGGGTAATATTAATGTAGATTTTTTTTCTTTGGGGGCTTGTTACTTGGTAAGTCAGTCAGACAAGCTAAGAATGTTCTAATTTAGGAGGTGGAGGTTCACCCCAATCATATCAACTTGCCAATTGATGGTCAATGCAATATTATAAGCATCAGTGAAGTTATTGTGTATATTTGGTATAAAATTTAGGTACAAAAACTTTGGGCTCAGTTTTGAAGGCCTAAATGTGCCCAAATGAGGCCTAAAAACTCAACGAATGAGCACTTGCATAGATTTGATCCTATAGATCAGAAGCTAGGGATTTTTTTGATCAATATTCCTTTTCTATTAATAAACAAATATACTTGTTACATATTCACAAAAAAAGGGTCAGGGGATACAAGTGCACCTTGCAAGGGTTCACATGGCAAAAGCTGGAAATAATAACTATTCACCAAAAAAAAATCATAAAATCCCTTAGGCTGCAAGAGCAGTTCCAGCTAAAGGGGGATCATCATGATCATTATAACCCCAGGAATTGCTAGGATTGGTAGGTGGACCAGGAATAGTCCAGCCATTAGTAGCATCTTCATTAGCATTTTTCTTTTTGTCTTTCTCCTCCACCCTGGCAAAGAAAAAACCATATCCAAGTAGGGGAAGGATGACTTGGAGCCACCAGAGCTAGGAGGAGAAACAATAGGGGAAGCCATAGGATCCAGGGACTAGCCAAAATTATGGTAAGGTAGAGAAATCAAGCAATGCTGCCAACCAACATTGCTACCACTAGGAGAGCAGTGACGGGGAGCTTGCAAGCATGGCATATGTGAATGACAAGAAGAAGAGGTGTGACTTGGATAATAGCCCTAGTATGGAGTGTGGTTAGTCAAAGAGTAAGGAGGAACACTAGAAAATGTGCAAGGTATGTTACCCCAATGACTGAGAAGTTCCTAGAGGTGGCCCACTTCTAGCACCACCTTGTTAGCCTAGATTTGGATCTACAACATCACATTATTATAGATGCATGCTTTAGTGTACATAGAAAAATTGGTATCAAGAAAGTTGTGATTGAAAATAACAACACTTTTATCTTTCCCCAAGGTAAAAAAAATCTCCATCCTAAAAGTATGCTAGATTTGGGAAAATTGACAAGGAATCCTCATGAAATTACCCAAAATAATGATGTGTCAAGAAAAGGTTTCTGGCCTAAAAGGTTTAAAAAGTCATGAATACAGTGCCACTAATTTTGAGCATGCCTAAAAGACCATAAAATATATAGAAATGACACTGAGGATAGGGAACAACAAGATGTTTGAGTAACGGCCCAAGGGGAAGCCCTTGAAAAAATTGGCATGAGGCAAAGTTAGAAATCTTAGGCTCAATGATAGCATCCCAAATAGTATCAAATAAAACCCTCTAATGATGAGGAGAAGACTAAATATGCCATCACTAGTTAAGAGTATCAACCATAGAGAGATGGGGAGAAATCCATACATACCCTAAGATGGGTTTATAAATGGTGAAGGGTGTGGTAGGATACCACTTCCGATCTTTCCACCAAGGTCACACAAATAGGATTCACAACTTGTGCAGCAAGTGATTGGGAATGGTAGAGAGCAAAAAATCAAAAGTTTGTTGATTTGGATGAGAAAGAAGGAATTGGACCTCCATATACCCCCAAGATTTGAGACTTATAGAGACCCTAGAAAAAAGGTCCTTATGAGTCTTGATATCACATTTGAAAAAATAAAGAGCATTGGTGCCTTAAGTCTTAGCCAGAGGAATAACCAGAATGGCAAAAAAATAGAGATCACCGAAGGTTTTACTGATTCAAAGAAAATCCATCACAAAACCTATCATGGCCTTTGGAAATTAGGAAATAGCCTTTGTAAATTTTGTAAATATGGAAGTTTGAGTTTGTGCAAGGTAGTTGGCCATGGATACAAGCAATCCCTAGGTAAGCTAGCAAAGCTTGGAAAGGTGCAATGTATACTTGTACAAAAATGTAGAAGTGAACAAGGGATTGGTGTGAGTCAATATCTAGAATGTAAGGAAAGACTAGGGTACTAAGGGTGTCATATTCAAAGGAGGAGGCAAGAAGAGAAGAGAAACACCTTGAAAGAAGATAGATATTGCTTTTACCTTAGAAACCCTCAAAATAGGGGTTTTCAGAAATAGTATTGTATGAACTGTATTATGAACTAAGACCACTAAAATCCTTTAGCTTAGGTCCATAGGAGACAAATTCCTTTAGACACTAGTAGGCCTAATTAACAATTTTTAGCAAGAAATGCTAAACCCTTGTTTTTAGGAGGGCTAATAGGGGCTCTTAGGTTTACAAGGCCAATTTGAGCAATTTGGGGTTATGGGTGTGATGGACCTAAAAGAATGATGTAGAATGGTGGGAAGGAACGAGAAACTCATTAGGAGAGCCTAAGCTTGGTAAGAACCTAGAACTAATAGTGTGATGGGATATGCCCTTGGAGTCTTAAATGTGCCTAGTGTAAAGGGTGCGAAGGATAAAAGGTAAACTTGAATTGTTGGGGAGTTTTCTTGAAGGAAGGGGATCTAGAGTGTGATTCCCTAGTGTAGGGTTGAATAAATAACCCTAGGAGGCCAAGGAAAGATTCAGTGGAGCTAGCGAGCTCTTGTGGAAGGAAACTCCTAACATAATGCAAGGTAGGAGAATCCCCAAAGGGGATGTAATAGCCCCCAGCTATACAACCATGCAGTGAAAACACAATAGTAAGAAGCAATAATGCAAGATCTAATACCAAATTATAATTCTTGATTCATAGATATATAAATAATTACATGCAATATGTTTGGATGTAAGGCCTTCTGAGTCAGGGCTAAATACATACAATAATTACAAAATTAGTTCTACAAGATCCAACAAGATCCAACTTACACAACCAATCTCAGCTAGCCTAGATCTATAACATAATAGCAATCTGGTAGAAAACTCCAAGATCTCAACTTGTGCTCACAAGCAACCAAGCAACCTCCTCATTTCTAAACTACAATCACTAGCTCTTCTCCAAACTTGCAACTCTACCACAATCCTACTATAAACTGCCTCACATTTTGTGCTATGTCAAAAAACTTGGGAAAATTCACCCTTCAGATGCTCCCAAATTTTCTACTCCAAATTGCTTCCCCAAAACTTACAAAACTCTCAGCCAAAACACCATATTTATACTTACCAAAATGGCTCAAAAAACATTCTAGATCTTACAAAATAGGAAGGCCAACCCCTCAACAATTTGGACACATCCTAAGGCAAGATCTCATCATAAAGAGTGTGATCAAAATAAATCCTACAAGTTGGCTCACACCAAAAATGTAGAAATCACATCCAAAATGTTGACTCTCAATATAAACTAGAAAACTCGACACATGAAGAGTCACTCAGCACATGAAGAGTCACTCAGCACACACTACAAAACTTGACACACACTATAATGGTGAGATGGGATAACATATGAACTTGACTGTTAACATGATGTGGGATAACCTAAACTTGACTTACACTACCAAATTACTAGCACTCGACAATTGATGTAACTCAGTACCAACCAACAAAAATAGGGGGATAATGTGACGGCCAGGATGCTCCTATATTAGACTCCTTAGGTAAATTAAAAAGTGTGTCCCACACTTTGATGCCCAAAGAAAGATCAACAACCATCTTCATCTTCACAAAAGGCTTCCACTCCAACAGAGACAAGAAAACCAATATGCACATCATCCACATCTGCATCATTCTATCAAACACCAAAATCTCAACCATCCAATCAACATGCTCACTCCCAGGAATAAAATAAACATAATTTTCCATCAGTAAATCCTCATTCACATCTAAAACTAGTGAATCCACACTAGCAGCAACAAAGCCCACATCAATAGCGACATGTAGATCTCCATCAACACATGCCAAACTCATAACACTAGCAATCTCATTGCTCACAACAAGATGCTCTACAATAGACAACCCACCACCAACAACAACTAGATCATCCATGACCAAGTGCTCTATAATTTCCATGTCATACGCAATCGACTGACCATGAAAACCAATGTCCACCCTAGCATCAACAAGGTTAGGAATATCCTTAGCAACAACCTTCAGCTACTCTACAAGTTCTTTATTAGACTCCACAAACTAATCAACAAAACCAACCTCTTCGACCTTGACCTTGCCATGCCATCTTCTCTCATGAACAAGTCTCTTAACCAACCAAACAACTCTCTTCTGGATCAGTAGACTCCAACTCCACAAACATCTACGAAATGCCTTCCTCATCCTATCCTTATCTCGATTAGCTAAACTAGTTTCAAACTGAGAAAATTCCTCCTTAGCTCAATCAATCAAACTAGCTTCAAATCAAGTAGTCATCTTAGAAAAATTCCTCTCTACCACATCACGGAGATTCACAATCATCTCAGTGTCCAATCCTCTCGAAGGCATCTTCCAAGATCTTTGTAAACCTTTTGCAACAAATCCTTCCCATGCTCCTTGTGATAAACACAAATTGTTTGCAAGTCAGATCGCAACCTATCACCTTGCATGAACAATTAGGAACCACATCACAATTCTAGGACCACAGATCTGCAATCCATAAACACTCTACAATCATGCCTCAACAAGATCAATCTTCCATCTTTGCATCCATCGATTCATCTATAAACTCTCTTTAATTGTAAGTTAGAACCATGAGTTTCCACCTCACAACCAAGATATCTAGGACTCCATAAAGAACAATCCACCACCAAATTAGGATCAACTCAGATCTACTTCTCCTACCCAAGTCCTCATGCAAACTTCCACAAATTCAATGATCTATCTACATGCTTAGGAACAATCTTCACTTTGATAACACCTAACATAGTGCAAGGCAAGAGAATCCTCAAATGAGATGTCCTAGCCCCCAACTATACAACCATGTAGTGGAAACACAATAGCAAGAAGCAATAATGCAAGATCTGATACCAAATTACAATTCTTGATTCATAGATATATAACTAACTACATGCAATATGCTCGGTTGTAAAGCCTTTTGGGTTAGAGCCAAATACATACAAAAATTACAAAATTAATTCTACAAGATCCAACAAGATCCAACTTACACAACCAATCGTAGCTATCCTAGATCTATAACATAACAAAAATTTTGTAGAAATCAGCAAGATCTCAACTTATGCTCGTAAGCCACCAAGCAACCTCCTTATTTCTAAACTGTAGTCACTAGCTCTTCTCCAAACTTTCAACTCTACCACAATCTTGTTGTAAATTTCCTCACATTTAGTGCTCTATCCACAAACTTAGGAAAATTCACCCTTTAGCTACTCCCAAATTCGCTGCTCCAAATCACCTCCCCAAAACTTACAAAACTCTAAGCCAAAAAACCCCTATTTACACTTGCCAAAATGGCTTAAAGAACATTCTAGATCTTACAAAATAGGAAGGCTAACCCCTCAATGGTCTAGAAACATCCCAAGACAAGATCTCATCATAAACGATGTGATCAAAATAAATCTCGCAAGTTGGCTCGCTCAAAAAACATAGAAATCACATACAAAATGTTGACACTCGACATAAAAAGGAAAACTTAGCACATGAAGAGTCACTCAACACACACCACAAAATTTGGCACTCACTATAGTGGTGAGATGGGATAACACACAAACCCAAGTGTTAACATGACATAGGATAACTTGAACTCAGCTTACATTACAAAATTATTGGCACTCGACAATTGATGTAACTCGATAGCAACCAACAAAAATAGGGGGATAATGTGATAGCCAAGATTCTCCTACATCAAGTCCTCATCAAAATAATTCACCACACATTCATCTCACAATTTTCATGCAAATTGAAATAACTAGCTAAACATATTCAACCATAGCATGAAACCGAATGACGTTCAACACATATATGACACAAGATATTTGGTTACCCAAAAACCCTCCAATAAGAAGTTAAAACTAGGGTGGGGATGATAGCCACAAATCTTCACTACTACAGTTGTAAAGTGTATCCAATGAAGGTTACAATATTTTATCAGAAAATATGATCTACCCTCTGAAAGGTCTACCTGACTAAATGATTATAAGATTGTTAGATCTTACCTTGTTAAAGGATTTCAACACCCTATTAGAAGTGTGCTTGATTAAAGGACTAAAACTTACAATGAAGTAAGCACCCTATTAAAATATTTATAGTGGCTTGTTAGGACTACTCTATTAAGAGATTTAATTGATTCACCTATGAGAATGTCTCATCAATCATCCTACAATTAGCTCTCAACTACTACATAACAGATCACCTCTTTACATGTATCATTGATCCTCTCTTGATCATATGTATCACTTCTTTCCTCTAACTCCTTTCCTTTGTTCTCCTTTAACTAATTCTGCAATGTATATCTCAATTTGCAACTCCTTAGCCACCATTAATTCTCTATCTACCCATGAAAACTTCTCTCTCTAGACACGCAATGTTTAGGGTTTGCCTTCCTTAAGAAGACCTAGGTGAATTAGGGTTAGGCATGAATCAAAGATTGTGATTCACCCATTTTTTTGCTTAATCCATCCCTTGCATTGATTGGTTGCATGTACTACATAGGGATCCTTCATATAGATTCCTTCATATCATCTAGAATCTTAAAACAATCATTAATTTAGCTCAAAAATGGTTTGCACAGTAGTTTGTTCCATTACAAACAACTATGTCTAAAACTATTTAACTTGGCACTTGAAGTCTTTGATGCTCAGCATCCATTGTATTTTCAATTATATAACTTGGCCTTTGAATGACTTGGCACCCATTGATCACTCAGTATTTGAATCACTTGGCATCAACTAGTTGCTCGGCACTTGAGTGACTTGACACTTACTAGTTACTTGGCACATACTATATATCTCACTCAACATATACTATCTAATAGCTTATGCTCAACATACAGTACTTGTTTAACATGAACTAAGTTCTATCTTGTAAATGACTTAAGTTTATTATCACTCATATGTCAAAACCAATCTGAGATTAACAATCTCCCCCTTTGACATGAGTGGCAAAAACACTTGGTCATGCTTAAATATCCTTATCTTATGAGCATAACTCTTATAATCTCTATTTAGTATTCAACTTACATACAAAATTTTAAAACTTCAAAATTTTGCAAAACTTGTGATGTATTAATCATACCTTAGAATTTTATAACTCCCCTTGAGTTGATTATTCTTTTCTAAATCTAAATACTCCTGCTAACTAGATCTGTTGTACTATTGTATTAGCTCTATTTCTCTATACTAACTCCCCATTTGTTTGGTCCCCCCAAAAACTTATTCATTCATTCTCTTGTGTATAATTCAAAATTCATTCTCCCTCTTTTACCTCAGTCTCCCCCTTTTTGACACTGATGTCATGGGTGGTACATGAATAATGTGTTTGTCCAAGAATAATTTATGGACCTCCATTATGAGCTTTAGTGTTGCATCCCAGTTGTCACATGCTACTTCTAAAGATTTGATTTGAATAACTATCTCTACATCAAGATTAACTAGGCCTTCATGAGTAGAAAGATGGGGATCTTTCTTCATCAATGTTTCTACAAAGGATAGTTCCTTGTATAACACCTCCATGTGAGGGCTCAACATGGAGTAGATGCTAATTAGTGTAGCCCAAATGTTGGCATCTTGAGCTTGCAAAGCTAATAATTTTCCTTGTGCTGACAATAAATCTCTGAAATGAGATTAACTTTGACGAGGAGATTGTTGTAGAATTTTACCTTTTGTCTTCAAATCTCCCTCCAGGTGGTCAATCTATCTCTACACTTATTGTGTAAACAAAGCTACATCACACAACTTGGTGTAAAGAGAGAAAATGTTCTCCAATAATTTCTTCACACCATCAATTTTGGTTGCTAACTCAACCTAACTAAGTGCAATGGCACTTGATATCTTTTTGGTTAGCTTGGTATGAAATTTCTTATTAGACCATTCTAACAATTTGACATTTATGTCTAGGTCTTCATCATTTACCTTCTCCACAATATTTTCCAAATGCTTAATGATTGGCTTTGCTTCATCAAGTGTAGGTAGGATGAATGCATCAAGAAATATGTCCTTGATGTCATGAAGTGCTTATTTTTTCTTATGCTCCCTTCTGAGTAGTTCTTGGTGTTTCTTTCTAGCTAGAGCATCTTGCAATATGCCCATTTTTTCTATGGTGATTGATGCAAGATCAAAATTTGGTAGTTCAATCACCTCATCTAAGTTGATACCACCAAAGGATGTGACCTCATCAATCTTAGATGTACTAGGACTAGGCCTTGACAATTATAATGGTGTAGCTTCTACACTCGGCCTATGAAGTGCTTTACTATGAATAGGAGTAGTAGTATTTGGTAGGGTAACCAGTGTCTAATTTTCTATCACTTCCTTTGGTTTTTTCATCAAGATTTAATCTTTAGTCCTATCTTTCTCCTTTCTATGATCTTTGTATCACCTTGTACTTGTATTGTAGGTGCAGGACTAGCTTCCTTGCCTGTTTGGACTATTGTCCTATCTTTCTCTGCTATTGAAATTGCATGTACTAAAACATTTAGCACCAATGTGCTGACATGTACTGACATTATGTCCTTCCTTTGTTATACTACCATAGGTATGGTAGATAGAACATTTGTAGATTGAGCGGGGACATTAGATAATTCTTGAGTTTTCTCCCCTATAGATGCTAATTTTTCCTTCTCAATCTTATCCACACTCACCAATATAGGATGGCTGTATAATTTTACCTTGGTGGTGGTATCAATCAATATCTTCTTCATATCCTCCTTCATTAAGGGATTCATGTTCTAAGTGCTTTTGTTAAAAACATCCATAATCTTTATTGTTTCTTCTTGCAGATCCTCTTTGTCCACATGAGGAGGACTAGCACTCGGCATATGTACCTCTAGTACATTTTGATCTTGTTATTGATCTTCCTTAGTTGTAGCATCTATATCTTCTTCTTTTATAGTACCTTCCTCATGTCCTTCCCTTATAGATTCATCGTTTGTTACCTCAACTTCCTCTTGTTCAACTTTATCTTCTCTTACTTCCATTGGTGGCTATTTGTTTGATTCATCTATTGTTACCCCATATATCACTTTCCATAACTGGGTAATCTTTTGGACAACATCTTCAATATTACTCTGTAAAATGTTAAAGGCTCTATATTTTGGAGAAAATATCCCCTTGTACTTATTTATGGCCTTTCTCATGGTAGACTTGTCCAAGTTTGGCATCACTCTTGCTAGAGTAGTCTCTTTGACATTCCTTTCAGTTGAGAGATTTTATTACCACCTTTTCTCAACTCTATTAGATAAACTTTTGGGTAAAGAGTTGGCAATCTAAATTGGAGTTTTCTTTAAAATTGTCATTATGACATACATAGATTCTTCTACTTTATTCATTTCTATCTTCCCAAATTTATCAAATTCAAAAAGTGTTAACCCAAATAAATTAGCATTGTTCATGATATTATCACACAAGTTGCCCAAATTAGAAGATGTATTGTGAATTACCACTTTTAATTGGTTGTTTTCATCTAACTCGGTCCTCTCATCATCTGATTTAGCTAGAGCTATATATTTCCTCCTTTGCCTCTACTCAGTTTCATCTTCCTTAGTCAATGTACTAGCTCTCTTTCCTTTAGGCTTCTCAACTTCCTGAATCTTCTTAATAGTAGCTCTTGTGCTAGCTCTAGTGATAAGAACTATAGGATTTTTTTGTGAAGTTTCACAACTTTCTTGGGTTTTCTTGTTTTTGGCTTCTTCTCTTTTCTCTTCTTCTTTTATGTAGCAATAGGTTCTTTATTGGCTTCTTCTCCCTTGACACCTTCATCAAATTCTTCTTCTTCTTCTCCTTGGTCCTCTCCTTTGCCTTGTGTGAGAGCAAGTAATGCTTGGGCAAGTCTATCTTCTCCATCATCTTCATTATCCTCTTCTTCTTCATCTCCTTTTGCCTCTTCCCCTAATTGTTCCTTGAGATTTTTCACAATTTCTTTTTTTTCCTCATCACAAAATTTGTCTTCAAGTCCATTGTGATTTTAGACCTCTCTACATCATATTTTCCAAATGCAGTAGCCTTCTTATCTACTTCCTCTGCTAGTAAAGTAGTGATGGTTGCAAATACCTCATCCACATTAATTTCATAAAGTAATGGCTTGAGTCATCTAACCCTTGGAACAGTAGCTTGAACATAAGTGAAATCAACATCAAGTAGAAAACAAACATCATTGAAATGTTCCTCTACTAGTGATACTGGTATTCTTAGTCTTTGTTTCATTGGCTTCTTGAAGTCTTCAAAATAACTTGTCATCACAATCTCAAAATTATCTCCAAGTTGCTATATATATTTTCCAATCTGTAGTGCAATGGACCTGTTGGTCTTCCAAGAAACTTTTCCAAATATGGGAAAAGTGTTCTCCACATAGAAAAATATACAAACAAGTATTGAACCAAAATTTCACTGTGCACTTTTTGTCTTTCATATGGCTCTCAACCTTTTTGATAACTACTAGAGTTGTAACTCAGCAAGTTCATAAGAGTGGTCCTTCTTTACTATCTTATACCCTAAATCCATAGCTATGCATGGTACACTATTCAATCTACTAGATTGCAAGAACTTATGTGTAATCACTCTAATCACAAATATAATTAGGGCATCAGTGATTGTATCTATGGTCATCCCTCTCTTATTCCACACTTCCCTTGTATTCTTTTTAGTTGCCTCTTTTGCATCTCTCCTCATAATCTTTGTTCTATCTATGCTAGGATGCCCTATTACCCTTTGAATAATTATCTTTGTAATTTTGGTAGGGCCATCTTCTAACCATACATATTTGTCATGTATTATACTAAGAACTATCTTAATCCACTTTGTCTTGAATATGTTGGTAAAATCTACGGCATGGGTTAACCATTTTCTCTCTACAATTATTTTTTCCTATTTTAGCACTTCATTTTCACACAATTTTCTATACAAGTCTTTGATTTCCATGTCTCCTATACTTCCTAGCTTACATGTAGAGCAACACCTTACATCTTGTATCATTAAAACTTATGGTGTTATCATAAATAACACACTAGACGAGTCTCCTTTGTATGTAGTATCAAGAATTGCCCAAAAATGTAGTTTTTTAATCTCATTACTAATCAATTGAACATTTAAAACTTCCTTTCCTTCTTTAATCATAGTAGCAGAAGACCTAGATGTCATAAAAACTATCTAGGGTTTGCATAAATTCAAATAACATTTCTTGGCACATGATAAATACCTTGAAAAATTTGATGTTTGGTGTCAAGTAATAGTTGAATTCAGTATGTGAATTCTTGAATCAATTACTCCAATTTGCCTTATGCTCTTCATGCACTCTTCAGTCTTGAATGATTGCAAATGAGACAAAAAAATGACCATATGGACCTTGAAATTTTGTAATAAATGCTCAGTTCTTACATAGTTGTAAGCTCGGCTCCAATAGCAATTTTGACTCACTCAACTTCCATGTAATTCTTACCAAGCTCAACAACCATAGTGATCTTGGCCAACAATATCACCTAACAACAACAGTAAAACTTCTCATGGTCAGAAGTAACATGAAAACTTATAGATTTCTTCTAAGTTCTAACCAATACTTTGCATCTTACTTCATGCATATATGATCTTTTCAGAATTGAATCCTTGAACTTTGAAATATTAGTCCCACACATACCTCTTGATTGCCTAGTTGGGGGTGGTGTGATAGCCTAATCCATTGGATGAAGTGATCCCATCTAAACTTGATGTGTTGCAATCATCCTTTTTCTTCCATGTATTTTTCATCTGCACTTTGACTTCTTCAACATCAACCTTTCCTTTTCATTTATTGAATTCACTGTTAGGTGTTTTTGACCTTGTTGGACAATTTTTGCTAATTTGACCAATCTTCAAACAGCTAAAACATGTAATTTGACTCATCCATCTACTATAGTCACTTCTAAAATGTGTTCTAACCAAATTTTCAGCAACATTTCCATACTCTTGACAATCATGACAACTATGTCTTGTATTGTAATCCCAATTGTAGGATATGTTAGTATGGTTTACCTTAGCTTTCTTGTTTGATGACCAATTAGGCTTGGATCTACATTCATATGCTCTATGTCCACAATTATTATAGTTGTAATATTAACCTTCTAATCTTTGTGTGCTTGATGTCTAGGTCTTGCATTCATGTTACTGATGTCCTTGATTTTTGCACTTATGATAGTTACCCATGAATTTCTTCTTAGTGTTCTGAATTGCATTGTTGCTCCTACAAAAATTTGTTGTATGGTCTATCTACCCATAATTATGACAAGTAGGTTATTAGTTCTTACCTTTTTTGCTTCTTTGTTCACTACTTTTAGATGATTCTCCTTCTTTAGTGTTGGTGTAACCTAATCCAGTAGTATCACTTTTGGATATAGGAGATCTCATCAATTGCTCAAAATACTTGATGGCTTCACTAGGTCTATTGAAAATTTTAGTAAATTTTTTTTCTCTTTTTGGATCAGTTCTTAGTTGTTCATTCTGCAACTTCAGAGTTGTGATCTCAATATCCTTTCCATTTGATTCATGATTGGAAATCATTATTTGATTCATTGTTTCAAGTTGCATGTGAGCAACCTTTTTCATCTCTGATGTCTTCTCTTCCATTTTGTTGCTCAGTATCCTTTTGTCATTTGTAATCATGACTTTTTCTTCTACATCTTTCTTTTCTACTTGGTCACCTCACATAGAAATACTGATTGGACTTCTTGTTCTATCTTAATATTTCTAACCTCTTCAGTTAGGGCACAATTATTTTCCATCATATATGTAATTGTTGCATCAAATTCACTTGTGTTTCCATCTATAAAAAATTAAATAGTGTCTTCCTCTTGGTAATGTGTTGCATTCTCTTCAATATCTATCTCTTTACTTCTCTTCAATGAGCACTTCAAATCATCTCTTGCTTCATTCAACTGATGTAGGGCAAGATGGATTTAAATATTTTCATTCTCAATAGTCTTTCCCTACTTGTAGACTTCCATCTTCAAGATCTTGCCTAAAAGATGTAAAGATTTCTCTTCCAGTGAACAAATCTCTGATAGCAATTATTGTAAATACAATAGGGAAAGTAAACTTTGAGAGATGGGATGAATCAATCCTTCAAAACTTTAGCAATAAAATCATTCACCACACATCCATCTCACAATTTTCATGTAAACTAAAATAGCTAGCTAAACATATTGCACCATAACATGAAACCAAATGGCATTCAACAAACATATGACACAAGATATTTGGTTACACAAAAACCCTCTAATGAGAAGGTAAAACTAGGGCGGAGATGACACCCACAAATCTTCACTACTACAGTTGTAAAGTGTATCTAAAGAAGGTTGCAATATTTGATCATAAACTATGATCTACCCTATAAAAGGTCTGCCCTATTAAAGGCTTATAAGATTGTTAGATCTTACCCTATTAAAGGATCTCAACACTCTATTAGAAGTGTTCCTAATTAAAGGACTTAAACTTACAATGAATTAAGCACCATATTAAAGGATTTACAACATCCTTTTAGGACTACTCTATTGGGAGATTTAACTAATTCACATGTTAGAATGTCTTAGCAATGATCATACGATTAGCACTCTATTGCTAGATAATAGATCACCTCTTTTCATGTATCCTTGATCCTCTCTTGATCAAATGTATCACTTATTTCCTCTAACTCCTTTCCTCTATTCTCTTTTAACTGATTGTGCAATGTATATCTCAATTCACAACTCCTTAGCTACCATGAATGCTCTATTTGCACATCTAAACTTCTCTCCACACATACAATATTTAGGGTTTGCCTTCCTTTAGAAGACCTAGGTGACTTAGGGTTAGGTATGAATCAATGATTGTGATTTACCCAATTTTCAACTTAATCCATTCCTTTCATTGATTGGTTGCATGTACTACGTAGGGGTCCTCAATATAGATTTGTTCTTATCATCTAGAATCGTAAAATAATCCTTAAGTTGGCTCAAAAATGGTTTACATAGTAGTTTGTGTCATTACAAACAACTATGTTCAAAACTATTAAACTTGGTACTTGAAGTCTTTGATGATAAAAATCCAATGTATCTTCAATGCTATAACGTGGCCTCTAAATGACTCGACATTCATTGATCACTCGACATCTTAATCACTCAGTATCAACTATTTGCTTGACACTTGAGTGACTCGGCACTTACTAGTTACTTGACACATATTGTATATCTCGCTTGGCATATACTATTTGACAACTTATGTTCAACATATGTTACTTATTCAACATAAACTAAGCTCTATCATGTAAATAACTTAAGTTTATTGTCACCCATATGTCAAAACCAATCTAAGATTAACAATATTGTATAGGTCTATGATTGGAAAATTGCAATATGTAGTACATAGCATACCTGACATTGCATTATCTATTGGGATTGTTGCAAGAATTTCTACTAATCCTAAGGAGAATTATTTCATGGTTGTTAAGAGAATTATGAGATATTTAAAAGGAATAGAAGAACATGGTATATACTATAAGAAAAATAAAAAATCTGAGTTGAGAGCCTACACAGATGTTGATTGACTTAGAAACATTGATGATAGAAAGAGCACAAGCAGTGGAGATTTTTCGTAGGAAAGAGGTTGGTCACCTAGAAAAGGAAGAAACAAAATTGTAGACCTCAATCTACATCCAAAGCTAAATATGTGGTTGATGCACTAAATTGCACAAACATTGTATTGATAAAACAACTACTCAAAGGTATGAAAGAGGGAATTAATGAACCTGTGGTACTTTATTGTGATAATACAAGTATTAGAGTGGGGTTTCCATTGCACCAAAAGATTGATCTATCAATGCCCGATACAACCACTCAACTTATGTACATAGGAAGCAATTAAACCCATGTCACAAATCTTGCAGAGAGCACTGAACAAATTTCAAACAATCTCTCCCTCAACATTACCCAAGGGTCTAAAGATTCAAACCCATGACCAAGCTCTGATACCACTTGTTAGAGTGGGGTTTCCATTGCACCAAAAGATTGATCTGTCAATGCCCAATAGAACCACTCAACCTATAGTACACAGGAGGTGGTTAAGCCCTTGTCATGAATCCCAAATGGATCACTAAACAAATTTCCAACAACAAGTGCAATGAATATATCAAATAACCTTGTGATACACACAAGGACTAAGAACATTTTAATCAAGTATCATTACTTGAGAGAGTTAGTTCAAGACAAAGAAGTGAGGGTGAAATATGTGAATACAAAAGAGCAAATAATTGATATATTCACTAAAGCTTTACCTAAGGATGCTCATGAGTATCTAAGAGGCAAACTAGGGGTGATACCCCTATCCAAAGCTACTTAAGAAGCATAAGTATTCTCTTGCATCAACTGAAGGTTGATGTTGTATCTTACAACTTGATGTAGTGGGTATTACTTTAGGAGCTACCTAAAGTAATGAAGGAACTGAATTAGAAGATTTACAGAGGGAGAATTTGAAATTGATTATATCTACATTTAGAGATGTCAAGTCTTTGGCATTATTGTCAAAGAGGTAGACATGAACTCTTGAGGGAGAAATAACTCAAAGAAATATACATCTACCTTATAAGAGGGAGAAAGTACTAAGGGAGATATATGAATAGATCAAAGAGAGATCGATACTTGAATATTAGAAAGAGGGAGATATAAGTCAGAAGGAGAAGAAATAGTAAAGGGACTTGACAAAGCTTACATTACCCTACATAGAGGAAGGATGTATACTACACTGATAGAGGGAGAAATTTCAAAGATTTTTCTTTTTGGTATTATTGTCGGTATTGGTTTTTCATTAATTCCAAAGAGGGAGATTTTTTATATAAGATTGTTTTAAATTGAAGAGCCTATAATAGAACAATCATTATTTTGTCAATGATGTCAAACCTACTACCTGTTGGTGAGAAAATTGCTTTTTGGTTTGAAAGATATCATTTAATTGATTGATGAAGAGGATTTGAGAAGAGGAGATAATAATAGTACCTAGAGAAAGGTTGAGTTATTTGGTATGTGAAAGAAGCACTAAGACCAAGTAAGGCATTGCTACTATAGTATATTGTTTATCTTCTTAAAGTCTAAAATGAAAGATTACTCTCATTAAGATTGGAAGAAGATCAAGTATGAAAAGTGTCTACCAAGCCTTTCCAATTAGTTAGTGCAAGCTAAGAAGAAATTAGTGGTAGATGAGTGAAAAACAAGAGGTGTTGAGGAAAGATGCAAAACAGTGCAAGCAAAGTGATTTTTAGTATATGTTGACTAAAGCTTAGTTGATGTTGAGCATCAATAAACTTTAGTGTTCACTAAGTAAACTAGTATTGACCAAGTGGAAGAATAGTATAGAATCCAAGTAACAGTATATTGATGTTGAGTGCTAGTAGATATGTTAGATCAAATAATTGACAGATCTTAGCTAACTATCTTTTTTTCTTGAATTCTGTGAAGCATGTGGAAGATAACTATGATGAGTTGGTGGCATAGAATTCAAGGTAAACTATTTTAAGAAGAATTTAAGGAATATTTAGGAAGAAGTTTCTAGAGGAACCAAACAAAAAAGTGGTTGGATTCATTGTATCCTACCTAATCCTACCTAACCCTAAAATGGACAATTATGTTTAAGTAGTAAAAGATTTTAGTTCTCCATTTATAGAGAGATTTGGTCAGAAGAAAAGTTTTTCATGTGCGAGAACCTAAGGAAAACAAGGAGTCTAGAGTATTGCTTCATTTAGTGGTTGAATAGAAGAGTTGGCATGCAAAGAAAGAAGGCTTAAGAGTATGAATGCTTGAAGGGTGCACAAGCTATCAAAGATGAAGTGTGTGAAAGCCAAGTAGAATGAAGGATTAAAATAGAGATCTATAATTTGCAAGTGAGTTGTAATTTGTTATTAGATCAAGCCTTATTCTTAATTTCTAATAATTGTATCACGCTAGGGTAAATCCTTTGGATTAAGTTTGACCTAACAATCATTTTTAAATCCTTTAACTAGGTCACATTCTAATTGAATGGTCTAAAGTCATCTAAGAAGGCTCACTCCTAACATGGTTATTGAATTCCTTTAACCAAGTCACATTTAACAGTGTGTATTGTAACCTTTAACAAGGTTGGCCTCTCATAGGGCATTGCTTCAGAAGAGTGAGAATTAGTTGCATGTTACTGGTGTTTTTTCGCAAATTGGGTTTCCACATAAAATCCTTGTGTCAAATGTGCTATTGAATCTGTTATGTTTCATTTTTACATTTCTACAATGTTGTTTTGACCTAGGATAGTAACCTACAAATTTTATGTATTGTATGATCTAATGGATGTATGTATAATAAGGTTTTTTGGATATGGGTCTACTAAGCATTAAAAAAAATTATTTGTGCATCTGGACCTTGGATAACTAATTCACTCCCCTCCCCTGTACACCCCTCACAATTATTCTAAAGAGTTTCGACACCCACCCACCTCCCCCCACCCTTCTTACTATTATCTATTTATAACAAAGCCTCCTTGTTGAAGAGATTTATTCCATACGAGTGGTTTTGTACTTTTGAATGCTTCAAGCTTCAGTGGTTAAGGGATTGAGTGTGGAATTATTTTGGCATTATAAGGTCGTGTTGAAGGATTTTTGCATACAAAATGATGTTACAACAATACTCCTGAGGTTGATGAAAATTAGGGAGGAAGAGATTCACTTTATATACAAATTGGAGATGGAATGGATGGTCAATAGGTAAAGCTAAGGAAGGGTCAAGATGAATTTGACAGAAAGAACATGGATTTTGTTATCTTAAATGGCTCTCATTGTGAAAAGTATCACAAGGAGAGAGGCTTGGGAAGATGGGAGAATGTGACTATTTTGGGGAGTGTAAAGGGGGCCAAGAATGTAAGAGATGTAAGGTATATGTATTTAATGTTAATATTAATGCACTTGGTTGGGAGTGGGAGGATTTGACATGAGATTTGACTTGGGTTGGTTTAGGATTTCTTAATTCACATAATTAAGGTTGTACAAATTATTACATTTTAATTAGGAAGTGATTAGGGTGCAAGTGAGATTTAATGGATGGTGCAAGTGAGTCACTTAATTAATCTAGTTTAATTAACTAATTAAGTGGCCTTAATAAGAATGAATGAACTAGGTTGAGTCTAACCCATGGGTCCATGGTTTGGTTAAAGGTTAGGAAGGGGTTACAGTTAGTAGCGATGTGCTCTAATCAATTAAATGGGAGTTATTTAATCAAAATGGGGTTTTTAGATTAAGTAAAATATAATTGTGTGTTTATTCATCTAATAGAACATAAGGGATTTAAATCATCATGTGACTATGGACAGTCAATTAGATAATTAATTGGACTTATGGTTAGGTAATTGAATTAATTAGCTAGTGGGGTGATGTAAACTAACTAAATATTAAATAATTAATCATTAATTTCCTAGAAGAGTACTAAATAATATTACTAATTGGGTGATCAGATTAAGGTGTATACACAAATATTTTAGTTCATGGGCTAAGGAGCACACTACACCTATAAAGAGCTTCTAGGTTGAGCCACCAACCACAAGTTAGGCACCAAACTTAGGCAAGATATGAAAGGGAGGAAAAATAAGTAAAAGGAACCATTTCATTAGGGAAAGACATGTTATAAAAATTAAAAGTGTAGAAAAATTATAAAGAAAAACAACAATGCATAAATACACATATTTATGTTGAAAAACATGGTAAGAATATACAAGGAAAAATTGAAGGCAAATATATTCTATTTACTATTTTGTAAGAACTTTCATAGTTACAACAATATCTAAATGTATATGAAAATATGACTTAAAGTAGCATATGAAAATCAATTTGCAGAGTCCTAATTGAAGAAAACTTACTAAGTTTGTAAGTATGACTTACACATACATGTTAAACACATGCAAAATTACTATTTATAACAATTTCCCTAATAAAACATTCTATTTATAATGAATCTCTAAAATAATGTGGAGCAGAGTCCCTTGATTATATCAAAATATGTTATGTAGGAATACACAAAGCCACTCTCCAATAATACAACCTAGGGCTCCACAATATGATTCCCAATACCCATACTATCTAGACTAGATCAAATTCAAAGTCTAGAACACATCTTTAAGGCATAACAAGATCCAAACTTAGGCCAAATGATTCAAGGATTAAATATGGACTTCTTCAATACTAGATGCAGTTCCCAAATTTCTTAAAACACAAACTCCACAATGCTTGCTTTGGAAAATCAAACTATTCACCTAAAACTCTTAATAATGATACAAGAAGAAACCTAGGATTTATGAAGGAAACCTTCTTGGAACTCCACCATATAAATTATTGAGCACCTTTAGACACTTCAATCCATTAATCAACAACCTCACCAAGTCAAGACCCTTGACCAATCCCCTAACTCAAGTCTCTTGCAAATCTCTCCTAGGCCTAATAGGGCTAATTAGGTCACTTTTACAAAAAATTACAAATAATTCAACAAATATTCCAACCAAATATATTATAATACCTTAGGGACATGCCAAAACATCTAAATACAAGTTATTATGTTTCTATTCCACCCTTGGGCCAAGTTGTGCCTCAAAATCCCAAAACTAGATAGTCACATTTAGATGCATGTCCAAAGGGTTTAGTAATTTCTCCCCACATCTCCTACCTCCTAATATAATACCCAAAAATTATTAAATTATATCCTCCCCCCTTTATTTCCACCAAGGCTCATATTTTTTCCATGGTGGAATCTCTGGGAAAGAGAGATTTTCTCTCGAAACCCTAGTTAGGGCTTTCCTACGACTAGCAAACACACAAAAATCAATTTTACTTAACTATTATGACTTGAATACCTTAAAAAAAAAAACTTCATATCAAATTTCTTCAAAAAAATTTAACCCTTTAGAGTTTCATGTGAACCTATAACATTCTGTACAAATAGTTTTTCAGACAAATTTGGTAGGAAAACAATAGATTTTATTTATTTCAATGCAAGGATTACATTAGATTCTTCCCTTCTCTTATTGAGAAAGGTTTCTTAACCTTATTAATGTCATTCCCAATCAGTTCCAATCAATAAAGATGGTTGTGAATGTTGGGATTCAAATCTTGCATTTTTGCACAATAGTTGCATTATGTAACATTGACAACTTTGACAACTTTTTGAAAAAGTTGTCAAATCTCTTCAAACTCTAACAAATTTTAATACTAGACTCTACCTAGGAACTTAGGAAGGTTTTGATCATAATACAACCATTATTCAACCTTCTAAACTATTTTCTCCCATTTCTACGTAGAAATTGCCCATAAAATGACTAAGGTAGACAATTAGTTTTATAACACACCTAATGTCTCCTTGCCTTACAAATTGGACATTATTTATCACATTGGATTCTAGATTCAACTACTACCCTAACACTTTGCTTATAATCCTCTATATTTTCTTGCAATGGATGGAATTGAAGGTGCTCTTGCACCATACTCTTGGGGTGCATTGACCTCAACTCTTGTTGAGATAAGTTCTTGTAAACTTAGGTCATGCCTCAAGATCTCTTGTTCAGCCATCCATAAAAACTCTTATTCAGAACATCCTTTCCATTGAACCAAATACTTTTCATATGCATTCTTCCTAGTTTGTTTGATGACCTTGGTATCCAAGATCTTGCCAAGTCACCTTGGTTCATGGGTTGGAATCCCTACAACATCTTCTTTAAGTTCTTCAAGATGCACTTCTAAACCTACATTCATATCACCTTTATATGGAGTTAGAGCACAAATATTAAATATGGGAGAGATACCAAGGTGTGAGGGAAACTCTATCTCATAAGCATTAATTTCATGCTTCTTTAATATCTGACAAGGTCCTACTTTCTTCATGAGTAGTTTGGTGTGCTTTCTCTTTGGTAACCTCTCCTTTTTCAAGTATGCCTAGACCAAGTTTCCAACCTACAACTAAACATCTCTTCTATTTTTTCCCTTTTCCTACTTATACTTCTCTACACTCTTCTCAAGTGCTAACCTCACTAAGTTATGAAGCTCCTTCATTCTTTCTAAAAACTCCTCTTCATAAATGCTGACTGGAGTGTTGGAAGGTAGTTCCCTAAGTTTTAAGATACCTGTTGGATTCTACCCATACACTATTTGAAAAGGGCTCTTCCCTGTACTCCTATTGACTAGGTCATTAAAGGAAAACTTTTCTTGTGGTAGAACTAATTCCCACTTGTCTCTATACTGCTATGTCAATCATCTAAGTAAATTTACAATAGACTTGTTGATCACCACTATCTACCCATTTGTTTATGGATGATAGGTAGAGCTAAAACTTAGATTAGTTCCCAATTTCATCCACAAGGTCCTCCAAAAGTGACCAATAAACTATTAGAAATAGATACTACTAAGAGGGGGGTGAATCAGTATTCTACAAACTTTTGCCCATAACTAAATATTATCAATTACTTTATAACTTACATATGAAAGTAAACCAACAATGTTGAATAGTAAATATAACCATGCACATAGATAACTCATAACACCATTATTTGTTAACTAGGGAAACCATATTGCGAACAATCTCCCCCTTTGGCATTGATGGAAACATTTATAGATAAATGTTAATGTGAATGTTCAGGAGGAGGTCTTTGTTGGTTCTATTGACTTCGGATGAGATGTAGAACCTATTTGCTACTTCAAAAGAGTAAAACACATAAAAAGAACTATGTTTTTGTATATTTCTATTTTTTAATGAATGCAATCTAACAATGCAACTAATGTGAATTCCTAATTTAACCAAGGGTATAGTAATAAAAATAATGAAGATAGGATAACAAGAAGTTTAAGAAAATAACATGAAAAGTAAAATCCTAATAGATATAAGCTATGAAAACTATGTGTCTGCAAGTTAATCTTTCAAAGAAATTAGTGGGTAACTAAGGAAAATAGGAGTAGTGCTTCCTTAATTCCACTAATGCAATTGTCAATGGGCATTCAGTAACCATAAGATGTTTCACTTTTCATCAAATTACAAGGCCACGAAAAGTGCACTCATGCAAGATGAAAAGCTATGCAAGAACAATGTGGTGATCTCTTCTCAAACTAAGTATGTTAGCAGAATTCATAAAACCATAGCAAATGCCAAAATTAAAAGATCATACAACTAGAAACAATGCAATAAAATTTTGGCTAAATTACATTCTATGAACATACATCCACAAAATATAACACACTTAGGTAAGAATCACTACACTCCAAATGTGAGCACCAAAAGCATATATTACTACAAAATAATGGTGGCCTTGATTACATATTACAATCCCGTATTTATAAGAAATCTTGTATGCAGTCATATGCTTCTAAACTAATAAAACAAATCTAATTATGTACAAACTAACTCTCTAACTAGTGCTTAATAGGACACCATCCATTTTTATATCATTAATTGGATGCATGAACCTTTACATTTCTTAAAACAAAGAAATTATGAGAAAATAAGGAGAGAAAATTAAATTGATGTAGGAGTGTTTGGAAGTGCAAAAATAGAAGCTCCACTTTCACTAAGCATTTGTCAAAGTTAAACTATTGTCAGAATGTGTTTCTGATGCATGAAAACCTCTAAATTTGGAACTGGTAGTTTACTATCGATGCACCTTTGACTTCTTCAAAATATTCGTAGGCACTATTTCAAAAAGTGCACCTATACACTAGTGCACTAGTGTAGCTAGTGCACTTGTGCACCTCAGAGGCAAAAATTGCAAAATTTCATCACATTTCAAACTTGAAATTCTAGCTTCTAGGTTTTGTTCCCCTTTACACCAGAGTTCTATCTGGATATTTTCCCTTGAATTTCTTGATTATCTCAGTGACTTGAGCTGCATTTGGAAAATATAAGGCATTATATTTTTCCCACTTCTATATGAGTTTCTGCAAAATCTTTGAGTTTTACATCAAGCTCTACTAAAGCTTCTTCCATTCTGAATGCCTACCAAATATCCTCATCATTAGAAGCTTCTTCAAAAGTCTTCCAAAATTTCTCAACTACTTCTTCTACTGGTATTAACTTTTCCCATGTATCATCCTCAAAAAAGTCCATACATGCATCACTATAATGTTTCTCAGCTTCCAAAATTTTCTCTTAGGCTTGGTCCTTGAGCCAGTGAATCTCCAAATGTAATGACTCCTTTACTTTTTACTATCTACAATATTTTCAATCCAATCATCTATTTTATCTAACTCCTTAGCTGTATATACATCCATTAGCATATGATACCTTTGGCCTTTGATTTCTTGTAATGCCTATAAGTCTTTCCCCCAGGTATGCACTTCATCCATTAGACCAAAATCTTGATTCAAGATTGCTACTAGCTTGTCTGCATTCTCCTACATAACATGTAATAACTTAATATTTTCTTGAATAATCAATACACCTTTCTCCTCAAAACTTTCTTGCCATTGCTGACAAGCTCTCAAAAATGGGTCCAACAATACCACACCCCTATCTTTTCTTTCAATTGCCACATTTAAGGTTTTCTTGGGGTTTGAAGGATTCAAGGGACTAACAACTTTGCTCAAACATCCCTTTAGGATTTTGTTTTACCACTAAAGTGCTATCAATTCTACCCCAGCCTGCTTTAAGCTCCTAAATACTTCCTTCATTCTTGTTGTTACCATTAGCTTTGTAGTATCCAAGGTAGGCTTCCAAAGCATGACCTCCCTAATCTAATAATCTCATGGAATCAATTCTTCAACATTTGAGTGCAGAGGAGGGATAGATACATGAGCAAAAAGGTCTTGATTCTGATCGCTTATAATGAAGGCTAATTCATGTACATCTTTTGGATGTGATTCAAGTTTCCTCAGAACTTAAATTAATTCCATTCTATCCTCCTCTTCAGTGGTGAATTGTTGCTTCTTATTCCTTATTATTTCTTTTCTCAGCTACCTTGGGATATGTTGTACTAGGGATTTTCCCTTAGAGGATGAAGGAGTTTTCTTAGCTATACTCTTCCCCTTATCACTCCTTTATGGAGTCTTCTCCTTTTGTAAGAGATCTGCACCAAGAGTCTCTATATCTGTGGATCCCACAATTATCACCTCTATGTCTTGGGAAGTTTGCTAAGGTTGTTCATTTATATACCCTTCTTCTGATACTTTATTAGTGGATACTTCATGTTCCATTTGGACCTCTTCAGCTTTTGTACCTAGAGGAAGAGGGGTAGCCAATCCCTCATCTACACAAGATATGATTTGTACTAGGGATGATGGCATTACCTTAGGTCCTTATGGTCTAGGTGGCATCTAACTCTAATCCTCTTGTTGAGGTTGATTGGTTGGAGTATCTCTTATCTTATCCCCAACCAACTCAGTACCCACAGGCATAAAATCAAAATCTGACATATGAAAGATATCAGTGCCCTCCACATATTGCTAATCTATCCACTACTACATTTCATCCTTTGATGTGGTGGTCTAAATGGGTCCATTAGGGATAGATGGTGGTGTGATCATGGAACTTCTTCTTCATTCCTCCTCTATGGCTCTAGCTAGTCAAGAACTCCATCTCAAAGGTAGATTGTCCTCTTCCTCCTCATCTCCTTCTTCTTCTACTTCTTCTAGAATTAGTTTAGGAATTGAGGGGAAAGAAGTCACTTTCCTAATAATCTTTTCCCTCCTTTTCACTAGAGTCTTGATCTTCCTTCTTTTAGGTGTGGAGGGGAAGGATTGCTCTACTTTTCAAGGCAAAGAAACCTCTTGTACCTAAGTTTTTGCTTCTCCCTAGCTTTGTATAGCTAGCATTACTTGGGGATTCTCTGGGGCTTATTCAACTTCTACATTTTCTGGCCCTTGTATGTTCTCTTCTCCTTGCTGTGCAGGTGCCTAAATTTCTCCCTCTTCTAGTTCATCTTGTTGAGGATAATTCCTCTTCCTTTTTCCTTTACCTTTACCCTTTTGAGCCCAATAATACCCAACTAGTTTATCAAGTTGGTGCATTGTTTCTGGTCTCACTAGTAACTGGGCTGCAAATGTAGGTGCTATGATTTTTTCTCCTCGACCTTTGGCTAGGTGGGCTTGAGAATGGAAGATCACTATCTCAAGAATTGGATCAAGCTTTAAAGGTATCTTGATCCAATCCTATGTCAGTTTGATGACGTGGCTCATCCTATGGTTGATATCTGAGTTTTCTTCTCTATTTATCTTGGCATTCATGATAGGCCTATTACCAATCCTATCCCTGTTGAACAATGGATCAAGTAATTCCTTCATATCTTTTTGCACAATTTTTAATGGAATCTTTATCTTCAAATCCTTCTCTACCAAATACAAATCCATCCTATGATAATTTGTTATGTAGACATCATAGTCATTTGTTGCAGTCATCCAATGATCTTGAAGGGCATCTTCATGCTGAAATGTTTTACCAGCTAACTGTTGCATTCTCTCAATACTATCAAAATATGGCTAAGGAGAATTATACTCTTCCAAGGGATACATATCCCATTCACATTCAAATGATGGAATGTCTTGTCTCTGATCCACCCTAAATGGTCCTATTGTAATAGGCCATATCCAATATATTTTGTGTTGTTTTCTAACTCTATCATATGCAGACAAGAGTTATTGAGCAATCTCTAGCAAAATGAGTCTGTCACTAGGATATCTAGGGAGCTTCTTAGGGTTGATAGTTGTACCTACTACCCTTAAATATGTAAATATGGGAAACTGGATGTAGTAAGCCCCAACTTTTAATATCTTTGTGGCTACTTCTTCTAACATTCTTTTTCCATAATACCCTTCTATGAACTAGATTATTGCGAAGATAAAAGCATCATCCACTATTTTGTACTCCTTGCTTGGTTCTAAGAGCTTCTTCTTTACTAGCTAAGAATATACTATGTATGGCCATGCATTGGCATCTTGCATACTACCCCTTTTATACAACCCTAGATAATCTATAGCTCTAGCAACCAATAGGTATACCAAATATGAAGTCATATAAAATATTTTTTTATCCTTAACCACCACCAGTTGTTCTCCCAGGTTCTCACTAGGAATGGAAGCCCAATTAAGTGGCATCTTTGTCATCTTAATGGTCTCAATAAAATGCATAATCCAAATTTTAAGATGCCCTGATGTTGGCAAACCCATGACTATTCTCAATAATATGATGGAATATCTAATGTCTTCCTTCATATAGCCCCATGTCATATCCACTTTGCTAGCTTTCCATCCTAGGGGAGTCTTCTCAATTAGGTATGAGGATTGGATGATCTCAGAAGCTTCCTCCACATGTTTCCTATACCATCTCTATGCTTGATGATAGGTTAACCTGATGAATTGGTCTACCCTTAGAAGGTAGAACACCTTTTCAATATCGTTGGGTTGGAGATCCAGGATGATCTCTCTAGTTATGTTTTTGATGACCCTTTCTTCAGGAACATAATGTCCTATGAGTGCCATAATTAGCTCTAAGGATTGAACTGACACTAGATGTGATTTTGCATTAACCAATCTAGATCTAATTAATGCAAAAACCATCTGAGATCTTTCGGTCAATTTGTTGCATATTGTCAGGAATGCACCCAAATCTATATGGCCTAACTCGGTATCCCAAATCTCTGAGCACTCATCTTGAAATCTTGATTTCGTTGGAACACCCTAGAACTTGGATACCATCAGCTTTGGAGTTATTTTCTCATCAAGTGAGGATGAGGAGGACACCATTGAATCTACACAAAAGCACGTCCATTAGCTTAGAATTGAAGAAATCTCAATTAATTAAGACCACATATTAACACGAACAAAAACCCTAAAACATAATTGTCTAAAAAACACAAAAAAAACCTAATTTCACCATTCAAATTTTTTACAATGTGCAACAGGTGCACCTCATGGGTGTGCCTAGTGCACATTTTCTTAATAAACTTATACAAAACATGGGGTGCACATTAGTGCACCTTGTGGGGTGCGCTGATGCACACCTTGTAGCGTGTGTTGATGCGCACCTCATTTTTTCTTGGGGCATATATTATGTTCAAAGGTGCATAGAAACACACCTAGTGAGGTGTGCTACTATGTACCCTAATTCATTTTAGGCTTTTTTTATTTTATTGTTAAGTTTTTAAGTTTTGCAAAAGTGCTCATCAGTGCACCTGTGTAGGTGCACTGATGCGCACCACTTTGATGTTCTAATTTGTTTTATAGGGGCAAGGTGGAAGGGTACTGGGAAAAGGTAGACTTGATCTAGTGTGCAGATGTGGTTGGGAATCAAAGTGAGAAATAAATGGTAAGTGAGGAGGGAAGGACCCCCCCTTGGTTATATCGCCCTGGGGAATCCACACTTTTTATGTTGTGCAGGTGCGCAACTATGCAACTATGCATCAAAAATATGTGTCTCTTTCTCATTAATTTGGTTTACTAGTGCACCTATTTAGGTTCATTGGTGTACCTTTTTATTTTGCAAAAAAAAGACTCCCCAGCCTAAAAACTCTAATTTTCATCAACTGGGTTTCCTAGTCAAGACCCGAACATGAACTAGGACACTAGATAAAACCTCAAAAGGACTCGAACCCTAGACTGGGGATCCAAAAATCCAAAAATAAAATTAGGGGCTCCCCATTTCTAATTGAAATGGGGTGTGCATTGTGGAACCACAAAAGTCCCAAAATGATGTCATACATAACAAAAATAAAAATAAAATAACTACAAAATTGCCTTCAAAACATTACAATTTTACATGTTTTGATGGATCATTACATTCCTTATCACTCCTTAAATTGATACATACATAAGCTCCCCCTTACATATACATATATATCTATACAATTTTGCTTCTACATAATACTCTCCCCTATTGACATCAATTAAAAAGGTATCAAAAATTGTATCCACAAAACTTTGATTTGCTGTTGATCAACCTATAAATCTAGAAAAACAATCTGCATATACAACCTTTAGTCATTCTATCTCTTTCTTCCAATTCTCCTTTATTTTTTCTAAGATATTTATTATTGCACAAAGTGCATAGGATTCCACTTCAACTGCACTCAAATTAGTGTAGGCAAACTTGTCGTATGAAGCCTTAGTTGTAAGACATTCCTCAAGTTGTCTCTGCAAAATATTGATCTTAGATGACAAATAGGATTAGAGAATCTCCTTGTTCTTTCTCTTTCTCAGATTCCAAGTCTCTAATCACACCATGTATCTTCTCCACTTCTACTTCATAGTCTTCAATTTTGGATTCTAGGAGTTGTAACTTGACAATGAGTGTTTCAAGCTCACTTGTCTTACCTTTTATCTGATTCTCATAGTCTACAAGGTACTTGTATGACTACACACATTATCCATACAATATTTTTCTCTCATCAATATGCTTTCTCAGTCCCTTGATGTTTTCTTCAAGTTCCTTTACATCATTGCACACATTGGTACAAACTATGTTGAATAGAGTTGCACCATGAGTAACTTGAGCTTGCACTAAAGCTACTTTTTCTATGGTTGTGAGTTCCTTATCAAAGGTCTTCACCAACTCCATGGCCTTTGACTACAAGCCTGGAATAGCTATAGTTGTAGTAACTATCCTTTACATCCTATCCAAGACTTCAATTAATGTCTTCTCCAAAGACTTTACAGATTTTTTCTTCTCTCAAATAACTTACTCAAAGTGCTCATCGGGCCTTTATGATCTTCATCATCAGATGGAATAGATATTGATGTTGATGTTTTGGCTATTTTTATTATTGAAGCTATAGTAGGAATAAGTGTAACTACATTTTTCTTCTCTTCCTCTATTCTTTTCTTTTCCTTAGCATCCTTGTTTACTCCTCTTCATCTTTCTTCTTCTTTCCTTTTCTCTTCTTCTTCTTCCCTTTTCTTTTCCTCTTCTCTCTTCTTTTCTTTTCTTCGACCTCTTTTATTTTCTCTTCTTCTTCTAGTTTCTTCTCTACCTATTCTCTTTGTATCATTTCCTTCCTCATTACCTCTACCTCTTTCTTCTTAACTTCTTCTTAATCATTAGAGCTAGAATAAGTAATAATATTGCCAATAGTGGATTGGCCAAATACTACAAAAGGATTCTCCTTAGTATCCATAGTTATGTGTGTACTATCCACTTGCATGGAATCAATATCCATTATAATGTGAGGTGGTGAAATTTCCTATTGTGTTTCCTCTTCTTTTTCTTCCTTTTCACTAGAAGGTGTATCTACTTGTACATACATTGGACTATCAACCGTTCTCTGTGCACTCACCTTAGGTATCAAGGACATATATTTTACTATAGCATCCTCTATTTCTTGTCTATCTTCCTCATAATTGCCTCCTATCAGAAGAATTACTCTTCTTTTGTTCCTTAGTAATAGTTCAATACCCTTCAAAAATCTATTTGATTCCTCTTTGGATCCAACATCACATAGTTTATTTATTGTAGTGATCCTCATATTTAGATCCTCTTCCAACACTCTCTTCTTCCTATTAATCAACTTATTGTATAGGTCTTTAGGAATCTTATTTTTTATATTCTCAAATTCCTTCTTCTTCAATAACATATTTTTTATAATAGCATTCTCTAATTGCCTTCTATTTATATTACTATACATACTGTAATATTTATTTAATTGTACAAAATTATCATCATTTATTATCTACATATTTAGATATTCTACCTTAGGTTTCCAATCTTTCTTTCCTATTGTTATCCTTTAGTCATGTGCATCTAGTTCAATAGGCTTATTTTCATCTTCATCTTCAGAGCTTTCTAAACTTCTTATCTGCATAGTTTTCCTCCTCTTTCCTAGTCCGCTAGCAATCTTTTTGGCCCTTTTCTTGGCTTTTGGTGGAGGTTCTTGTTAAACCTTTACCAATCTTCCTGATTTTCTCTACATAGTAGATGCTTCCACCTATAGTTGCCTTCTGGTCTTTTCATGTCTTTCTCTCACTAGTTGCACTTGCACAACTATTGATTATGGATAAGGTTGTGCCACTGTTACTCCTTCTGAAGGTCATGCCATAGTAATGGGAGTTGCTACAAACACCTCAATTTGACCACTAGCTTTCATCTCTAGCACAACTCCTTTAATCTCATTGAATTATTGTCTTGTCATCCCATATTCCTTAAGAATGAAATCTATCTCCTTTTCAACCTTTTTCCTACTTTCTTTTCTATATAGTTCAGACTGAACTATTATTGATCTCTCATCATAGGTTCCCCATCAAGGGCATTCTATGTCCTTCTCATATTCAAGTATGATCTTTGCACAACCTTCTATGAGTTATGTACTAATTTTATAACCCATAGGCTCAATGAATTTGATCCTAGGAATCACTACTCACATGCAGGTGTTGTCTATTTCCACCATGAAGCATCATTCCTCCTGATACTTCTCTACCATAGAAGGAGGTACTATATACCTTAGTTTCATCTCTGATTGGAAAATTTTCATCATTCTATCAATGTCATCATCATCAACATTCTTAGGCTTAGATATGTAGCATTGAGTAACCAACTTCATTGTGCACTCATTGCTATCTCAACTTATCAATCTAAGAAAATTCCTTGTAGCACAAAAGAATATATGAGTAAACAAGGACTCATATTTGAATGCTATGTTCTTAGTTTTCTTCAACCTTGCAATGTTATCCAATAATTGCATTCTAATTATCTTGTTAGTTTGTGGTGACTAATTAGGAAAGTACTGTACATACTTCATAAATTCTTTGGGGTTCAAAAAAAATTTTGGGTCATGGCCGACGTTGTGGCTAACATATGGCTGACATGTTGTAACCCTAAAGTGGCATTAAATTACTTGTATAAAAAGGCTTAAGGTTAGGTATTTTCATTGAGTTGTGATCCAAAATTGGTTCTTACAGTGGTATTGAGCTATAATAGATTATGGATTGTAATCAAGTTATAATCACTAGATCGTAATAATATTGGACTTGTTGTTTGGTTGACATAGCCCAAGGATTGGGTAAAACATGTTAAATCTTGGTGCCTTGTGTTCTTTTCTATGTGATCTATTATTTTATGTTATTGGTTATATTTGTATGTAATTTTTATTTTATGTCTGTGATTTAATCCTAACAAGTGGTATCAGAGCAAGGTTGTCTTTTAGTTATCCTCTATAGGAAAGTCTCACGGTTAAGTGAGAGTCTCACGATTGAGTGTGAGCAATGTCAGATGAGGGTAACTTGAGGGTTGATAGGTTTAATGGGTAGAACTTTTAGTTATAGAAGATGCAAAGGGAAGACCATCTTTATCAAAAGGATTTATGGAAGTTTTTGCAAGGCAAAACCAAGAATCAAGGATCTATGTCAAATGATGAATGGGATCTTTTAGATAGAAAGGCACTTGGAAGAATTCAGTTATGCCTGGCACCATCAGTGGCATTTAATATTACAAAAGTGAAGACAACAAAAGAATTGATGCAAACCCTAGTGAAACTATATGAAAAGCCCTTTGCTTCAAACAAGGTATTTCTGATGAAGTGTTTATTTAATATGAAAATGGCAAAAGGTGGATCTATTGTAGATCATTTAAATGAGTTTAATACTGTTACGAGTTAGTTATCTTTTATGGGTATCAATTTTGATGAAGAAATTAGGGATCTCTTGATTTTGTGTTCTTTGCCTGAAAGCTAGAATTTCTTGGTAATGGTTGTGAGTAATTATGTTCCTAGATCTAGTACCCTAAAATATGATGATGTCATCGGTATTTTTTTGAGTGAGGAAACTCATAGGAAAACCTCAGGTGGATCGACATTAGGAAGTGCTTTGAATGAACAAAGTAGGGGTAGAATGACTGAGAGAGGAAGTAACTCTAAAAATCATGACAAATCAAGAGGAAACTCAAAGGGGAGGAGGTCTCAACTAAGAGGACCGAATGACTACTAGTACTATAGGAAACTAGGGCACAAAAAGAAAGATTGTTGGAATTGAAAGAAAAATGAAGGAGATGAACCACATGGAGACAAGGAGACAAATGTGTTAAGAGAAAAATTCAAAGAGGGTTCTTTGCTTCTGTCTTTAGAAAGTGTTGATGATTAATGGGTTTTATATTATGATGCTTCATTTCATGCTACACCTTATAGAGATTATTTTATTGATTATGTCTGAGGGGATTTTGGACCTATTTATTTGGGGGATAATGAACCCTGTCAAATTGTTGGAAAGGGAAAAGTTAAGGTTAAGTTACAAAATGGGAATCATTGGCTACTACATGAGGTAAGATATGTTCCAAGGCTGAGTAGGAATTTAATTTTGGCAGGGCAACTTGGTGATGAGGGTTGTGTAGTTACTTTAATGATAAAAATTGGAAGGTTTTGAAAGTTTCCCTTGTACTAGCGAAAGGTGTGAAAGTAGGAACCTTATATCTTTGTATAGGTCATATTGTTCCTTCTACTTTAATTATTTTAGAAAAAAATGATTGTTCAAGAATAGGTGTTGCAGTTGAGCAAGGAGAACAAATAGCTGATATAAATTTTTATATAGCCCTATGGCACAATAGACTTGGGCACATGAGTGAAAAAGGTATGAAAGTACTTCATTCAAAGAAAGTTTTACCAGGTCTAAAATGTGTTAATATGGATTTATGCGAAAGTTGTGTGTGTGGAAAACAAAAAAGAGTGAGTTTTGTGAAGACTGGGAAGGAAACAAAAAGGAGAAATTAGAGCTTGTGCATATCGATGTATGGGGACCAGCTCAGGTATCTTCCCTTGGTAACTCTCATTATTATGTTACATTTATTGATGATGCAACTAGAAAAGTATGGGCTTATTTCTTTAGATAGAAATCTATTGTATTTCAAACTTTCAAGAAATGGAAATGCTTGGTTGAAAATGAGACTGGTAAGAAATTAAAATGTCTCAAATCTGCTAATGGTGGTGAGTATTACAATCATGAATTTGAAGATTATTGCTCCACTAATGGCATTCGTAGATAGAAAACTATTCCAAGGACTCCATGAGAAAATGGAGTAGATGAACACATGAACAAGACTATAATGGAGCATGCAAGGAGCATGAGGTTGCATGTTGAGTTTCCCTTACACATGTGGGTGGAGGCTATCAACAATATTATATATTTGATTAATAGAGGTCCCTCTACTCCTTTGGGTTGTTGTATTCTAGAGGAAGCATTGGACTGGCAAGAAGGTGAGTTATTCTTTTCTCAAAAACTTTGGTTGTGGAGCATTTTCTCACATAGATTCTGAAAATAGAACCAAGCTAGAAGCTAAGTCAAAGAAATGTGTATATTTTGGATATGGCATTAATGAATTTGGTTATAGGCTTTAGGATTTTGAAAATTAGAAAATTGTAAGAAGCAGGGATGTCATATTCAATGAGAAAGTGTTGTGCAAAGATCTATTGCAACAACATGAGAAGAAAGAAGATGATTATGTAGTGCTGGATGATACTCCACAAGCTGATGTTCTAGCCATTCCTCATAATGTGCAACAATTGCAACCACAAATACCACACACACCAGTGCATGTTAGACAATCAACAAGGAAAATTAGACCTCTAGAAAGATTTTCTCCCTCTTTTTATTCTATTTTATTTATAGATGTTGGTGAACCTAAATGTTATGATGAAGTGATGCAAGTGGATACTAAGATTCAATGGGAGTTTACAATGAAAGATGAAATGGACTCTTTGTTGATGAATAAGACATTAAATTTATGCAAGTTGCCTGCAGGTGAAAAGGCTTTACAGAATAAGTGGGTTTACAGGTTGAAAGAAGTAGAAGGAGGTAAGAAAATATTTGAAGCTAGGTTAGTTGTAAAAGGATTTGTACAGAAAAAAGGAATCAATTTTGATGAGATATTTTCTCCTGTTGTTAAAATGACTTCTATCCGTACTATTTTAAGTATTGTGGCTACTGAAGATTTGCATTTAGAGTAGCTTGATGTTAAAATAGCCTTTATTCATGGTGATTTTGATGAAGAGATATATATGGCTGAGCCATAGGGATTTGAGGTTAAAGGTAAGGAGAACTTAGTGTGCAAATTGAAGAAAAGTTTATATGGCTTGAAGCAAGCACCTTGGAAATGATATCTAAATTTTGACAGTGTTATGCATGAGCATGGATGCAATAGGTGTCATTTATATCACTATTTTTACTTTAAGAGGTTGGATGATGATAGCTAGATTATTTTATGTTTATATGTTGATGATATGCTTGTAGCTAGGTCTAACATGGATCACATTAAGGGGTTGAAATGCCAGTTAGCACATGCATTTTCTATGAAGGATTTAGGGGCATCAAAATAAATCCTTGGTATGAAGATTAGTAGACATAGGAAGAACAAGAAATTGATGCTATCTCAAGTTGATTATGTTGAGAAGGTGTTGCAATGTTTCTCTATGGAGAATGCTAAAGCTGTCAACACACCTTTACCTAGTCATTTGAAGTTGACTAAGGAGATGTGTCCCAAGACACAAGAAGAGGAGGATAAGATGTCCAAGGTACCCTATGCTTTAGTTGTAGGAAGCTTGATGTATGTTATGGTATGTACTAGGCCAGATATTGCACATGCAGTGGGAGTCATTAGTGGGTTTATGAGTCATCCAAGAATTGAGCATTGGAATGCAGTCAAATGGAATTGAGCATTGGAATCTAGTCAAAGCCCCATGTGGTAATTGCTATAGGATCAATCTCCAAGTGGTAGATTGTTGTCTAGTGTGGAGTCTAATCAGTCCCCAAGTGGGAGATTGTTAGTTTGTGGTGCCTAATCAAGAAAGTACTATACATACAAGTCATAAATTCTAAAAATAATTTGGGCCATGGTTGACATTCTGTCTGACATATGGCTAACATATGGCCAACATCTTGTAACCCTAAAGTGGAATAAAATTACTCGTAGAAAAGGGCTTAGGGTTAGGTATTTTCATTGAGTTCTGATGCAAAATTGGTTCTTGTGGTGGTATTGAGCTATAAGGGATTACAGATTATAATCAAATTATAATAACTGGATTGTAATAATATCAGACTTGTTGTTTGGTGGACATAGCCCAAGGATTGGGTGAACCATGTTAAATCTTGGTAACTTGTGTTCTTTTCTATGTGATCTATTATTTTATGTTATTGGTTATATTTGCATGTAATTGTTATTTTCTATCTGTGGTTTAATCCTAATAGATCTCACTTATATTAACCTTTCTTCTTTCAACTTCCACTACATATGTTGCATGAAGAAATATAATTGGTACTGAGTTAACTCTTGATCCATGGTTCAACTTGTATCCTAATATCTTTGTTAAAAATTTTACTCCTTTATCTTGAATAGGTTCAACCTTCATGTTCCTTCTATCAAACTTCATTTCAACCAATTTCCTAACATTCTTCTCATTTACAAGATTGCATCTTTCATTGCTCAATCCTGTGACCTTGTGAATTAGGTCATTGTCAATGACAATCTTCACATCTCATAGCCAAAACATATCATCACGTATCCTACTCAAAATAATTTGGGTATATTTATGATTATCAAATTCCATGTAAAACATATACTTCACCAAATTCAAATTTTCTAGGTGCGCATACTCAAACTTTAGGGATAGGTCATTGTTACACATCTTTCCCAAGTCCTCATTGATTTCATCATCACCTATGCTCTCAATCTTACAATGAATGTAGCTTTTATATCTTTGACATGTAAAACATTTTTTGGAACTTGTGAAAATGAGCCCATTAGATCATCCAATAAAGATACAAATAGATGCTTCTTAAACTCGTATCTCAGTCTATCACTTATATCATGCACTTTCAAACTTCCCACTTTAACTATAATTATTGTAAAACTAGATTCAAGCTTTACAAATACCTTAAAATCACAATTTATTTTCTTTTGCAACTTTATGCTTCATATACTTCACTTCACACTTTAATTTGATGTCAAATCGCTCTTCAATTCACTCAAGACACTTTGCATGAACAAATGGTACATACAATCTTTCTTGTGATCCTTAAATCATTTCAAATTACATTGTACATTAAATTTGTAGCTACCATAGATTCAAATATTGTCTTTGTATACTAGTAAGCTTGATTTCTCAATTCCTTCTCACTACAATCATATCAAGAATTGCACACTTGACCATACCCTTCTCTTTATGTCCTAACCTCTTGTTAACATTGCATAACTTCCAACTCTATCTCTAACATCATTTTTGACCAACTGATGCTCTACTACTACTAGAGTTTCTTAATTCAAGGAGGATGACTCACAAATAATCTGTGACTTCAATATCTTATCAGGTGCATCAAAAAAATGTTCCTCCAAAATTGTATAAGAGCTTTCTAGATCTTTGGCTTTCACAAATGCTTCCTTGAACTCATCAACCCGTTCCTTTGTTACTTCCTTATGATTGTTTTCTTTTCCATTAACATTCCTTTTATCATCTTTGATTTTTTTCCTTATGTTATTCTAATTCATGTGAATGTCCCTTCTATCCATTCTACATTGTCTTTTTGTGTTTCTAAAGGTATTACATAACTGACATATAGGTGAATTTCTCCTCTAATTTGCTCCATTTTGATTCTCAAGTGCTCCACAATTTCTTGCAATGTGTCTAGGGTTGTTATACTTGTAACACACAAACTCATTCTTTTCAACATTAGATGTCTCTCCATCATTGTATCTATTCTATGATTTTCCTATTTCATTACCTATAGGGTTAGTATTCCTAGACCTTATACTATTTTCATTATTACCATCAAACTGAGGTTTCCTACATTCTACTGCTTTATGACCATAACCATGATAATTATAACAATAGAGATTAGTAATAGGTCTAAAAAACTTATTGGTGCAATCTCTTTTCATATTTCCAACTTCATTACAAATGAATCATCTACCTCTAAACTTGTGTTTTACTTCCTTGGGTGTTTCATCTTGCTTAGGTATTCAACTTACTATATTTTCTTAGATTCATCATGTTTAGCTGAAAAATCAATTAAGTCAACTTCCTTTTATACTTCACTACATATACTAGATTCTACCTTACTTAGATTAGATTCCTAAGGGGATTCAAAAATTTGGATCTAGTTCTCTTCTAATTTAAACTTTCTTGGCTGGTTTCTCTCCAATCAGAAATCCAAGTCTTGTTTTTTCATAAGAAGGTCTCTAATGAAATATCTGCTAATCTATATTTTCACTACTACAATAAAATTTCTCTAATTGTTGCTTACTATGTGTCAATTCTCATTTCACAATAATGTTGTATTTCTCTAACTTAGCATGGTCAATCTTGCTAGTATCTAATTCAAATGTAACTTGATTTAACTAGGATCTAAGATTTGCATTCTCAGTTTTTAGTTATGGTTCATTCTTACTACCATTTCTCTTAAGACTCAACTTAAGTTCAACAATTTTCAGTTCGTGTTTGAAGATCTCATTTTCTTTCTGAAATCTCCTACTTCATCATTATCACTAGTTTGTGCAATAGATTCCTTGTCAAATTCTAAATCATCAATCATGTCTTTTAACTTTCCAATAAAAACTTTTTCATCTTCATATCTATCTTTCAAGTTATTTCTTTCTTCGGTAACAAGGTCAATCTTCTCAAGAGCTTCTTCAAGGTTTTTCTTCATCTATTCTATACTCACTAGGATTTAACTCAAGTTTTTAAGGCTCTTCAAAGAAACTATGCTTTGATACCAATTGTTAGAAATAGATAATACTAAGATGGAGGGTGAATCTATATTCTACAAACTTTTCCCCACAATTGAATATTGTTAATTACTTTATAACTTTCATATTAAAGTAAACCAACAATGTTGAATAGTAAATATAACCATACACATAGATAACTCATAACACCATTATTTGTTAACTCGAGAAATCCTAGCCAAGGGAAAACCTTGGTGGGGATGATCCCCACTAAATGATTCACTAAACAATTGAATCATGTTAAGGATATTGACCTTGTTAGGAGTCTATGAAATACATATAGTGTCTTGAGTCCCTGTTAGGAGACTAGGCCTTGTTAGAAGCCTCAACCCTATTAGGAGTTGCTTCAACCCTATTTAAAGTTGGTAGAACAAATACAATGTATGCAAAAAGAGACCACTGCCCTACCATGCAATAATACAATTTAGTTCTTCACGAGAATAGATATACATACAATACTTTTTTGTTTGTTGTACTTCACACTTTTTCTAATCATACTATTGGTGTTTGAAAATGCTGTAGGTTTCCAATTACCCCAATGAGAACAAAACATATCTAGGGGTAGCTAACTCCCATTTTCAACATATCTTTTTGGACACCAAGCCAACTATAAGGTGTGACCCTTCTTCTACTTCAAGCTCTGCAAAACCTAGACGGGTGAACCTCAGATCCAATTAATATGGTACCAGTGCAAAACATATCCCTAGATCTAACAAAGCAAATTATGACCCTTATATCTACTAATAACTCATGTAATAACATAGATCTACAATAGTAAATTGCAAATCCTATGATATTCACAAGCTGATTGAGGGCATTCTATTTAGGTTCTTCAACATGAAAGGGAAAGAACATTTGATTAATGATGTTGATATCAGCAAGACCCCAAATATGCAGCAGTAATAACAAATGATCCTACAACCGATCAGTGCCTTAACCATTGGGAAATTTCATGAATCAAATGCATGCATATGTGATAACAATGACGTATTATATACACCAAAGTATCAAATCTGTCTAATCACCTTGTAAATCAAAGATTAATGTTCATAAAGACCTCATTCTCATGAAGTATCCTTCTCACAATAATTAGCAACCCTGTCAAAAACATCAAGCATTTACTTGGTCCTTTGTTCCAACAAAAAAAAAAATCTTACATACAACCTTAAAGGGATGCAAATGAGTCTTAGTTCTTTGTCCTAGACTACATAAGGCTGTAGATTACTAAGACAGGAGACGAGAATCAGAATGAAACTAAGGAAATTATGTCTCATTTGTATTAATTTCTTTGAAACAATACATTCAAATGCATGAAATCAAAACACAAAACACCTAAATAGATCTGATCTTATTCTATAATCTGCACTATTGTTGTTCATATAAGAGAGAATATGCTAAAGAATGGTCTCACAGTATTGGTAATACATCAAGACTGGAACCAAAACCTGGTATCACAATAATGAGCAATTTTTCCTCCAAAAAATTGGAACCCTTAGAATGGATGAAAGAAAGAAAGATACAGGAAGAAGATGAATTCTTGGATTTGATCTATGCCTAACATGTGTCCACTTGGAATTCAATCCCTTGCAACTGAATAACCTCTCTCTTCCTTCTCCAATTTTGATCTATTTTAGTTTTCATCATCATCATGTTACTGATTTGCAAATATCTTTGCTAAAATGATGAAAACTTTTGATTCATCAAAATTTGATCTGCCTCATGAAACACTGGTAAAAAAATGAGTTTTTACTAAGTGAATGTGATCAGAATTTGACCCAAACTCTATTTTCACTACCTTTTAACCACATTCAAGCCATTACCATGTCAAAAATCAGTTTTGAACTTCCTCGCCTAAATACAGTTGCAAATTGGAAACCTGAGAGAAAACCTCTTATTACTCGAACAAACTACATCCTATGCAAAAACTAACCTTAGAATCGAAAAGTTTGTCCTCTCTTAGTTTTGGTGATATATAACATTGCTATGTTACCCTACCAGAAACCCCCTAAAAGTTAGTTTGAAAATGCCCCCCTCTAGTATAAAGTTCAACTGAGTCTGCAACTTCAAATATTTTAAATTTTGAAAAAATTAAATCAACCTAAAGTTTTCACTTTAGATTAAATCTTTTTATGATTTAAAAGTTTCACGTCACCTAATCTAAGAAGGAATTTAAAATAATAAAGTTTTTATGACTTTACAAATTTTTCCTCTCCTTGAAACTTGGAGTCAAACATCTATTGACTGAGCACCACATGGCACTTTGTGATTGGTCTACCTCTACATTAAATGCCTCATGATCATCTGGGCAAGTTCAATGCCACATGTCACAATCTTGCAATCCCGCATTTTCTAACCAATGAGCATCTTTCTTTTGTAGGATAGCGCCATCTGTTGGATCATGGCACATGTCACAATCTAGGGCATCAATGTCTAATCTTGCTTTGGAGCACCACCTCATCACCAACTGGGACCTGCTACCATGTGTCACAATCTTGCATTCCCACACTTTTTATCCTCCAAGCAACTTCATCTTGCGAACTTGCGCCCACCATCGGTTTGTACACGTGGAAAAATCTTGGCTTCCATCACCACATCAACATATGTATTTTCATTTTTTGGTGCCATGTCACTACACTTGCACTTTCATTTAAAATTTGTGATGTCATCATGTCTCTAGTTGTCCTGGTTGGGTCCCTATGCAAGGCTTGCCTTTCCAAAAGTCTCATGTCTCATAGACACAAAACCATTTGAGTGGATTTGCATTTAAATGATTAAGAAAACCCAACTGCAAGAAATGTGGGATAAATCTTTCTAGTTTTTCCTCTGCACCATATGCAAGTTTCCTTTTAATGTGAAAGAAAAAGGGTTCTTAAAATGTGGTCCTATCTCCATTTACTATAGACTAGGGCTTCAAACTTTTTGCAAGAATGGGTTCTCCCTTTGATCATTGTTGCCCCTTCATCATGTCATCCCTGCCATTTAAAACTTGGTGGTTACCTGCTATGGGCATTTTGTGTCTTAAACTCCCCTACCTATGCATGGGATTATTGTCTCTAACATTTTACTTTCATCACTACCTTCTCATGCATGGATTTTTACCTCTATACATAGCATTAAAAATTGTGGCTTCTCCTTCAATTTGTGTGTGCTCCTTTTAAAAGGCATGGATATATTTCCTCAGACTGGTGGCTTCAAATGTTTATCAGTTGTGGCAAACTCCCTTTCTTATACACTGAGTCTTTCTTACATGCTCACGGCTTTGAATGCTTTCCTAGCATACCCTGTGGCTTGGTTTTTAATTTTGTGCAAGGTCTCCTCAATGTTTGTTGTCGGGCTACTTTCTATTGGATATGCTAGGCATCTCCTTATGAGACTCCCTCTTGAATGTGTGGGTACTTTTGCTTTAGTGTTGTGGCCATCTCTGCTTGCATGAGGTCTTTTATACTAGGCATGGGAAGCTTTTATGCTTCATGTGGACTTTCTTTGTTTAACGTGTTGAGTGTTCTTTGTTTTCTTTTTAATGATAGCTCTACCACTGAATTCTTTACTCACAGCTTCCTTTGACTCAGTGCAGGGTACTTTTTCCTTTCATTCTTCAACACTTTAAGATCAATATCTAAATGGGGATGACGTTTTTATGTCTGCTACTATCTTAAAATGTGGGGGGCTTCCTTGTAGCATGTCGTTGTGCCTTCTTATGTCTTCTTGATCTATTTTGTGGATGAATTTGACCTTTTGTTAGGGGCTTTCTTCTAATGAATTTCTAACTCCCTACTTTGTGTGAGTTTCTTTTGACATGGCATGTTACTTTCTTCATTGCCTTGTGCCTCTAATTTATGTCATTGGCTCTTTATCTTGGCTAGCTCCTACAAGCTCTGAACACCAATACTATGTTGTTTAATTGTTTGATTCTAAGTTTCCATCAAACCTCGACCAATCTTTGTTATCACATGTATAAGCACTGGACCTATTGATTGTGTAGATGTTACTTCTCACAGAATACTTACTAGATCACCAATATTATGACCATCAACTGGTCCTATGCTTATAAAGTCCTAGCCCTTCAAAAAAAAAGGTAGCACCTAATGGATCAATCATGCCACATGCAAACTCATCCACTTTAGCAGTCAATTCATGCATTTTCTTAGCAAGTTTC